>CAJVRI010001168.1:600000-872500 GCA_911649635.1 Poeciliopsis gracilis | reverse complement strand
AAACGGGGGAGGAGGGCCGGCCGGCGCTGCCTGGCCTATTTTGGAATATGACACAGTCAGAGATGCATGCAGGCTGGGAAACAAGTGGCTCCAAAAGGGATGAAAAGGTGTGGCGCTCTGAGAGGGGAGTCCAAAGTGGGGGTTGAGGGCCATTTGAGGTCACTGGAGTTGTTTTTTGCGGCCGCCTAGATGCAGTTTCGAAATGGTTTCAATGGGACTCCAGCAAACGGAGCTGATGGAGAGTTTTATTTTTATTTTGTGTGAGATTTTCAATGAAACATTAAAACCTTAGAGGGAAAGTATTATTATTGCTATTATTATTGTCGTAAAAAAATTATTTTGTAATCTAAACCAGATTGTAGCAAAAGCTTATTTGCAGCTGCAGCTCACCAACAGGTTTTAAAACTGGATATACAATAAAATAACGAGATAAAACTGAAAATATGACACTACAAATTGCTTTCTAATCACAGTATTAAATGTTTTCCAGGCACATGGTGCCGTGTTACAGCATTTATAGGCCTTCAGTTGTTAGAAAAATGCTGTATGTATAAATTGTGACTTAAAAGACATTTTACTTCCTGATTCAAAGCCTTGATTTTGAGTCTCTGTCTCTAACAACGTTTTTACCAGCGTTTCACTGAGCAGCAGCTCCTATAATGAGCTCAGCTGTTCCACCAGGTGTTTGCTAATTGCTGCTGGCTAGTCTGAAGGAGCTGAGTGGGAGAAACTTCAGCATCTTGAAGGCGAAGCTGGATCCACCCTGATCCAGTTTGCCTGAAAGAATCGAAGCAACACTCATGATGAGGGAATCGCGTTACAAAAGTCAATTTAACATCCAGTAGTTTCATTAAAGCATCAGATCCTCATTTGTCGCTGAGCAGCTCAAATAAAAAACTTCTGATTATTTTGCATTTTTAACTAAAGAGAAAAATAAACTGTGGCTCCTGAGGTTTTTTTTTTAAACTCAAAGGTTTTTATCAGAGATTTAAAAAACAACAACATTAGTTTATGATGCACAAATATACAAAAAAGCTGTTTGTGTTAGTGGAGCTTATTAATTTAAATATGCTGGTTTAGTCAACCCCTACTTCCTGTTGTTCTTCCCAGAAGGGATTTATTATTATAAAGGAAAATGTCAGAACTGCCATTAGACGTGTGACTGACATCAGAGTCACTCTGAGCTTTAATGTGATTTCTGACTCATTGCAGTAACGAGTTCTGCCCTTATTACAAAATATAATAACTTTGCTCTTTTTCATGTGCGCAAAACATGCAAATGATTTAGTTAAATAAGCAGATCTGATTGACTTGTTTAGGTTTTAGTTGGTTAAATTCAAACAAATATCAATAAACAATCAGTTAAATAAAAGATACGGAAACTTAAATGGCAACTGAAACTGAAAAGCTGTAATAAATGAGTTCATAACGCATCATAAAATCGGCTCCGTGCTTCATGTTTTGCAGATGACACTGTGTTTTACATCGTAATCTAAGACTGAGCCTCACATTTCCATGATTCATGATTGACACGTTTCGACGCGACTGCGATGTGTCAAAATGTCTTAATGGAGCGTTAACACATGATCCTCACGGCGGCGAGTGTGTCGATCGTTTACGGCTCATAAAAACCTGCCTGTCGACGTGAAACCAGGAGGGTTTTAAATCTCTTTTCTGTGTCACCTAAAGAAAACGGAAGAAGAGTCGTTCTTGTTGACTGCAGCGCAGATTTCGATTGATTGCATCAGTCGCTATCGGGCCGTTCTGGAGCTGGTGACTTTGAGGTCTGTGTGTGTGTGTGTGTGTGTGTGTGTGTGTGTGTGTGTGTGTGTGTGTGTGTGTGTGTGTGTGTGTGTGTGTGTGTGTGTGTGTGACAGAAGCTGTTGTTGGATGGAAGAGTGGCCTCTTTCAGTGTGTGTGTCCCCTCAGGGCCAGCAGAGACAGATAATCAGACAGGACAGTCACAGAGGGACGGATGGACAGACGGACAGACGGACAGATGCTCTTTCTCACTCTGAGGCTCATTTTTCACTCATTTCAAAAGGACGTTTGTACAGAACCGGATCAGAACCGCTGGGGGGGGAAATGAACTTTTTTATCAGAATTCAGAATTACATTTTGCAATTCTGACTTTTTTCTCAGAATTCTGACATTAAAGTTTAAATGATAAACTGTCATCATTTTTCCTTTTTTACTCTTCGTAAACGAAATTCACTTCTGTGGGATTTTAAATCTTCAGAGTCTTTTCACAGTCAATCTAACTCATCATTTGGATTAGATTAGATTACATTAGATTAGATTAGATTAGATTAGATTAGACTAGACAGTGTCTCTCTCTGCTGGATGTCCAAAGTAATTTTCAGTTTTCTTTATTTCTCAACTGAAAGGTCAGATGAATAATTTCTCAGAGTGAGAAGTTGCTCGTCTGTTTCAGGTCAACCCTCTTGTGATGTCATCAAACTTAAAAACTCACAAAGCAGAATTTGATTTTTCTTCAACGTTCTTTATTTTTGTTTTCTATTTTGTGATATCCTGTTGGTAAAAAAAAAAAAAATCATACTTCTTTCCGCAGCTGACAGCATGAACATTTATAAAACTTCACATTTTGGACTTTTTTCTGCTTTCAGCAGCTGTGCAGTTTTCTCTCCCAGCCGGGTTTTGGCAATAAGTTCATGTTTGTTGGTCTCTGGAAAATGAGACAGGGACTGCCACGTTGCCTAGCAACCCCAGCTAAGATCCAACACATTTGGTGAGCTAGTTTTACCACTGTGAACGTGTTGTACAATGGCTGCTGGAAAAGACAGAGTTTTGTTGTTCTTTCTTGTTGGTTGGGCAGCAGGCTCCACTTCTGCTTTTCAAGGATGTATGGTGGTATAATTGTGCATCTGTTTGCAGCCAGCAGCAGCTTATTTGGATTTAAAGTGACAGAGCCCCTAAAATAGACTAAAATCTCATCATCTAAGAATGATTTTGTTAGAAAGAAAAGTAATAAACTTGTTAGGACACATCCCAGCATGTTCAATTAATTTTTTTAATACATAATTTATATATATATATATATATAGAACTAGATAGTTTGCTAGTTGCAAAACATCATTGCTGGAAGTTTCCATCACTGCTTCTCTGATTAACCCTCTGTACGTCTGGGTGTGTGTGTGTGTGTGTGTGTGTGTGTGTGTGTGTGTGTGTGTGTGTGTGTGTGTGTGTGTGTGTGTGTGTGTATTGCAAGTAGAGAGCCACATGGTAAATATAGGGCAAGCGCAGAAAGCGGGCCGGCCCGGGTTGGGTCGGGTTGGGCTGGGCAGGTCAGCTCTGCAGCATTTGATTGTAAATAAGAGAGGAGTCAGTTCACACGCCGATCAGGTGACTGCCGGGAACAAGCGAGCCATTTGAATCAGGTGGCTATCTCCCTATCTGAGAGATCAGAGCCCTGTCACCCACTCACACTCACACACACACACACACACACACACACACACACACACACACACACACACACACACACACGCAGACGAGTGAAATGACATGTCCCTCCCTGCTGGCTGTAAGGGCAGAAACGAGTGGCTGGATGAGATTTCACTGTCTCACGTTGGGAGAGGAACCAAGAGGGAAGGAAAGGAGACGGCGTAACACCTGGGAGTGTTTCCTCATCTGCTCAACGTCTGAAATGACTCAATGAAAAACAAACCGAAGTAGATCTGATGAAAGCCACTTAAAGCACACCTCAGAGAGCTCGGGGATGCATTAAAACCTGAAATTACTGAATAAATAATATTAATCAACACAAAATTGGTGTGAAAACAGAATTATTCATGTGTAAGGAAGTTAATTCTGTCCATTTTTACTGATTCTTGAATAAAATTATGATGGAGAATTAAAGGCAAATAAAATGACAAGAATAAAGTCAAAGAAATGTGAGAATAAATTATAAAAATAAAATTATATGGGAATAAAGTTGAAAAAACACAAGAGTGAAATCAGCGTTACTGTTTTATTTTCAAAATATTCTGACTTTGTTCTCATAATATTTTGGAATATTTTGACATTATTCTGGAAATATTCTGATTTTATTCTTTTATTATTTTGACTTTTCCCTCATAATTTTTTAAAATACTAATAAACATTTTGTTTGGCCCTAAAACTCCATCATATCTAATAAAATCAGCCAGATTCCCAGGATTTTCAGGGGAAGAGAAGCTTCAGACCGTCACATTAAAACGCTGTGAAAAAAGGCTCAGATAAATTGTTAGAGACACACACACACACACACACACACACACACACACACACACACACACACACACACACACACACCCCCACACACACACACACACACACACGCAGGCATGAATTTTTTGTGCCCAGTCTTGACAAAGACCCCCAGGGGAGATGATGATGTGGAACAGCTGCTGCTTGTTCATATTGATTAAATGACATCCAGGATCACTTACCGATTAGCGACTGACGGCGCTCAGTCGCCCTGAGGGAGGTTAGCCGCCTGTTAGCACGGCCCGCTAGCCTGCAGTTAGCACGGCCCGCTAGCCTGCATTTAGCACGGCCCGCTAGCCTGCAGTTAGCACGGCCCGCTAGCCTGCAGTTAGCACAGTCTGCGCCGCTTTGGTTCTAGTTTATAACTTCTGTGGATTTCTGAAGCTTTTATCTATGACTACAGTTGGACGACATCGTTTTCAAGTTTCATCATGATACTTTTATTTTGATGAAAGTAACATTAAGAAGTATTTATTAGTACTTTTTTAGGTGATTGTCTGCATGACGTAGCATCATTTCCCCACAAACACAAACGAGCTTCTTTAGGACCTCAGTCACATGAAGGAGTTTAACTTTTGTCATTAACTGGAAATTTTCAAATCTATTTATGTAGAAAAAAGTAAAATGATGAATCTCAACAGTTTAGTTTCTCATTATTATGATAATGATACAATAAAAGCCAAATCCTGCTTTATAAATCTTCACATTCTTTCAGATTGTGACAATCTGAGCATGTTGAAAACGGGGGTTTTCAACATGCTCTGCACTAAAGCTACAGAAACAAGTCCTTTACTGTGAAGAGGAAGAACAATGGCTGCCTGGTTGTTATTCTGTAAACACTTAAAGCTTTTGGGATTGTTTTGTTTCTGCAAAGTTGTTCAAGCTCATCGAGTTTTTAACTGCAGCCAGAAACTCAACATTTAGATTTTAGTTGATGTGTTTATCATTTTTTATCGGCTCTTTATTGGCGTTTTGCTCAGGGTTGCCAGGTCTGACTGACACAAAGTAAAACCCAAACTATTGATTTCTCACTAACCAGTGGCTATTAATCATGGATGATGTCACATTCAGCAGATTCTAAATATTTAAAAATATAATAAGTATTTTATTCAAAAAGTATTTCAATAGAATTTTTTTTTTTTTAGAAACTTTCTAAAACCTGCTAAAAGTTGCAGGTTTTTTCAGCCCAATTCCTGAACACAATGTCCAGTTAGGAGCAAATCCACCCAGTCTGGCAACACTGATGATGCTGCAGTGATTTTTTTTTAAAATTTAGACTAATTTTCATGAAATCTGACCAGAGCAACTTTCTTCAGGGGCCACAAAACATTCATCCAAGGGCCACAAATGGCCCCCAGACCACATGTTGGACATCCTGAGCTACAGAAAGGCAGAAGGACGAGTTTAGATGTAAAACAATGTACTTTAATAGTTTTCATTCACTGTATTAGAGATCCAGGAAAAACAAAAAGTAAATAAATACAAAAAGTCGACATGAAGAACGTTTCCAGGATTAGAGGACTGACGTCTCGGCAACATCTACAGAAACTCCTGCATGCGTTTATCTGTAGTCGCATTGATTACTGCAACAGTGACTCCACAGGTCTGCCTGGGTTTTATGTTTGTTTTACTAAATGAAATCATCAGAATAAAAATCCGGAGATAATCTGACGGAGTTTGTTTGAAAGCCAGGCACAGATTTTAGCGCTGCTGCACCTGAGAACACACCTGTTACAAAAACACTTTTAACTTCTTCCTCATGATGACTCAGCGTGATCCGGAACTGAGTTCTGACTAAAACCAGGAAGTTAGAGAACAGAACCGGGTCGAAAGTCCTTCCAGAGAATCAACTTCAAAATACTCAGTTTATAAATCATCAAAATACATGAAAGATCTGCGGTTGTCATAGCAACCTTCCAGACCTCTCACGTCTTCTGGTTCTGGTTCTGGTTCTGGTTCTGGTTCTGGTTCTGGTTCTCAATCCGGGCTAAAAATGATAGGATTGATTTTGATTGATAATCAGTGAAGTATTGATCAACATTCTGATGTGTGAACGGAGGCATTTGGAAAAATGTTTCTATTGTTGATTTTACTGTTTTTATGATGTAAAGAACTTTGAACTGCCTTATTGCTGCAATGTGATACACACTTGATTGATTAAACATATTGATTGATTGATTGATTGATTGATTGATTGATTGATTGATTGATTGGTTGATTGATTGATTGATTGATTGATTGATTGATTGATTGAGTGATTGATTGATTGATTGATTGATTAGTCAGTGTTATACTGGTAATGGGACGGACAGCTTCCACTGGTCACACTGGCCTAATAAGGCTGAATACCAGACTGGGAATAATCTCCCAGTAAACTGTCCACTCATGGAAACACAGAGATGCAGCAGCAGCAACTCTCGCTTTCTGCCCGTCTGTTGCCCCCCCTGCACCCCACACCCCACCCCACCCCACACACACCGCTCCCACCCCACACACACCGCTCCCACCCCACACACACCCCACCCCACACACACACACCGCTCCCATTCTCTCTCTCTTTCTCTCTCGCCCTCCTTCCTCCTCCTGCCTCCTCTTCCTCGCTCCTTGTCTCGTCTCAGTAAGTAGGATAAGGCTTGGAGAGCTCTGTCGTCGTGGAAACTGCCAAAAGTATTCAGTTTGAAGTTTGAAGGGGTCAGTTTGCGGGTCAGAACAACTCCCCCTCCACCGTACACACACACACACACACACACGCACACGCACACACACACACACGCACACACACACGCACACACGGGCACACACACACGCACACACGGGCAGGGCTGGAGACGGAGCAGGGGTGCAGCGGGGACCCGTGTGGCCCCGGACCGACCCGTGTGGCCCCGGCCCGGCCCAAGTGGCCCCGGCCCGGCCCATGTGGCCCCGGACCGACCCGTGTGGCCCCGGCCCGGCCCATGTGGCCCCGGACCGGCCCATGTGGCCCCGGACCGGCCCATGTGGCCCCGGCCCGGCCCATGTGGCTCCGGACCGACCCATGTGGCTCCGGACCGACCCATGTGGCCCCGGACCGGCCCATGTGGCCCCGGACCGTCTTACTGCAGGGTTTGGAGGGCAGCTGGTCTTTGCAGAAAATCTCTGCTTGTGGTGCCAGAAGTTTTCAGATCCGTCGGCTTGAAATGAAGCTGATTGTGAAGGAAATCGGGACGTTGTTGCGTTTGGATTTCTAGAATCCAGCAGCTCTAACGATTTCCTTCCTTTACTTTGGTGATTAATTTGCTTCACTGAGATTTAACACACCCGGAGCCGCGTTTCCAGTTTCCATAGCATTTTTCAGAAACGGCAATTTTCAGTAACACGTTTTTGCGCTAGGTTGAGGTGACTTTTTTCAGTCGTATCGAAATTTATTCATTTCATAAAACTATGATGGAAACACTTGATCAACAACAGGATGTTGCTACTGGCAGAAACGATGAAGAAACCGACAGGAAGTGATAGGAAGATGATGGCGCTTGTTTTGTAATGAACAAACTTATTCACGTGATTTTAATTGAGTTTCTTATTTAACCGAAACATCACAATTATGAAATTGTGTTTGTTTTACGTGAACAAAGTTTAGCTCTCGTTTTTATGGACATGTCGCTTCTGATGGACAAGTTTGTCATTTTTAGTTTCACGTAAAGAAACTAGAACCTAAATGACTTTAATATTGTAACTTTTTGCGCTGTGATTAATGAACTTGTGTCGTTTTCCTGGCTGCAGGTGTGAAGTTTGGTTTCATCCCCTCGTTCTCACTGTGATTCATTTAAAACTAAACTAATATCTTGCATATATTAGTGACATGAGCTGATAATATGTCTCAGCTCTTAGGAACATTTTGATTTGTGATCAAATTTACTCAAAGGATTCACTGAAAATGATTTTTAAATGTCGGTTTAAAGAGGAAGGAACTTACAAATATTTAGTTTAAAATGATTTAATTTCATAACTTTATAATTCTCTTTTTCAGTTTTGGCTGTGATGTAAATGTTTTCAGTCAGTTGGCGGCTGAGGCCCAGCAGGTGGTTCACCAAATCCAGCATAACCCCCAACAATCCCCGTCCAGCCAATCAGCACGCAGCCCGGCCCGCTGCCGACAGAACCCTCTGTGTGTGTGTGTGTGTGTGTGTGTGTGTGTGTGTGTGTGTGTGTGTGTGTGTGTGTGTGTGTGTGTGTGTGTGTGAGAGAGAGAGAGAGAGAGAGAGAGAGCGAAGCATTGTTATTGAAAGTTTAAAAATACAGTTATGAGGTCTGAGATTGCATCTGTGTTTGTTTCTCACCATAAACTCAGTTTAAATGTTTTGTTTTTATGATCCCAGAATATATAATTTATTCTGGAAATACAGCAGAGAAAAGCAGGTTTGCCAAAAAAGTGGAGCTAAACTACAAAATGTTTATAAAGTATGTCAGAGTAACATGCTTGACCAGTGCACTGCAAAAACACTAAATCTTACCAAGTATTTTTATCTCGCTGCCAGAGAAAATACCTTTAAATAAAACTAAACTAACTTAAAACAACTGTTAAAATAGTTATGAATTGTGAATAAGATTTCTCTAAAAATTCACTTTAAATCTGTTTCTCCTAGAAAATACAAAAGAATACCATCAGGCGGGCGTGCTAACAGCTCTCGATATCTGATTCTTCTTCTTTTATTTGTCTTTTGGTGATTATTGAAACAAAAACTTCAGAAAACGTTTTACAAACAAAGTTCAGTAAAATGTGAAAATGCGGCGGCGTGAGGGAACCATCATCAGCTCTGAGTGGCTTCGAGTGCCGCGTCCATCCCCGCCGTTTTCCAGGGAGCTTAGGAGCCTGAGCACGCGCGCGTGTGTGTGTGTGTGTGTGTGTGTGTGTGTGTGTGTGTGTGTGTGTGTGTGTGTGTGTGTGTCTGCAGCTTCTGCTGTGTGTGTCTCAGGATGTCTGAGTGCAGAGATGTGTTTGCAGGGACACATCAAGCCCCTGTATGCCCTGGAAAGTACAAACACATACAAGGGCATGAAGACGGATGAGTGGCTTTGATTCTCCATTCAGCCAGAGGATGAGGGTTGAACCTGCAGCTGCTCCGCTGAAGTGTCCTTGAGCAAGATGCTGTATTTTTATCTCCCAAGACGACAGGAAGTGTTGAATAACATGATTAAAGTAAAGGCGCTTTCATTCGGGCCCTGAAGATATCAAACCTTGTCAAAATGCTGCACTTTTCGTTTGCATTTAAGTGAGAGAATTTCTGGTCGTGCATGTTTGGTTTCATTTATTCACCACAGCCTGGATATGAACCAATCAGTCACACACTGAAATAAAAAGATCAAGCTAAGTAGAAAGCACAATCAAAATATTGGTAATATAATGAGGCTTAAAGTTTAGATATAAATCAATCACTCAATCAATCAATCAAAAGGATTAGATTAGATTATCAAGCACAAATGAGAGGCAACTTTAATTCATCTATTTCTAATTTTATGAAACAAAAACATTTATTGTATTTTTGTTGTGAAGCAGAAGCCTGTTAAGTTAAATAAAGGAAGAAAAAAACTAAATTTAGGTACGTTGCAAATTAGCGACATTAGGCATATTTAGAAAATAATGTTCTAACCAATTATCCTCAGGTATTTTAACTTTTATATCAAGGTTGCTAACAACGTTGAGCTAGACAGAAAACACAATCAAAACATTAGTAATAAAATGAGCCTTAAGGTTCAGATATAAATCCATCAATTCATCAATCAATCAAAAGGTTTGGAAAATGTGTTGTAATTTACCACAAACTGCAGGTGCAATTGTTCAAAAGAAACAAAACGGTTGTCAACAAACTACCAGGTAAAATTCCCACATGTTTACATTTATAATAATAAATGAAAATCTGATCATGACAAGAAATTTATCACAATAAATGATAAAAATCCCCAATTTGAGGTCAAATTTTTAACCTTCAGAATGTTTTTCATTGGAGAAAAAAAGGTCAAAATGAAGTTTTGTTTTTGTAACATTAAAAAAACAAGTAATGATCATTGTAAGAGGGAAAATGGCCGCGTTTCCTGTCGGCTGAGAGGAAGTGTGTGCGACTGGCTCCGCCTCCCGCCGGCTGCATGCAAACCAAACAGCCAGTAAAGTGCAGCAGAAAAGCAGCTCTGGGTTAATATTTAACCAGGTTATGTAAAGACAGGCAGATTATGAGCAAACACATGTCGACATAAACTCCCTGAACTCGTTTCCCTGCGAGGCAAATTGCAATGAAAAAGTTTAAAAATGATAATATTTTCCCTCCAAGCGATGGATCCGTCTTTAATCATGCAAAGGTGAATATTTCTTTAGTTTTCTGAAAGTTTTTCTGTCAAATTTAATGACTTTTTTCCCTCGTTTCCACTTCCAGTTATCACACCTTCATTTTTGTTCCTATTTTTAACAAAACGAAAGAAACTTGGAAATGAGAATAAAGATTTTTGTTGCATGTTAAACTCAACTTTTTATCATCAGTATAAAATAATGAAATACTAGAAGATTTGAATTCAGTTAAAATCAAAAATGAATCCACAGGTTGTAGAAAAAGTTTCTAATTTTTGTTGAAATTTAACTCCAAACTTCAGAGTTTTGACTTGGAAATGATCAATTAAGAAACCGGAAAATCCTGTAAATTATGAGCAAAAGTTTCAGTTTTGACTGACAGTCAGGATGTCCAGATTTCATATGAAACTGCAGATAAAATGTTGTAAATATTTCACAAACACGTTGTTGTTTTGTCTCTTTCAATTATTAACATTATGAAAATAAAATTTTTCCTTCAGTTTTAAATTCATGGAAAGGAGAACCAATCTGTCTGAAATAGATCTACAATCTCAGATTCATGAAACTTTTCATCTTCGTTGTTTTTTGTGTGAAACTGATTATTTAGAGAAATCAAACTTGAATTAAATTAGTATAATTCTTTGATTGTTTGTTGAATGTTTATTTGCGATGACAAAAGCAGGAATCTTTATTTTTACAAGAATATATCTAAAATCTCGTTTTATTGTTTTTAAACTTTGTGGTTTATTTTGTCTCATTGGTTGAAAATAAATAAAACTTTGTTGTGATGAAAAATTTCTCCATATGTAAAAACTTTCAACAATCATTTGCTTTGAGCAAAACTCTTAATTTTAAATAATTCATGTTTTTCTTGTGCTTCATTTCATGATTATCATCCTGTGATTTTCTCTCACCTGCAAAACGTCTAAAAACATCAAGATTTTTTAAATAAACAATAGAAAATGATCATCTGGTTATTTAGGAAGTGATTTAAACACTCACTGGTTTCCACTATAAAATAATGTTTTAACATTCAGCTTTTCACTAAACGGAGGTAAAAGCTGCTGTGATGATTATCTGAATCATTTGAGCTTAATTTTTGTCCAAGATATTAAAACAACATTTTTCTTAATGATAAACTTTGCTTATTCCTAGAAATATGCCCAAATGAATCTGAAATCTTTCAAATGATTGAATTTTTAAAAACGATGTGCTAAATTTGTCTGGGCTGATGCGGCGCCTCGTTCCTGAACTTTAAAGTTTCAGCAAAACCCAAATTCAGACAGAACAGAACAGAACCGCCGTTAGCCGAGCGAATCTGCATTCAGGGACGTCTGTTAAAAAAAGAGAGCTGGTTTTCTTTTTGGCCTAGTTGGCATTACTCGTACCATGTGCCACTGTGTGTGTGTGTGTGTGTGTGTGTGTGTGTGTGTGTGTGTGTGTGTGTGTGTGTGTGTGTGTGTGTGTGTGTGTGTGTGTGTGTGTGTGTGTGTGTGGGTGTTTTGTATAGAAAGTGCTGTGTGCAGGGGAACGGGGATTTGGTGCCATCAGCACGGTGATGTCAGCACACAGGAACAAACAAAGCCCGACTCCAAACCCGCTCCCAGTTCGCCCTGCTACCCACAATCCAGCTGGACATGATGGGGCCCGACTCTGGGGGCCCTCTGCTGTTAGCACACACACACACACACACACACACACACACACACACACACACACACACACACACACACACACACACACACACGTTAGTGCAGGTTTTCTGTTATCATGCTCATTCTGTTGACTCGAGTTTAATTTGCTGAAAGTTTGAAACTATGAACCTTCAGAGCCACATAAAGACGGTTACAAAGTCGGCCTTTTATCACCTGAGGAACATTTGCAGGATTAGAGGACTGATCATAGTAAGATCTAGAGCAGGGTTGTCCAAAGTGTGGCCTGGGGGCCATTTGTGGCCCTTGCGTGAAAAGAATGGGCCCCGGGTCGATTCTTTTGTCACTTTACAGCAGGAAATTGTTCATGAATCGTTTAATTCTTCTTTAATGGAAAGTATTAGGCATAAAGTGTTTTGTAACAGTTGTGTTTGTTTTCTTTTTAATTTTATAGTTTGTAGGGCGAAAACATTTCACTTAAAAAAGACGAGACCACATTTATTCTTCTATCAAACTTTTCTTTGGAAAAAGTTCTTGTTTCTGTTTGGAATAGGCTGGAAAACTTTCTAGACTGAATAAACTGGAAAAAAGTCTTCAAAAATGAGTTAAGATGATAATTTGCTTCTTTATTTCTTAATTTGTTGCAGAAAAGATAAAAAAAAGTCACAAATATGGCCGCTGAGTATTTTCAACTTTGGGGTTCTGGTAAATGATGCAAAACGTTCGGACACCTCTGATCCAGAGAAACTCATCCCTGCGTTTGTTTGGTCGGGTTCAGTAGAGCAGCAGCGTCTCCGCGGCGTTCTGGATCAATCAGCTGATCAGGAACGCTGCTGCTGGCGTTCTGACTGAAACCAGGAAGTCGGAGCATCACCCAGTCCTACAGTCAGAGAATAACATGTAAAATACTGTTAGTTTATAAACCACTGAACAAAAGAGCTGAGAAATAGTCAAATAAATAATAAACGGGCCTAAAAGGGGAAAAATAAATAACAAATTCAAGCAAAACAAACAATTTCAAATTAGATTAATTCCTAAATTAAACATAGAAAATACTTCAATGCTTTCATATACACGTATTTATCTCAAATCTGTTACATCCACAGTCATAAATCAACAAATCAGACAAAAACACTAATAAAAATAATTAGAGTTCAGTTAAAATCTGTCATCTCATAAAGTTAACAACAAATCAGAAGCTCGCTTCACTGGCAGTGAACAACTTTAGGAATATTTGTTTTTACTTATTATCATAAAGTATCATAAAGTTTCACTACTTCAGTAACATTTCTGGATTCTCTACTCACTGCGATTCACTTCACTGAATCAAAGCAAATCATTTCAACGAAAAAATGCACCAGACCGTTTGTGTCAAAGTCAGACCTCTTGTTTGCACAGGATCTTTGTTGCTCTGATGTTACTGGAGTCTGTTGCTCCATTTGAAAGTCAAATGGATAAACAGAAAACATGAACCCTCGGTTTGTCTCAGGCTTTGCAGAACTTCGCTGTCTGAATGCAAACAGTTAATATTTAATGACGTCATAAAACCAGCTGGACAACAGAAACGTGAACATCTGATTTGTTTCTGCAGGTAAAATCGCTCATTTTGAAGTTCAGTTTCATAACAGGTTTTATTTGTTTGCTTTTTGCGTCTGAATCGTTTTAAAATCGTTCAGTCGAAACAGTTCATGCAGCTTCACATTTTTATGCTCATTTTAGCGTTAAAAGATTAAATATTTACATTCCTGGAGCAAAAAATTAATGATTTAAACTTTTAAATTCTCACAAAAAAAAGCACTTAGTAAAAACTCAATTACTGAGTAACTGATCAAATTATCAATCATTAAATCAAATGACAAAATATTTAGTTAAGATAAAATGTGATTATTTGTCTCGAATCAGTTCTGATAGTTTTCACTTATTTTACTTTATTAATTTTGATCAATTCTCTGATTGCAGATGGAAACTCAGGGACTTCCTCAACCCGCATGTTCGCTTGTCTTTCCCATTTTCAAACGTGGCTAATGAAATAAATCACTTTAAAGTAATTCAGTAAAAAAAAGTAAAGTATAAGTTTCTCTAAATCCTTTTTATACAGATAATTATTTCTTTTTTTACCCCAAATAATAAATTAACTCAAATATGTGTATATATAAATATATATCTTTACTTTTTAATCAGTTTTTGTAATTTAGCATTAAATGAACTTCACTGCATTTATCAAATATTTGCTGTTAAACTATAAACACATAAAGATCAGATCTTTCTGCTTTAAACATCTTTATGTTGCTGCATATGTTTATTTCTGTTACTTTTCTATTTTATTTTGGGGCAGCGCAATGGGGGTGACTGTGCTGCAGACGAGTCAGAGGATTTAAAGGCTCAGTTTGTGTGTCTGCAAGGAGAATTTTCAGACTGTTTCTCGTAGTTTAGCTGCACGTTTACATAAATTCAGGCCTCAACTTTCTGCAAAGAAACTTTGATACAGTTCATGCAGGGGGAGAGTCAGCAAGTTACTCGCCCTGAACTGTATTTGTTGCCTGGTAACACAACCTTGGATCAGGAAACACTGGGAGCCATTGTGAGCGTACAAGGATTCACAACGATCTCTGACCTTTTAGTCTCAGCAGCTTTTCACCAAGGCCGAGTGTTTTATAAATCCGTCTCCTATCTGTGAATTCACCCACAGCTTCGCTGATAAATACTGCAGAAACGCGCTTTGTGTGCTGATCACGCCTCACAAATGAATGTACAGGTGGGAATCGGGGCTTCCTGTTCGTCTGGATGGAGCCGCAGATCATTCAGTTTCAGCAAAACGTGGATAAAAGAGCCAGAATGTTCCAGCGTCTCTGCTTTTCTGGAAAAACTTACATAAATCAGAGACTGGAAGCTTCCAGGTTGCAGCCATTTTATGTATGTTTCCACTAAATTTGCTCATATTTACCACAGATTAAATATTAGCAAATTAAATCATATTTCATGCTTTTGTCCCCCAGATGGGGACATTATTATTAGCCATGCTAATAATAGAGTCAGTTTCTATTATTACCATGGCTAATAATAATGTTCTGCACTAAAATTGCTAATTCATTTAATCTTGAACCACAAGATTCATATTTATTTTCATGATCTTTTCTTTTTCCAAGTATTACCAAATATTTTTGATTTAGTTTCTAGAGCAAATAATTTAAAATGAGACAAAACTAACATTTCAGTGAGACGTAGAAGCTTTTTAGATCAATACTGATCAAAAATCAGATTTTCACTTAGAACAAGAAGTTTTTCCCACGTCGTAAGAGAAACCAGAAAGTTTCATCAATATTGACCTAAAGCTGCTATTAATGCTGAAAAATGAGTTTTGTCTCATTTTAAGTGAATTAAATCCAAAATACTTGGTAAAACTTTGAGTTTTTGCAGAGGGAAGAAATTCATGAGTCAGTTTCTCACTTTGCTTTTATTCTTTTCCAGTTTCACAACATGAGATTAAAGACACGCCTGAACCAGACGGCAGGAACCGGGACCAGGCAGGTACATCACACACACGCACGCGCACACACACACACACACACACACACACACACACACACACACACACACACACACACACACACACACACACACACACACACACACACACACACACACAGCAGCTGGATGGTGATTTCTGCCGACAGACAGAATCTCTTCCTTCTCGCTGTGATGAACGAGAATCAGGATCATCACCGGCATCGATCCTCTTCCTGCTACAAGTGTCTTCATCATCCTCTTCATCATCCTCTTCTTCCTCGTTTCCTCAGCAGACTGAATGGAGAAATGTTGAATCCATTTGTCGTCTTGTAGCCTCAGTGAACGCATCCCCACGGCATGATGCTGCCATTGCCGTACATCTCAATGCGTGCTGGTTTTCCAGGATGCAGAAAAAGAGTTAGATTCACACACATTGTGACCAGAAAGGATGTTTTTCTGTTACGTTGGTTTGAAAAGGGTTAATATTGAAGAGGATCAAAGCAACTAGAAAAAACTGAATTCTAACTTTTTCTCCAAATTCTGACTTTAAATTCAGAATATTGACTTTTTTCCCCCAAATTCCGACTTTGATCTTTGAACTTGGACTTTTGTCTCAGAATTTTGACTTCAATCTTCTGAGATCAAAAGTCGGTTGTGAGAAACAAACAAACCTCAGGATTCATTCATCAAAGTCAGGTTATTTTTTTTAGTGTCCCTAATCCTCTTGCGCAGATTAAACACACATTTTAATCTGCCACATTTTAATTCTAGCACATAAAATCCTGATAAAACACCCTGAACCTCATGTTGGTAATTTGACAAAACCGAGGAAAAGTTCAAAGGTTATGGAGCCACTGTAAACGTCCAGGCCAGGAGGAATGTGTCGACTTGCTGTCAACTATTCGCTGCTTTGTCGTGAGACCACAGAGCGCTAAAACACGTAAAGTTGTCTGTTTCACACCTCGTGGCTCCCGCCCTCCTTCCTCCTGGCCCAGCAGCCGCCGGGCCAGCGGTCCTGCAGCTGTGACCAGAACAATAGCATTCCTCGGGTTTTAAACGCCTGGCACTTAGATTCCTAACAGCAGATTCCTGCCGGGGGAAGCCGGGGGTTGCTATGGGACGCCTTGTGAGGAGACGTACGGCTGTAAACGCTGTGATTTGGCCTCTTTATGAGTGGCCTGGGTGGGATTCCTGCTCATGTTCTTTATTTCTCAGATGTGGCATTTTCAGCAGTTTATTTTGAAGAGGCGTCCTGCTGCTGCGTCGTGTGTTGATGGAGGCACCTGTTAGGTCAACATGAGTCTGATGATCTGCTTGTTAGCAGCAAACTGCGCAGATGTGCTGGAATCGACACATTAGGTGTTAACAGAAGAAACAAACGAGGCTCCAGTTTATGGACTCGCCTTAATTCTGACAGAAAGGACAAAAACGGCTTTTCTTAAAGCTGTTTCAAGAGAAGTTTAAAACAGTGTGGGCTGAACAAGATGTGAATTATGCAGAATTCACATCTTTCTTAGGCTCATATCTGGATCTCTACTGCTGATGAAAACAACTCAATAAAACAGTCAGCCTGGTTTTTGGTGTTTAGAAAACTTTCCAAATGTAACGGCACAAACTAGTAGGCAGGGACCCGTTACCTAGCAACCGCAAGCTGTTACCAAGCAACTCAAGCAAAGCTCAAGCTGGCTTTGTCCTGTACAATGGCTGCTGGAAAAGTTTTTCTGTTGACTTACCATCCAGAAACCTTTGGCTGATATCTGGCTGGTTGTGCAGGAGGCTCTTCTTCTGCTTTTCAAAGATCTATGTTTGTATAATTGCTCATCTGTTTGGAGCCATTTTCCCGTGCGAGTGTTAGCGATGAGCTGTAGCTGTAGTTTAGTTTAGTAGTTTAATATTGTTCATAAACATATCCTGACCTGATTAAGGATGTTTAGTATGTCACCTTTAATCATTCGACTGGTGCGCGTCTGTAGCCTTTATTCTGCTACATTAGCCTCTTTAAAAACCTCAAACACAGAAAACAGAAGTAGAAGCTGCAGGCATCGCTGCATGTCAGGCTTCTCTGGTGGTTTAAGTTCACACAGCCAAACTATCAGCATATCTGAAATAACCCCCAAAAATAACGATTCTCTCATTAACCACGCCTGTTTCACAATTTAAATATAAATGAATCTAATTTAGAAAACCTCGGGCGCGATGAAGGAGACTCATTTAGAGCCAATCTAAAATTAATGAGGGCATCTGGAGAGAGGGGCAGAGTGGCGAGGGGCCCTGTGTGGCTTAACAGATACCAGCGTTAACAAGCTACTGTACTTTAAACACTGGAAAATCCCCATTCATTTTGAATTAGCACAGAATTTTAAAGGGTGAAAAAGAGCTTTAATGTTAGCGCTAACAGGCTGCAGAGACATTTCTGATGCCACTTCCAGCCTCTTGGAGCTAAGCTCTATTTAAGTTGCTCTGTAGCGTTTCTCTCTCTGTCTGGGACTTAAAGGTTCATGACAATATTTTGTGGTTCAAAAACAAAAACTAATTTATTGATTCTTTTTTAAGGTCACAGCAGTTATTGCCCAACAAAACTTCTAGTTTCTCCATTTAATCATATTTTCTCATTAATTGATCAAAGTGTGGAGAAAATTGTAAAAAAAATAACAATCCTGACAAAAAGAACAGTTTTAGTTTTTTTAGCATTATTAATTGGAATTTACTGCAAAAACGATAAATCAAAAATCTTATCACGATACGTGATAAACGATACGATAAATTCAAAAACACAAAATCTTACCAAGTAATTTTACTTTAGTTTCTACAAAATAAGACGAAACTAAATTACAAGTAACTTTTCAGTAAGACACAGGAGGTTGTTTTAAGTAAATAATCATTTATATTTAAGGGAAAATACCAGTTCCACTGGAGATTATTCCGCTTGCAAACTGGGAAAAATGTGAAGTAATCCACCAATGAAACTGGAACTTTTTAATCAACATTAATGCATTTTTCCCTGAAAACAAACTCCTGAAAAGTTACTTTAAGTCAGTTTTATTTCATTTCATATGTATTACAAAACTAAATCAATATTTGGTAATATTTTGTGTTTTATGATTTTTGAGTGAAAATGTTTCTCTGAGGATCAGAGTCTGGATGCTCAGATGCAGATTCTGTATTTTCTCTCCTCCAGCTGCCTCTTGCAGACGCCAGGCAGCTCCCACAGCGACTGTTTGGTTTTGCGGGTTTAATTCCCGATGGGTTCGGGTCCGGAGTGATTAGGCTGAGCCCTAAAGGCCAGCAGGCTTGTCAGGTGTCTCCACACATTAACGTCGCTCTGCTCACAGCCGGAGCCGACAGCGCGGCCAGCAGAGGGGCAACGGGAAGCGGCGGCGACGCCTCGTTTGGCTGCGTTGCTCAGCTACTGGATCTGATTTACACACATTGAGCTTCAGACAAGCAGGAGGTTTGATTAGCTTCACACTAAATCTCACCAAGTAAAGTTGCTCTACTTTCTCGTTCAAATATCTTAGTACACTTGAAATAAGACAAAACTGACTGACAAGCAACTTTTGAGCAAGATGTAGGAACTTTCTTTAAGTAAATAAATCCCTAATATTGATGAAAAAGTTGGCAGATTATTTCATTTATAGCAGGAAAAGTTAGAAGTGAAATAATCTGCCAGTGGAACTAAAACCTTTCATCATTTTTAAAGTTTTACTTTGGATAACAAGACGAACATTTCTAAATGTTTTTATGTTTCTTTCTTATTTGGAGTCATTTAGTTACTACATCCTGGAGACATTGACAAATAAATACAGCTGGTTTTTCATAGTTTAAGGGAATTAAGAATGAAATTTTAATAAAGTTCACTGCAAAAACTCAAAGTCTTTCAAAGTAAATTTGGTCTGATTTTTATTCTTAGTGCACTTTAAATAAGACAAAACTAACAGATGAGAAACTTCTTGAATATTGATGAAAAAGTTCTGGTTTTAGTAATTAAGGGATTGATTTAAAACAATCTTATCGTAAGATTCGCATTAGAAACTCGACCAAGATGACTTGGTGAGGTTTTGTGTTTTTGCAGTGCACGGCTGATTTACAGGTGTAATCTTTACACTTTTCCTGATGACTCTTTAGTTCCTAAAAGGCGAGAGTCGGGCGGATGCTGCCTCGACATTTTCGTTAGCCTTTAACCCTTAAACCAGCTGAGTGTCAACACGGCTGACTTTTCCCTGCTGGATTCAAACAAACTGGCTTTGTGTCGACGCACAAACAACTTCCTGCATGCAGACATCCAACTTGTTAGTGGGGAGGCAACTCCTCACCCCCCTCAATCCGACCCCAGAAAAGAAAAACTCTTCCTGCTTGTGACCTCCAACCTCCTCCTACCCCACCCACACCCTGCACTTACCCAGCATGGTGCAGCTATGGGAGGGGCATCAGGGTGCAGTGTGTGTGCCTCGGCAGAGGTGATGTTAGCTTTTAAAGAGGGGGTGCATCTTGTTTTGAAGACATGGAGAAATAAAATGAGGAGGCGCAGTGGAGGGGGGGTGAGGAGACCTGCTGAGATGGCAGCCTATATGCCTCCACCTCCTCCTTCCTGCTGCACCTCTGCCTCCATCCCGCTCCGCCTGGCCTCCGTCTCCCCCCACTGCTCCGTCTCCAGCCGCGGGGCTAAAGTACATTACATGCTTGCTAATCAAACCTACATTACAAGTTTGGAGGGAATAAAGCAGGAATCTGAAGAGTTGTTCTTTCTCCTCTCCACCTTCATTCCTCACAGCTCAAACTCTGAGTGCTCACTGTGGAGTCAGAGGAAAACCAGGAAATCACCAAATACACCAAAAACACCAAAAACACCAAAAACACCAAAACACCAAAAACACCAAAAATACCAAAACCACCAAATAAATACACCAATTAGACGCCTCAAATCTGAGCGCTACCAAAGGAAGAGTAGCTCTACTTCATGTTATTACTCCAGTAAAAATGTACAGAGTAACTGATCAAATTATCAATCATTTAAAATTTAAACATTACATCATCAGATGGGCCAAAATGTAAAGTTAAGTGGAAATTTTGATATTTTAATGACAATAATTCATATGAATAACAAAAAACAACAAAATCATCAAAAGGAAAATGCTTCTAAATCAATTTCCTTCAATAAAAAATGTTTTTCATTCAGTGGGTAGAAAATTAGGAGACATTTTACTCAGGTCAGAGTAAAAAGTCCAGCGTAGTAAAAATATTCCTGAAGTCATTTTTTTTCAAGAAAGTTACACAAGTCAGTGTAACTGAGTAAATGTAACTATGGCTACTTTTTACTTTTACTAGAGTAAAAATATATTGCAGTCGTGCCACTGTTACCCGCCGCCAATAAACCGCAGTCCACCATCCTTACCAGTTGGTGGCAGTAATGTTTCCATTCGTTACTAACGGCCATTAAAACAAAGAAGAAGAAGAAATATTGGCGCTAAGTGCAGCAGAACCAGCGAACAAGTGACCCCAATTCTGAGCTGTCGGTTTTTCCCTTTAACATAAGAAAGTTTATAAAAATGAGCCAAAACAAACTGAATATGTTTGGACCTAAAGAGGAACCATCAGAACAGCTTCAGTCTGTAAAAACCAAACATCAGGATGAAAATCAGGCGTAGTGATGAACTCTCAGAAATCCGCCTCAATCAGACAAAAATTAAAAATGGGATTTTCTTCGCTGTATCACGTTTTTTAGAGTTTTGTGAATTTCTTCTTTTCTTTCGTTTTGTTGTTTGAGTCATTTCATATCTGGTGACTGAAATCATCTGTAGAGAAATACATAAAGTTCTTTAGATGTTCAGGTTTTCATTTTTATCATATATTTTTATTACTACGGCTTTAAATCTCGGCTTTATAGTTCCAGCACGGAGAACAAAAATGTGCCGGTTTTTATCCAGATGTTTGAAAATGCATTGAAACGTTTAAATCTCAGTATTTGTCCTGCATTAGGACGAAGTGGGAGGTTTTAGCCTTTTTTATTTGCCCGTTTTCGACGCTGCCTTAACGCCACAATGGAGTCGCTTTAAAGATATTACAAATACAATACGATTCGAAAGTTAAAGCCCCACTTGAAGAGCAATCTGTCTGCAATAATTAGGAACATGCAAGCACTTAGCAGAGCAAACAACACGCAGCGGCTCTGCCAATATTGGAGACTTGCTTATAGATTAACGACGTGCAGCTGATCTGTGGATCGGTTCTGGTTCTGGTTCTGGTTCTGGTTCTGGATCTGGTTCTGGAATCGCGTTTCGGCTCAGCGTGACACACGAAACAGCTCCAGAAATTATGCAAGAGGAAAATATAGAAACATCGTTTCTATATGGGAGGAAACATTTTAAGGGCCAAAATGATAATAATTCAATCTGACAGCAACAGAGAAAAACACATTATTTATATTTGTAATAAAGCAGGAAGATAGAGTCATTTTATCTACCTAATGCAGGATATTTTACCTTTTTTCTTAAAAAATACTGATCAGTTTTCAGGTTAGAAATCTATTTCCATATGTTAACTCAGTTACCGTGACAACGGTTTGGCTGAAATAAAACTGCAACGTTAAATGATTTTTCCTCCAAAGCAGAAGCAGTTTATAGTTAAATGTAATTTAATTTGATTAAATTCTTCTCTAAAACTGATATTTGTTCCATTAAACACAGAAACTTTGTGACACAAAGTATCTTAAACTTATCTTTTTTCGACTGAATTTTGAAAACTGAACACTTTTTGTTATTATAGTTTCTGGATCCTTGAGTCATTATTATCAGTTTATTCTTGTTCAGTGCGATGCACAGAGGAAAACAGTCCTTCTATTTTCTAATTAGTTACAAAACATTTAATTAATACTTTGAGGTCACCGCTGCTTTGCGTAATCCTTTAACGCTTCCATAATGTTTGTAAAAACTATTTTTCAAATTCTAAAAGCTGTTCCTCATTTCATCCAGTTTTAGTTTTGATAAACTTGAGATCATTTATCCTTCATCACCTATTAGTGATTCCACTTTTACCTTCTTTGTGTGCGGATTTGAACAGATACCAGATGGTTAGTTTGTTTTAAACATGGCTGAACGTCCCGACCTCGTCAGGAGGGCATCGGGCCCCTGAACCGTCACTGCGGCCCCGGCGGCCCCCTGCTGAGCATCAGGACTTCTGCTCCGTTCTGCAATTCCTCAAACTTACTTAACTGATATTTGAGAAAATGGAAACAAGCGTCGCGGCTCGTTCCGAGTCGTAGTTTGAATCCGGGCCAGTGAGCCGACAGAGCGAGAGACCGAGAGCCAAGAGGAGAGGATTCAGGAGGGGAAACTCTGACAGGTTCGGTGGAGGGACTTTTCTCAGCCCCACATTGGAACCTGAAGATCCTCCATGACTGTGTGTTTGAGTTTCAGCAGGTATAACTTATCTTAGGGACTTTAATCCATTCACTCTTGTACAATGGCTGCTGGAAAGTACAAGTGTTTTGTTGTTGGCTGAACATCTGAAAACCACTTGCTGCATGCGTGTTGGTTGTGCAGGAGGCTCCACTGCTGCTTTTCAGAGATGTAAAGTTGTGTCAGGAGGAAGAGGAGAGGCGAGGCAGCCGCCTGCAAAGAAGGGATGACGAATGACAGAAAGGTGAAGGAGAGGAAGAGAGGGAACGGGAGGGTAAAGGGGCGCGCAGCGGGTGAACGAATGAATGAATGAATGAATGAACGAATGAATGAATGAATGAATGAATGAATGAACGAATGAATGAATGAATGAATGAATGAATGAATGAATGAACGAATGAATGAATGAATGAATGAATGAATGAATGAATGAATGAATGAATGGACGGTTCACTGAGCCCAGCTGACTGCTTTTAGAGACTGACACTGATTGAAGAGACAATTCACTTACTGTTAAATGTCTTCAGAAACATTTACTGTCAAAATAAACCTCAAAAGTTCAATTCAGATGAATAAACTACATTAATAGAAACGATTTTTTTTTTCATCTGTTGAATTTTATTGTTGAGCTGAAACCAATGATAAAAAGTGAAACTTCAGGGAGCTGTGGTGGCGCAGGTTCGATTCCCGGCCTGGTGACCTTTGGCCTTCTCTCATTACGCACAAATAAATCAACTAGAGACAGTCAGACCTTAAAAACTGGCACTTCATTACAACAAAAAAAGTCCAAAACAAAAAGATCATTTAAAAAAAAGATCCTTTATGACAATTTACAGATTTGGAGATGAACACAGAAAACGTCTGAACAAGCAAAAACATTTAATTTATAAAAATGTTTGACTTTTAGAGCCAAGCCAAGTTTTTTTCCAAGCAAATTTCTGAAATTGAAGTAAAAATTTCTATCAAATTTTCAACTTTTCAAACTAAAATTGTGATCAAAATAAAATAAAAAAATCTGGCAAACCTTGGACTCTTGGAGCTCAAATCATTTCCAAGTTTTTACTCTGGAACATTTCTGAGCATTTAAAATGTTTTTAGTTTTTTCCAGCAAATTTTTCTGGAAAGTTTCTGGAATTTCAGTTTCTTTTTTTCTACCTGCAATGACCCCATTTCACTGCCAGAACATCATCACTGATGATACAAACTAACATATTAACAGCGGAAAAACGTCAAAGTTTGTGAAACAGGTGCAGCTCACAAAGTGTCCAGGCCTCAAAGTGAAGGGGGAGGATGGGAGTGACGGCCGGCGAGTGGGAGGCGGGGGGGGGGATGGAGGGGTGGAGGGATGGAGGGGGTGGAGGAGGTGTAGTGCAGCAGAAACTTCCCATGCTGGCCTCCCAGTGTGGCTACGTAATGAGGGCAAGGGACACAGACACACACACTCACGCACACTCACAGACACACACTCGGGGCCAAGCATGGCCCCACGGCTGATTAGCGGCGCACAAAGGCCCCAAACAGAAGTAGCAGAGGGCGCACAATGGGAGCAGGGCCTCAAGGCGTGGTTTACTTCTGCCCTGAGGACGGGGCGGGCGAGCGAGAGAGAGAGAGCGGGGGTCCGGGGGTCCGGGGCGGGTTGGGGGAGGAGGCGCCGGTTCAGACGACTCCACAGCGACAGAAGAAGCAGAGAGGAGTTTTGTTTTTGTGACGATGAAGACGTCTTGGTTTTCCTCCGACAGAAAGTAAATACATCTCATTTCCCCAGCAGACAAATTTAATTTGAAACCAAGGGAAAAAAATAACCAAACTTTGTCTTTACACTGCAAAAACACTAAATCTTACCAAGTATCTTTGGATTAGTTCCCCGTGAAAATATCTTAGTATTCTTGAAATACGACAAAATTAACTTACAGGCAACTTTTCAGCGAGATATAAGAGTTTAATTCAAGTAAATGATTCTTTATTGTTGATTAAAAAAGAGATAGTTCCACTGGCAGATTATCCCAATTATTTCAAAATCAACAGCCCGTTACCTAGCAACCCCAGCCAAGCCCAGCCCGTTACCTAGCAACCCCAGCCAAGCCCAGCCCGTTACCTAGCAACCCAGTTCTAATTCCACTGGCAGATTATTTCACTTTCACAAGGAAAATGTCTTAAAAGTGAAATTATTTTCCAGTGGAGCTCAGTAATAACTGATCATTCATCAATATTAAGGAATTATTTACTAAAATAAGCTTGTATGTCTTTCTAAAAAGTTATTTGTAAATTAGTTTTGTTTTATTTCTGGTGTTCCAAGATGTTTGCACTAGAAACTAAACCAAAATACTTGGTAAGATTTTGTGTTTTGGAAGGGTAATAATTTAATGAGCATCATGGATCAGCTGTGGTTTTATCATATTTGTCTCAAAAATATCTGCATCATTAAATCAGCGGTGTTCAAAGTGAAGCTCAGCGGCCGTTTGTGGCACCTGGGATGATTTTGTGTGGCCCCAGTTTGCAACGGGGCTGAAACGATTAATCGTGATTAATCGCTTGTTCAAATAATAATCAACTAATTCAGTCAACGCTTAATTATTAATTTGAGCATAGAGATTAAATAAAATGCTATTTGCTGAAACGACAACACAGTGAGAACAGTAATGAAGCCAAAACCGTACAAAAACACAGACATTTAAGATAAAATAAACTTTCTTTGTAAATGTGCTGCCCAGAACTAAAGTGGTTCATGTTTAGCTTCAGTGATTTATAAACTAAAGGAGGGTGCAGATCAGGTGTAACCTGAGCGCAGTGAAGCCGGAGTACCCAGAGAGAAACCAAGGAGAACAGCTGCATGCAGAAAGACTGGAGCTGCAACACACACTGCTGCAGGAGCCTGTCGTCCTCTGTCTTTATCCAATTATCCAGAACTATCTTCTCATGTTTTATTCCTCAGATTAGTTTTTCTGTCAGTTAAACAAATATTGATAATTTCAACATGTATGTTCTGTTTTTAACCAAGAGAAAAACACGTAAAATTATCTCAAAAGAAACGAGCGACAAATCCACAAAGACAAATTAGCTTCCTGTTTTTGAGATTACTTAATGCTATTTAAATGCAGAACTAACACACACACACACACACACACACACACACACACACACACACACACACACACACACACACACACACACACACTCCATCCTCAGTGATGGAGAGGCTCCTTAAATAATTCAGAGTAATTATTTTCTGATAATCATTGGAGGACAGCTCGCTGTAATAAAATGATAAACGAGACAATTATGAGAAGAAATCCTCGGCCCGGTTTTCCTAAACACACTCAGGAGACGCAGTTCAGCTCCTTCTGACAAGATGCTGAAAATCATTTTGCCTTTTCTCGACACGCTGAAGCTCAGGATGGGACTCTAAAACCGAAACGCTCTCATTGCTGGTGTGAGCTTTAACCGAGAGCTAATGGTTCAGAAAGTACTGCACAGAACCAGATCCATTTCACCTGCAATGATTTGGAAAAAATGCCCTTTTAGGAGTAAAATCTTTTAGTCAATATTTCTTCTCTTACTGGAGTAAAATTCCTGTACATTTTGTCTGATGATGTCATTTTTAAATATTAAATGATTGGTAACGTGGTCAGTTACCTGCAGCTTGTCAGACGCTTTTGGTCTGATTTTGCTCCTATGTGTTGGAGGCTGTTTGGTTGTAAAATCTAAAGATTAAAGAAATATAACACTTGGCCATAGGTGGCGCTCTTGCTGTGCACCAGAGAGGTGAGCTGAACCTGCAAAGAAGAAGAGGTTCGAAAATAAACGTTGCCATGTGCTACTTGCAGTTATCAGCTTGAACATTATTTTATTTGACCTGATGTATCATCCACATTACTTATGCAGACTTTCGCCAAATACTTTTTAGATCTTCCTTGAGTCATTTGAGCTACTTTTTACTTTCATTTTAGTAGAAACATGTAGAAGTTGTGCTGCTCTTTGTGCAGTTTTACTGTCCACTTCTGAAGTATTTTCATGTCTTTTTTATTCAGGTTTCTGTTGCAAACCTGAATAAAAAGGTTCAAATTTTATTCAGACCTCCTCTGTAAACTGTGACAGTTTTATCTTATTAGGAACATTCCTAAAATTGCTTAGATCAACAGAGTTATTTCTGTTTGGTAAGCGCCAAAATACTGAAAAAAATTTATTATTTCTTCACATTCAAAAGTTTTTGTGATTTCACACCTGATGTTCTGGTAGAATCGGGTCAATTGAGGAGCAAAATTGCAACATTTGTTACATTTTCAGTCAAACCAACCAAACTAGTTTAAAACCTTGTTCCCCTCCTCGCCAGTGGGGGCGCTGCACCAAGAACAAGAGGAGGAAACGACACACAAACCTCTGAGAAGACACTGAGCGCAACAAGTTTCTTCACAAAATGTAAACACAAATGGAGCGGTGTCAGGTTTCAGCGGTTGTAGGATTTCTCCATTGATATACGTTAGCATCTGCAGCTAGCGCCGCGCTCCTGGAGGCGGCCATTACTGTTTGTTGCTGAGTCATGTCCGCACATCCAGACTGTTCCCAAAGTGGTTTTAGCGTCCTTACCTGTGCGCTCTACAAAATATGGCTCATTTTTAAGTCCTAAAGAAAACGAGCCAATTAGTTTTTATTGAAGGTTTAAAAACTAAACATGATTGTCGTGAATGAATGTAAGATTTCTCTGCCACAATTCAATGAGTTCTGCTTTCAAACAGCGATGGGAAAACATGCTGCATATTTGGATTTAAATGTCAAGTTTTATTTTTATTATCATGAGGTCATTGGAATAAGATAGTAGTTCCTTCTAACCAGGAGAGACGAGCAGAGATCAGAATGACGGATGTAAAACAAAAACTCAACAAACATCAGAAAAACAAATTATTTTACAACAAAATCAGAGAATAAAAGGATTGGTAAAAATCTCAAAGCGCAATGTTGGTGACTGCTTTTTGTCACTTGGTTCCTAACAATCATGTTTTATTTGTTCTGAAAGATTTAACTGATGGTGAAAGATTCTAAGGAATTACATTTTGACAACAAAACTATGAAAAACAGAAATCAGAAATAGTTTTTCTACTGAGTTGATGTATTATTGACTATCAGCTCCAGTCAGAGGGATGTGCGCACTAAGGCTTCAGACAAATTACACTTTGGGAAAATCGGGTTTCCTGTCGATGTAAAACTTCAACAGGAAACCTTTAGTTGTCATGAAAATCACTTTTTAACTGTTTGAGGCCCAGATTTTATTTTCCACGGTTGCATAAAAGTCGCTGCCTTTGCTGGAAACCTTTGCCGGCTCTTCTGGCTGGGAGAGGCATGAAAGTGTGAGATCTGCACCACAAAGAGTTAAAAAAAATCTGATCGCTTGGTTCGTTGTGCAAATTTAGTCAGAGGGTGTGTGTGTGTGTGTGTGTGTGTGTGTGTGTGTGTGTGTGTGTGTGTGTGTTCTGTAGGTCCTTCTGAGCAAAATAACATGGAAAAGGTGATTTTCCACTATAGTGAGGTTTCCACAGTAAGTTCCCCCAGGCTGCAGCAGAAACATGATTGAATTTTGTGTGTGTGTGTGTGTGTGTAGAAATTGGATTGACTCGACTATGACAGTTCAGAGCTCTGCTGCACCTCCATCTGTGTGTCACGTTTTACTTTAGTCTTTGCTGAAGAATTTAACGTATTTGTGTCCAGCAGAGCTACAAATATATTTTTTGCCAGACAGTTTAACCTTTTACTTATTTTCCTCAGACAGACCTGCCAGATATCTGAGGTTTTTGTTCTGCTCCTGTGTCTCCCTGTAGGTGAGGCTGATTTAGGAACGTCATCTCGGCTCAACAAATGAAGAAGATTTCTCACTCCAACACACACAGACAGTAAATGTGTGAAAGTGTTTCCAGGTGAAGAGAAGCAGATCAGAAGGAATCCAGGTGAACTGGAATAACACGGAAAAAAGGTAAAAAAGGATTCAGAGCAGCAGCCTTAAAAACAACAATCTGGATGGAAACATGATGTTAGCACAACATTACTCACATTAATATCAATATTACGTTACTTTAATATAATGCTATCTCATGAAACAAGTTTCTTTAGAATGTTAATATTAATATGAGTTGATATTAATCAATTGTTTATAAATAGGATTGTTTTTCACATGCATGTGGTCTACTGCAGTATGTAATGTTTATGGGTGTGAAACTGATGATCTGTGAAAAACTGGAAACAACCAATCAGAGGCAGGAGGCGGGTCTTAGTGCTGCCAATCACAATCTCATGTAGCGCTGCTCATCCCCCTCTTGTTGTGAATGCTACAAGAGGCTAATCAGGCTAATTAGCATAGCCACAGATGCCATCTGATAAACTATTTCCTGTAACTGTAAATTATATTTTGCAGTGAGTGCATGAGGATGATGACAGCGCTTGGCCCCGCCTCCTGGCTCCGATTGGTTGGTTTTGGTTCTACAGACGAGAATCTGGAGGAAACTGAACTTTTCACAGGTTGTCTGTCTCATACTGAGAATAAAGATGTAATATTATGACTTTTTTCTCATTATTTATTTTTTTAGTGTTGTACTCAGATTATTATGGGATGGCAACAGGATTTTGTCAAATAAAAACACTTTCTTAATGTGGGATATTACTAAAAGTATAAAGTTTTTTACAGATATTTTCTTCTTTTTTGTGTTTTTTTTTAACTTGTAGTGTTAGTGTAGCAGACAGAGACCAGCAGCGGAGTGTAAACGATCGCGCCGCCGCGCTCATAACTCACCGTCATATAAGGAGCTGGAAGGAAGGTGAACCCACAGTTTTTAGACTGTCCATGCTTCCTCCTCCTCCTCCTCATCCTCACCGCCGCGGGTCATGAAACCGACTCTGTTGCATCAGACCAAATCCCTGCTCCCTCCGCCCAACTTCTGCCACCTCCCATCCACACACACACACACACACACACACACACACACACACACACACACACACACACACACACACACACACACACACACACACACTTGGCATTTGTTTGTCCACACTCTCAAACCACATTAGTGTGTTTGACCCGATTGATGAAGCGTTTTCTGTTGATTGAAATCAGGGTGATCAGTCACTGATGCCTGTTTACTGGGCGGAGATGAGATGATAGTGATGGATAACAGATTAATCAGTAAACACACACACACACACACACACACACACACACACACACACACACACACACACACACACACACACACACACACACAGTCTCTGTGGGGTTCGCACACAAACTAGAAATGTAATTAAAAAACAAAATAAATCCAAAAATCTGTGTCTTTCTTTAATTTGTGGCTGTGAGCTACTTGTCAAAATCACGTTTTGATCATTTTTGTCCTTTTTTTAATATCAAGTCCAAATATTGTAGGTTAAAGATACAAAAGCAACTCGTTGTGTTTCATTACAGTTACATTGTAACTGTTTACACTGTAAACAGTTACAGCTAAATGGGTCCAATTCAACTTTCTCTCCAGTAGCTGCGTTTTCATAAAAAATGTGAGCAAAACTTTGCCAATATTCTGCTAATAATACTGAGTCACAATAATAATCCCGTGACTAAGTTTGTTCAAGCAGTCAGTCATTAAAAAAACAATCTTCCTGTCACTTCCTGTTGTCTTCTTTGTGGTTTCCGCAGTAGTAGCTTCCTGTTGTTGATCATGTGACTTGCAGTTTTGTAAAATACGCTAATTTTGATGTTTAAAAAATGTTGACATAATTCATCCATGAATGACTCTAAAAATAGATATAATCTATTTTTAGGTCTAAAATGTCATATTTTTACATAATTTTCCAACATCCCATAGAAGAAACATGTTTATCTCTTTCTTTTATTTTAAACCTAACATTAGTCATAAAATGGTGATTTTTTTTTTAATTAACACATTTCCTTCAGTAGATACAAAACAATACAAACCATCTTTTTCAAAATGTCATGTAACCTTAATTTAAAGACAAATAATCGTCCTCACTCCCTATAAATAGGGGATATTTATATATTATTGCTCTAGATTTGTTTGAATTGCTGTAAGTTGGTGAAAGGCCGTTAATAGACGTGTGTTTTGTTGCTGTAGGGACTGTGCCTACGGTGCAGTGATGGGATGATGTGCGCAGCGCCGTATCTGCCGGCCCCAGAGTTTCCTTTGTGCTGCTGGAATTAACCACGACTCGTCACGTGTAACCGACTGCTAACCTCCAACCCCATTCAGGAATCGTCGCCTGTGTGTGTGAGAGGGGCAGAGAAAGGAAGAGGTCAAGCTGTCACAAACACAAGCAAAATCATTGTTCCCAATGGAAAAGCACAAATCCACTGCAACCAGAACAAACACACCGATGGATATGCTTACAGAAACTGGAGATCTCTACTCTGAATCTGCTGGAAATGAAACTGCACATATTAACATAAACTGAAATGTGCTGTGATTTCAACTGAGGTTTGACGTAGTATTGTAATCGTTTACTTTGCACACTTAGTCATACATAAATTTAGCCATTTCTTTTTGAATTATTTCAGTTTCTTCAATGACTATTTTGAGCTTTTTTGTTTTTGCAACAATAAGACTGTCATTAATTTCACAGTGGGATCTACAGACACGTTGCAGTGTGAGACCCGCCCCCTGCTGCTAGCTGACCATGACTAGCACTGGTTTTAGTGGTCAAGTTGCCAACACAACACGCTAAAGCTTCAATGTACGGCTGATATATAAGAGAAAACAGTGTCAACAGTAAGACAACTGTTGATTTTGTGATCATTAACATTAGCTAATCTAACAGTTTAGCTAATTTAATCACCTGCTCAAAGTTCTGTCGCCTGTTTTTTAACTAAACCGAAACACCAAATTCAGCAGCACATCTACATGCTAGATTGTCATAGTCAAGCTAGCATAACTGAACTACTTCGCTGTCTCTTGCTCCTTTCTGTAAAGTAAAACCTTTTTCCTGATCTGGTTATCTATCTGTTGTAGTGTAGCAAAGATATCACAGGTACATTTAGTACTTGGCGCGTTATAGTGACAACTTTACAGCTAACACCAATGACAGCCTCCTTTCTGGAGTCTCTCTATGCATGGTTAATGAAGAAGAGTCGTGAATAAGTGCGGGTTGTGTTGAGGATGAAGGCATCGACCGCCTGATGACACGGATCACAACACAGTCTCAGTCTGAGTGAGAAGGAGCTCAGTTCTGTCAAATCCCTTTTTCTCTTGTCTACAGTGTTTTGTATTTTCTCAGAGATTTTCTTGCTTTATGTCATTTTAAATATTTAACTTAACCTTATTATTTGACTCATTTTTGAGCAAATCTTGAACTATCCTGTCTTCCCTGACCCGTCTGTTGTGTTCCTTGGCTGGTTGTTTGCTAATGTTCTCCAACAGTGTAGAAGAAATACATTTTTGGTAATTAATGGGATAAAATAAGGTTGGCAGTGAAATGATAAGAACCTATATGGTGCCAATTTGTCAATTCAGCAGCCAGGACAGCCCAGACTGGGAGAACGGCCAAGTACTTAAGTGGTTTTACACAAAAAAGTGTTTTCTTTTTTTTTATGCAATTTGTTTGAAATTCCTGCCTGTGAAACGAAATGTATTGTAATGTAAAAACACATTTGTCAATCAAAACCATACATTAAAGGAGGGAAATGCTGTAATGGGCATAAAACCTGATACAAGAGGCCTGATCACGTGGCAGAGCCCAGCAGGAAGGTGTTTATTATGCTGTCACATCTCAGCAGGATGCAGTAAAATAAATGCCTCTTTGCTAAAAAAAAAAAAAAAATGTGTGTGCTGGGTTGTGTTTTATTTTGTGAGTTCAGTTTATTTAAATAGCACCAATTCATAACACGTTGTCTCAAGGCACTTTGCAAAAAATAAAGGCAATTCTTACAATCGTTCCAAGTTTCTCTTCACGGATGAGACAGACAAACGTTTTGCTGTTTCTTTCTTCGTGTTTTGTTTTTAATCTCTGGGGGGGTTGGCCATATGCTGTGAGTGGATATAATGTATTTTCATATCTTTGGGTTTCTAGAACCAAAGAAATGAATGTTTGCAAAATTTTAATGTTTGCGAGTAGTTTCCTGCTAAATAACTAAAACTTTATTCTTTCGTCAGGTTATTATTTCTTTCTGACCTCGACACTTGCCAACCTTTCTAGTTTATTCCCTTCCTGGCACCAATTTGCATCTTTAAAAGTATTTTTTTTTGTTTTGTTTTTTTGAGATTTCAGAGAAAAGTGTTTTCACAGTACAAACATTCAAATTTGATCCTGGTTACCAAACAACTCAGTCAAATTTATTATTCTGGTTGAGAGAAAACGTTAAATGACTTTCAGCCTTCAATCCTCCTGAACATGAAGCAACAGCAGACAGTCACTGGCGATCATAGATTAAAGACCATCTATTATGAACATTTTTATCCTTCCATTTGCGTTTCTACAGTTTGTACAGTTTGTACAGTTTGTACAGTTTGTACAGTTTGTACAGTTTCTACAGTTTGTACAGTTTCTACAGTTTCTACAGTTTGTACAGTTTCTAGTTTGTACAGTTTGTACAGGAGGCCCAAGTGCTTAAAAAACAACCAACCATCTGTTTTCGACGACATGTTTATGTTTTTTTAGTGTTTGGAAAACGAACCGTTTCAAAAACCTTCAGAATGTTAAGTCACAATCAATGGGCACTGCCCCGTTACCTAGCAACCCCGGTCCAACCCAGCCCGTCGCCTAGCAACCCAAGAAGAGCACCAGCATGTTTGGTCAACTGGTTTTACTGCTGTACATGCTGTACAATGGCTGCTGGAAAGGACAAGAGTTTGTCCTACAGGTGCATAATTGTGCATCTGTTTGCAGCCATTTTGAAACGAGTCTAGGGGGCGTGGCCAGCAGCAGCTCATTTGGATTAAAAGTGACAGGATGCCCTAAAACAGCCCATAAAACATGCAGAACTGAGCAGACTAAACTCTCAGGATCTAAGAATGACAGTGTGAACAATGTGATGTACATTTTATATAACTCATATACTTACTCTGACCTATTCAAGGAAGCGTTACAGGTCTCCAAATATTGAGCAATTAAAGTGGGAGCAAGAGGAATGTTTGAAACATTTCATTACGTTGTTCATGCGGGTGGGGGCGTCTATGGATAATTGTTTCTGCATACAGCAGTAAACTTAGCAGCAGAGCTTCTTCACGATCAACAACGTTACAAAAAACACGGGCAAATAGCGATTGGGTAAAGAAACTTCAACCAGAGTCCACACCTCCTGCAAGCCATTGATTCTCAACAGTCGATGGTCAAACGAAGCGCAGAACCAGGGGCTGATTTCTACCGGGTTACAATCATTCCAAAATTCAGCTGTTAAGATATTATTCTATGAACTGTCTACTTTCTATAAACAGTCAAACTGAACATATAATAAAATCTGCCTTTGCAGAAGGTTCAGGTATTGCCATCTCCTGGTGCAACAATCTTCTCAGCAGTGACATAAAGCTAATATTACTGAGCCATGGGTTACAGGATACTCGTTTGGCTTAAAGTGTTACAAAGCAACCCAACAACCTCTAACATTTGACCGCTAGTTTTCTGGATTATTTCTTTGTTGCCTTCAGATGAAATCCTAATCACCTTAAACAGGATCTCCTCCGCCATTGACCAGTGAGCAGCTTTAGTGCCGTGTGAGGCTGCATGAGGACATGTGTGCTGCTCAATCATTTGGAGCATGAAGAACAGAAAGAGTTTGCAGATTAAGGGAAACTCAGGGGATTAAGGTCATTTCCTGTGTTTAAGCTGTAAATTAGCCTTTCACTACCACAGGGGAAAACATACCGAGTGCCACGGTACCGCTCAGGAAAACTTGTACAACTGTCTCCCCAGAAACTTCACACAGACGATTCCCCTATTTGGTTGATGTCAGAGGATATCTGGATATTCTCCTGCTCTCAGGGTGTTTGCATACCTGATATTCGGGTGTGAACAGTACGAGGTCGCGTTCATACTGCACTATGTCAAACAATCTAAACCAATCGAAATCCCATTTCCCCTCCAGGCCAGTGGGGGCGCTGCACCAAGACCCACTGAAGGAAACACTAAAACTTCCTTAGAAGACAAGAGCACTAATTCTGCAGCGTCCAGTTACCTGAGTTTGATTTGATGCCAGACCAGAGGTTTTGGCGAAGACGCTGGAATTTCAATATGGCGACACCAAAAATCGTAATGTTAGGTTTTACTTTCCAAACGCAAACACCACTTTCAATTTGTTCAAATTAGAGTTGCAGGCGCTGCATGTAACATTGATTTTAAACTTTACTCTGTCTTTTACATGTATATCTTGTCAAATAAATAAGTTTCCACCAAATCTTACGATGAGGAGCGGCCATCTTGAAACATAAAGTTTGTCTTACAAGTTGTAACTCATGGTAGTCGGAGTTGAATAGAGCCTTTTTTTAAATTATAAATTGCATAAACCTTTTAAAATATCGCAAGGAAGGCTGCAAACCTTTGGAAACCATAGATCTATATTCTATATTGTTTTTGCAAAGATCGTAGTAAATTTACAAATATTTTACAAATAGTGTAATAAACAAAAAGCTAAGTTTTAACCATTGGCACTGGTTGGCACCGTCTACAAAACTGTCTCTTCACTCACTAAATGTATTTTTGCATGTCCAAATTTGCTTCTTTTTGATTTTTTCTTTAATACATTTATTATTCGTATATTTTTATGCAATTAAAGTTAAACAATAAATTGTTATAGCTGACAAAGGTGAAGCTTCTTTTTGAAAATTCAGTGTAAAAAAAAAACAAAAAAGAAAAAAAATTTGTCAAAAAAACAAAAAACAAATTAAAACCACCAACATATATACTTTTTGGCACTGCCAGAATTCCCTACAATCTCTTTTTGATGGTTCCTGGTCGCTGACATCTGAAAATCTCAAATGCTTTTTATCATCTTCTGGCTTAGAGTCTGACGTTTCCATGGTTACCAAATACATCTATGTTTAACAGTGAGGAGGTGCAGTAATGGGCATAAGGGCAAAAAACTTAAAATCTGCCCCCTGTTGCAGGGACTGGGGGGAAAAGGCATTTAATTTTAATGCGACATTTTCAACATTGTGCTGCACAGAAAACATTAGTTAGAGTTTAATTTTCTCTGTTTCTTGTCATTTCTGAATTGTTTTTCAAACATTTATGCTTTTATTGTCCGGATTCAGAAGTTCACTCGTTGTTTCCAGGAAACAGTGACTGTTAATCTACTGGGATGTTTCATGTGATGATGGATAGAAATATTGTGCATTTAAACCGGATCAGTCAAAGTAAGACGCTGGAAGTTTCAGTACCAGCTACGTTTGTTTAATTCTCCACTTCAATGTCCCCCCCCTTCCTGTTTATATGCAGCTTTTTATAGTGAATAATCTACTATCCTGTTTTCTCTTCCATAAGCTCTTTGTTGGTTGATTAGTGACCTCTTTCACACACACACACGCACACACACATACACACACACACACACACACACACACACACACACACACACACACACACACACACACACACACACACACACGAGACAGAAAGGCTGTTTGCATGGCGAACTTTTAGTTAAGCAGAGTGGCAACATTGTCTGCAGTCAGTTTTGACAACACTGGTGTCATTTATTGTGTGTGTGGATTTGTGAAAGTCTGACAGAGGATCCACTGCATGAGATTGTGTGTGTGTGTGTGTGTGTGTGTGTGTGTGTGTGTGTGTGTGTGTGTGTGTGTGTGTGTGTGTGTGTGTGTGTGTGTGTGTGTGTGTGTGTGTGTGTGTGTTTAATTTAACATTGTGAGTCTTTATTTACAACCGTTTGTTGGATCTATGACAGGGAGCCCTGTTTTTAATGAAGAGCTGCTTTTATGAGTGAACAGTGACTATCACCACTCTGTACTTACAGCAGACAGAACTGTTTTAACTCAAATTATCCTGCTCTGCTGTATTTACAGCAGAGCAGGATAAAAATCATAAAATATCAGCAGTTTCCCCCAGGAAACCAGCGACGCTGGCTAGTTCTCTGCATCATGTTTCTCTGTTAAAATTTTTAAAGTTTTTAACCTCATGACTATGCAATGAGGTGTTATTGACAATACTTTATGTCTAAATTATGTTTTTTTTTTACTTCAGTTAAATTGGAATGAAATAATCAGCCAGTGATGTTAAAACACGCTGGTCACGTTTAAAAGTAAAAGAAATTTTTCCCAAACCTGATATGTTTGCTTCACTAAATGTTCTTAGAGTACAAAATTAAAGTATTCATTGTATGAAGTTTTCTTGTTCTGTTTTGTTCAGTAAAGCTGCTTGGTGGAGTATTTTAATTTTCTGGTTGTTATTTTTCCAACCTGCAGGATTTTCATGAAATAATCAGAATGAAAAAGTAAAAAAGGCCAAAAAGGGATGAAACGTTTTGATTCAGGGAATTCATTCTGACATCATTCCTGTAGCCTGATTATGGTTTTGTGGATGGTTTATATTTATTAACCTGGAGTTTTATATTAGTAAATAAAAATATAGAACATTTAACTTTTTTGTGCCTAGTTGTGTTTGTGGGGTGTGAATAAAACTGACATATCGCCTGTAATGAGCATGAAGGAGTCTTCATGAATGAATGAAGCTTTGCTATTTTAATTAGTGTTATTATTAATTATCAACTTCATGACAACAGTCAAACATTCATGAAGACTCCCAGTGCTCACTACAAACAACCAATCAGAGCCAGGAGGCGGGGCTTAGCGCTGTCAATCACCTTAACAAGTGACTAATTCTAACTCACTTCCTTGCTCTGTGCTACTGCAGCTAGCATAGCATGTTGTTTACGCTCAGGGTAGTTAGCATGACCACCAATGCACATTCTTCAGCAATGATTGACAGCATTAAGCCCCGCCTCCTGGCTCTGATTGGTTGTTTTTGTTTGGGAGCGAAGCATTTCTTCCGACAGCAATAGCAGCTCATGGAGGAGGTGAAAGTTAGAGACTGCAGCTTTAAGTAAGACACGATTTCTCAATTTGAACTCAGCGCCCTGCTGTTTATTTCGGGGTCGTGTTTAACGTTGTAGGATTTCAGTGCAGTGCTGTCAGACGCAGCGGGGAGGAGCGGCGTTGACGTTTGCTTCCTCAGATAAGGGCCTTACACGCCTAAAACGGAGCGCGAGGAATAAAGCAGAGCGACTCCAACAGTAAATCTGGTGACCTCTCTGTGCCTCCCTGAAACACACAAACACATTTCTGTCCTCACCGCAGTCATCGCTCGGTCCTTCTGGGAAAGATCTGAGCGGCCAGAAGCTTTAATCAAGACAAAAATGGCTCCCAAATCCTTCAGCCATTGGCGGGTGGAAACCCCACGGAGCAACGAGGAAATGCAGCGATGGAGAGATAGAAGAAACGCAGAAGTGATCATGAATCCCCAAATCCTTGGAATGAGACTTAAACAGCCGACAGTAGAAATATTAATATATCAAACTCTCAACATTAAAAACAGTAAAAACCTGTTTTTATTCTTTTGGTTTTCTCATCTGCTCACTATTGATGTCATACAAACAGAAATTCACACATATTGACTTTAACACAGCAAGAGTACGATAACTGATCCCTGTTTCATTTTTGCTTTCTATTTCATAAATCTTTGCTAATTTCTTGGTTTTAATTTCCTACATCGAAACACTTTCAATAGAAAATTTGGCGTTGCTGGTAAAATCAAGTGTATTTGTGAAACACCAGGCAGTTCAAAGCCTTACATCAACAAAACATTGAGACCATTTATGAAACAACCATTAAACTTTTAATTTAGTCAAATACCGAAACTCTAAACCGGTGAGTTTTTAGCCTTTACTTAGAGAAACTCTGTGATTTTGCAGTTTTAGATTTGTGGTGCAACAACAACAAATCTTTAATGTATTGCGGTGTTAAGCCACTCAGTGGTTTATAAACTCAGAACAGTGTTTTAAAGTCTGTTCTCCCAGAGATGTGCTGTAACTTCCTGGTTTTAGTCAGAGCGACAGCAGCAGCCATTGCTGCAGTAATCAAAGCAATTAAAGAGAAAGCAAGGGAGGAGTTTCTCTGTGGAGGAGACATTAGTCCTGCGATCCTGGACATGTTATCAGGTGACAGAAGGCCGACTTTGTCGCCGTCTTTATGTGGCTCTGAGGTTTGAGGTCAGAGTCCATCATTATGGTCCATCTGAACCCAAATGTTTTTTTATTTTACAGTTAAATCTTTTATATCTGATTGTACCAGTGTGCAGAACTTTGTGCAGTTCAAGCTGTTGGAAATGTGCTATATAAATAAATCTGACATTGACATTTGACAATCACAACATGCGGCTTCAAAGACGGAAAGATAATCCGACTGATGACTGGAAGGTTTAAGTAAATATGACAGCTCTCACCCTGACCCTGCCTGCGTCATGCCATGACTACAAAATCACCTGCAACTCAATAAAATACTGAATACACACATTGCCACGCCACAAGATGAATGTTTTATCTTCAAATATGACTAAAGACCTTGAATACACACATTCATTTAGTTATTTCTGAGGCTGAATTCGACCTACAGTAGCGTGAGAAAAATTACAGAAAACCTATGTAAGAAAAAAACACCAATGAGGTCAGATAAAGTTGTGTTGTGCAGCATTCTACACACACACACACACACACACACACACACACACACACACACACACACACACACACACACACACACAAACACAGAGTACTATGGTAGAGTATTTGAAGTGGAGCAGGCAGACACACCTGAGAACCTGCATTCTCTGTTTGGGAAGGGAGACCTGTTGTTACCTGCCTTTAGGCGGGGTTCGCACACACACGCACTCACGCAAACACACACAGTGCTGGCTAAAGCAGCCAACAGTCCCAGGTGTGTGTGTGTGTGTGTGTGTGGGCAGGCGGACCCTCCATCAGCATCCTGTCACACACAAGATGTTTATCCAATTTGTCAAGATAATCTTTCCTCAAACCGGCTGCCAAGCAGAGTGTCTCGGCTCTCTCTTACTCACACACACACACACACACACACTCACACACACACACACACACACACACACACACACACACACACACCTGGGGAAAGGTTCACCGATACCCGGCACTCGGCCTGAAATGGAGGCCCTCTCCTCCATCTTGCTGCCAGGTAGATTGTTTGTGTTTCTGTTTGTCATCTCAGCCCAGTTATCCGAGGTCAATTTGGCTACGTTTCAAAATTTACTCCAGAAATATCTGAGGAAATCAGAGTTCAAATATCTGAACGCTTCGCCTTCAATACCTTCATAAACCGGCGTGAAGGCCGGTTTCTGAACCTTAGAGCAGCAATGTCTCGTCTTCTGAACAGGTGATTTTCATAAAGGCGACCTATTGCCTTTATGAAAATCACCTTTAATGGTGACCTATGATGGTTCCTGGAACAAGTTAGGACAATACAGACGATGTTCAGTATAATTTTTCTCAGATGATGAGATGTTCGTCTGTTTTAGGGTCTCTGTCACTTTAAATCTAAATAAGCTGCTGCTGGCCACGCCCCCAGCTCAACACTCACAAGTGAAAATAACTGATGCACAATTATACAACTGCACTTCTTAGAGAAGCAGAAGTGGAGCCTCCTGAGCAACCAACAAGAATGCAGCAAGTGGTTTCTGAACTCAACAAAACACAACCATTGTACAGATCATAAAGCAATAAAACCAGTTGACCAAACATGCTGGAGATCAGGTAGGGTTGCTAGGTAACGCCTGCTGATTTGTGAAGGTTTTTGAAACGGCTCATTTTTCAGACACCACGAAACATCAACTTCTTACCAAAACCAACTGGGTGTTTGTTTTTTTAGTGTTTGGTTGTTTTTAGGAGTAGAAATCCAAACGTCCAAAATGTGCATTTTGAAAAAAGGTTCCCTTCCTTTTCCTGATTTTGTTACTTTGTAATTCTGCTATTTATGTGAATTATTGTCATTATGGTCCTTAAAATACCTAAATTTCCACAGAACGTTATGGTTCATCTGATGATGTAATTTTTAAAATAATTGATAGTTTGATCAGAACTTTTTACCAAATACTTTATTTTTACTTTTACTTGAGTAAAAATGTTTGACTTCTCTTCATATTAAGTGTTGAAGCCGTTTCCATGAACTCGTATCGTTTAGCCACGTCTGTTATGTTATTTTCTCAACTTATTTTAAATCAACATACATTTTATGGATTTGACCTTTAACCTTGGCCACAAACAGGAAAGCGGTGACAGATGATTTGCTGGCAGTAAATCTCATTCATACGTTAGAAATCTGTAGCAGGTTTAATATAAGAACAATGTGAGATTTCCGTTTCAGGATTAGACTTAATGTTGTCAGTTACACCTAGAAAATGGCTCAGTGATTTGCATAAGTAAGTAGTTTAAACCTGGCCAAAAAAAAATATGCATGCAACCACAGATTTTCTGCCTCTGCTGCTCACATGCAAGCAAAAAGCAGAAACTCACGCAGGCGTGTGCCCTAAGTATGAAAAAAATCCTGGAATGTTGCAAAGCTGATGATTTTCTAATGAATAGTTTCATTGGCCATGGTGTGGATTAGTGTAAAGGGATTGGAGGGGAATATTTACATGCTTTTAATGATTTCTCAACTTTATATTTAGCGGCTTGACTTATCAGCTTCAATCTTCTCCCAGCTTGGAAAACAAACCAGTGAGTCAAGCGACGGCACAATTCCACGTTGGTCTGTCGCCTCTGACAACATCGTTAATGTTTAACATATTAAAATGTCTCCGAGAGGGAGGGATGAAAGACTTAAACACTTTAAAGGCTCGCGCCCATCCCTCATCAAACATTTTCACACTTGCACGCATAAGTTTAGCTCTCTTAAAAGAGAGGAGCAGAAGACTTCATGGGGAGACAGAAAATCCCACCAAATATTCCTCCTTAGCCGGAAAGCTCCGCTGGTAGATTCACTCATGATCGCTGATGAGCTGCGCTTTAAAAACTGTCGGGGTTACGTTTAGGTGAAATGGGGACAGCTTGGTTTGTTGTCCAGACTTCAGCTTATTAAAAAACGCTAAGGACAGGAGTTTTTATGCTTATGGGATTTATTTATGACGTAACGGCGGATCTTGGACCTGTTGCGTGTCGCTCCCCTCCCAGATAAGGAAATGTGCCTAAATTACCAGTAAAAGTTAAAGAATCTAAAGTATTGTCTTGTCGTTGCTGCAGTAATTTATCACCAGTTTGATAGTCAATCAATCAATCAATCAATCAATCAATCAATCAATCAATCAATCAATCAATCAATCAATCAATCAAGTTTATTTGTGCAGCATCAAGGCAATTTAAGAGCTTTACATTTAAAAACACAGAAACACAAAGTTATAAAACATTTAAAGTGTCACATTTTGTCAAGAGCCGTCGTCTCACATCAGAAAGTTGATTCATGTTTAATCGATTATGATTCAGAACCGATTCTAAACAGGTGGGTTTTAGTCTAGATTTAAAGGAACTCTTGGTTTCGGCCTTTTTGCAGTTTTCTGGAAGTTTGTTCAGATTTGCGGCAGGCATTTGGCAGTTTTACTCTGCAGAATAAATATCTAGAGTGTTTTTTATTGTTGATTCAATCAGCGTCGCTTCTGGCATCAAAGTTAACAGGTTGCATTAAAAGACTCTACAACCTTCAATCTATTGCATTCTTTGTAAATTTGTGTCAGTTTGAACATGTTTGTGTGCAAAGAGTCGCTGTTTTTCTATGTTCGCCAAAAATAAATGTTATTGTTGAAAACTTGACGTTTTCTTCAGCTAATTTTAGAAACTCTCTAACCAGGAAAGTTGGTACACAAACTGCGCTCATATTATGTTTCCATTTAATAGACATGAAACGTTTTTACAATGTCGCAAGAAAACAAAGCAATAAAAATCAAACTCGTCTTGTTTCCATCTAACGGTTTGGGGCGAATCAACCAGGTTCATTAAGCGTAATTCTGTCAGATGCCGACATTATGCAAGGCTGAAACAAACAGGAAGCATAGAGGCTGCAAACTAACATGAACCAAACATCAAATGTTGCAACTTTGGTCCCGACTCGGCCAATCTCATGTCAAGGAGCTGACTGAAGGCTTTACTCTAGTAGAAACCAGTTAGTGTCAGTTTATTATTATTTTTTAACACATTTCTCTAGAAAGAGCACAACAGCAAAAAAAGAAAAACAGAATATTCACTGCAATAAGCCCATTAAGTTTTAATAAATATTTACCTGGACAACAGTAAACATGGTCAGCATGGTTACAACCACCATATTGAAAAACTGTAAGATTTTTACCAGAAGGTCATTATGCCCAAAGAATCTCGATGCAAACTGACTGAGGTGAGTCAGCCTGCATGATGAAATGCATCAAGGCCCGGAGCTCGTCATGAAGATGAAATCTGAGAAAAACACGACAGTTACCTAAAATGAGTGGGAGGAAGGGCTGGGGATGCTGCTTTCATGACTCAGTGTTTGATAAGGGAGGGAAGGAGGGAGGGATTGTACAATTAAAGTAACCTTCAAATGTGTCAACTAGCATTTAATTTGACTAACTTAAAGTTGCAGAAAACATGAATTTAGGACTTTTTAATGATGCATTGATGCATCGATAGCCTGTGGGGCAAAACAGAAAATCCCAAATCAGCTAAATGATTTTAGCTGATTTGGGATCCAATATGTTTTGTTGGATTGGTTAAAATATGTGATTAATTTCACATCCTCTTCAGAGTATTTTTGTGTCAGGCTTTAATTGATCAAACTTCAGGGGAAACTGAGATGCTTTGGCAGCAGCAGCTTGCAAACCACACACGAACTCAGCCCTGCTTACCATTTCCTTATCTCTGGTCCAGCTGAGCTCCAATCAGAGGTAGACGCTCGTTGGCTTTAAAACCAGTTGCAGCCTGCTCCCTGCCTGTATGTTTGGCGTTGCTAACCTTCCTCTGAGATGCACACAGAGGATCCCCTCACCCACTGCTGCAGCGGGAACGCACGCTCGAAAACAGGCCTGTCATACGAAAACAGAAGGGTCTTATCGCGATCTGCGTTCTGCTGTTTTGATGAATGTTCGGATGTTTTTCCTAAAGCAGTTGGTGAGGTAAGTAGCCCACACGCATGCATATGCAGCAACGCGGAGGGGACTGGTTTGGCAGGTTTTTTTCCACTAAACTGGGACTAAACATGAAGTGCTTGCTCAGGAGCTGCTTGCACCATCGCCGCCCGTCTCACACAGACTTTCTGCAAAGCCCAAGATCTGAGTGCAGCTCTCACAGGTGGCCTTTGTGTCTCCTTATCAGTGAGTGAATGTTGCTCAACAGGGGAACATAAGGGCATGAAAATATGTGACTGTTGAAAGTGAAATATTGGGAATCAGAAAACCTTTTATCACAACTCTAATCGGTGAATTTGTCAATTCTTACCTTAAGTTTATAGACTCAAAAAGTTGCACCAAAACTAAAAATACATACATTTTGCTTTTAACAGAAAAATAAACCTTCTTACTCTGTAAATGTTACCCAGAACTTAAGTGGCCTAATTTTAGCCTCACGTTGTTCAAATTCTGTTATAAAATCTGCTAATCCCATTTTGATATCTAATTAATCAGTGAATTAAAAAAGTAATCAACTTCACCGTATTGGTGTGAAGTCAATTATTTTGCACAGAAAGGCAGAAGTGGTTAAATATCTGCAGAAAATGTTAATGTTTCAATCTGAATAACCGATTAATGGCCAGAATATTCAAAAGTTTGATCAATTACTAAAATGCCCATTAGCTGCAGCCCTGTGAAGGTTTAACACATTGCAATGCATCACGGAAATAAACTCAACAAATATCTTCAGGTCGCACATATAACTGGAAATACAACACATATACAAATATGGACAAACTTCCAGAAAACTGCAAAGTTGCTGAAACACCGACTTCCTTTAAACCAAGGCCTGTTTAGAGATGCCTCTGATTAGCATCTGACCGATATATTTAACGTGTATTTGCTTGATGATGACATGTTTATCGTTGTTAATAACTGATACTGTATTATGTTTTTATGGTGTAAAGAACTTTGTACCACCTAGTTGCAGAAACATGTTTCACAAATAAACTAAAATACCTTTAAAGTTGCATGAAAAGGCATTTGTTGGTTCCAAGACACTCATTTCTTAACAACAAAAGGATCTTCCTTAAGTTTGTAGTGTTACATTTAGGAACCGATTGTCCTTTAGCTCCACCAGAGAGTGGAAAGGCAACACCTAACCGTCTGTTTGCACGCGCACACACAGCTGCTGTCAAGGTTGGCCTTCTTTTCCATCATCACATGTCACACTGTAGCGCTTACAGACATTTAGTCAGCCACCATGTTTCAGTGATAAATAGGCTGCAGACAGCTGAGAAATCTTTCTGTCAAGGAAACCATCTGCTCAGAAAGTGGAAAGTTGCCTCAGAATAGAAAAGACAAACTCGTCAGTAACTCAGCACAGCAGCATTCTTCAAAAGTTCATTTTCCATCCATAGAAAAACGAGGCCGAAGGAGAAGTGGAAAGTTCTCAGCTGTTAAATTGTTGATCTTACTTTGAGGACAGTCAAGTACAAACACACATGAGACAGACGCCAATGGTTAAAGGATTATTTCACTTTATAAAGGCAGCTATCCTTCAGTTTGTGCAAGTTTGAGAGCATAGAGGAGCTTCCCTCAATGCCAGTTTCTACAAAACATCACTTCAGACGTGTTCAATAATATAATTAGAGAGCAAAATATTCCATCAGACCAGCCGATGCAATTTTAGGCATCTTTTCTGATTTTGTGACTTTGGATTCCCTTGCCAAAGTCAAAGTCAATACCTGGTAGTTGGAGTAACTCATGAGTTGGCAAAGATTATAAAACTGTCCTGGCTGTGCACATTCCTGACTGACTTTCACTTTCTGCATCCCACATTCCTGCAGTCAGTAAACCGTTTCCATGACATTGGCTCAGGTCAGGTGACATTACTGTTGTGTCATTGGTGCAGAATTAGCTACAGTTGTATTATATGTGCAGTAGGGGAGCACATGTGCTGAACAGATGTTGATCTTTTTCAATATATCCAAACCACAGATTAGGTTGATCTGATTAAACTGTGTGAACCACTGATATAAGTTTGGTTATTTAGCCTGTCATAGGAAGAAAAATATTAATATTTTCACCATGTTATTTATTCATTTATGAAAGTTACAGTTTCAATTAGTGTAGATGTGAGTCACTAATATAAATACATGATAATTATTCACTTTTAACTGAGACTAAGGAGTCAAATGGGTTACGGCTGCGTGTGAACCTGTGTGGTCGTGTACAAACTGAGTGTCCGGGTGACTGTAAAAAACGTTTTCAGCATGGCTCACTCCAGTTTTAGTTTTCTCCTAAAGTACCGTCTAATGGAATAGGACAGCTCCCTGGTCCCCTGATGACCTTTAACCCCAATCATGGTGGTGTGGAACCCGGCCATTCCCTGCACCACTCACACACACACACACACACACACACACACACACACACCCACACACACACACACACACACACACACACACACACACACACACACACCTCAGCACATTGTTTCAACAGATTAGAGGAGATTGCTGGAAAACTCTGTCAGACGTGCAGCTTGTGTGCACAGCAGAATGAGTTAGATACGATTGGGAAGTAAAGTTCTCACTTCCTGTCTGTCACTTAGGCTTCGCTCCGTCACTCTGCTACAGAAGCTGCTCAAAACTTTGTTGATATTCCACTAATGTAAAATGTTGCAGCGTTTCCATTAAATAAGAAACACATTTAAAATCACACGTTAAGTTTTAAGTCATTAAAAACATGCCGCACCATCATCCTCCTACCACTTCCTGCCGTCTTCTTCGGCATTTCTGTCAGTAGTAACATTAATTGGTCATACGCCTTGTGTGATTCAAAAAAGTGTTTTCATTGCAGTTTTGTGAAATATGCTAATTTCAATAAATCCTGTAGCACAAAATTGTCAAAAACATGAGTTTTTGAGATTTTTAAGCACATTTATTTTTATAATTCCAATTTGTGCAATTTTAAAGAAAGACAGTTGGTGTCTAGCATCTGTAAAGTTAAAATTGATAAACCTTCAAAGTTATCAATAGACTCAAATTATTCCACTGACTAAGAACCAAAATGTTAATTTTGCCAACTTTTTGTCCAGATGTGGGTCTAGCTGAAGAAAAAACATGATGAAATCTAATAATCTATAATTTCATTTTCAGCCAATCTATACATTTAGCTGGAAAAATCCAGAAAAGTAGTCAATTTGGAAGAAAATGAGATTTTTCCATATTTTATTCCCTTATTTCTTCACTTCCAATTTAAACATTGTTATCAAAGAGTCGGTGAAGAATTCAGAATAATGAAGATGTTTTATGGACAAACATTACAACATGATTTTAGACTCCTTAGAAAAAACTATTGATGTCTTATTTATTCTGTTTCTCTTCCTCGTCGTAGTTTAATGGAAAGTCTAGTTCACAAATTTAAACACTGGCCACGAAGCAAACAGATGATTAAAAGTCAAACTATATTAAAAATTGGAAAAACACTAAATAGAAATTCTGGAAAAGTGCAATAATCTACTGCTCTTATCTAAAATTCAAACTGAAACAGCCATAAAAACAAATGTTTCTCCAGAATCCGCAGATTTATCTTCTGTTCAACGCGCTGCAGTTTCTAATGGTGAAACGCAGAATTTTATCAACGTGCAGCAGAATGTGAAACATTTCCTGCTTCCAGGTGTTAAAAAGTCAGAAAGCAGCCAGGTGCTGCTAATCTCCTGCATTTGATCTGTGCAGAGGAATTTTGGCAGTGAGGGCATTCAGGTGTGTGTTAGCAATGCCAAACTGGGATTACATTATAATCTTAGAGGAGTTATTGTTACTGCCCATCTGGGGGGTTTATAGGCCATTTCCAAACAACTTGGATCCTGTCATTTTACCATTAAAAATAGAATAAATGGAAAAACATCAAGACAAATGCAGACTTTTATATTAGCTGACATGCCAGCACTTCTCCTCTGCTATCAGAGCAATAAAAAGAGAAACAACTCAGCAGGTCAGTTATATTAAAAGGCAACATTTTGAAAGAATAAAAACAGGTTATGTAAAGTTAAATATGCAACAAGTACAAAAAGTATTGAACCAAAAGTATGTTAACAATTAGTCCACAAATTAAGTTACATGTAATGAGGAGCAACTCAGGGAGTTATTGCGATAAATGATGATGATGTTGTTGTCAGACCATTTTCAAATTATCAAATAGTGCAAGAACACATTCTCAAAACGCAAAACAGAAACATCAAATAAAATTAATTAAAAGATGTTTGAAAACAAAATTATCCTTCAAAGGACAAGTTGAGACCACAATGCCTGACTATAGACTTTTATCATTCAGTTTTTGATAGAGAGAAATGAGAAAAACAAACTCATACAAACAAAAATTATTGAGTATGTTTCAATTTATTACGCAATTCATTTATTCATTACTTACTGCGACAGACCTAAGTGCAACAAGGAATAGGTATTGAACACAAGAAGAAAAACCAACAGAGCCTAGAAACCAGTTAAAATCTGTCAGTATTTAGAGAGTAAATCTGCTAGTATGGCTTCACATAAAGAGGCACAGAGAGGTAAGATTAGTCAAATCAGACACTTTTACAAAGACTTCCTGCTGTTACTCCTGCTAATAGTAATGGTTTCCAAAATAAGTAAATACAGATATTTTCTAACTTGCTATTGAGTATAAATTTAAAATGATTTATTAACATCTTAAAATAGAAAAAAACTTCTTCACAAAAACAATAATACATAAAAACAAATCAAATATAAGCTGATCAAATAAGAAAGGAACTGCATTTCATATTCAGTGTGTGTGAGTGTGTGAGTGTGTGTGTGTGAGTGTGTGTGTTTACAGAGATGTGGGGTCCTGTCCATAACTCTGGCATCACTTTAGTTACACTATTCTTTCTCATCATTAACATCAGCAACATGCATCGCTCTGTCCAGCTCCTGCGGTTAGTGTCAGAGGCTGTCAGCGTTCGTGTGGCTGGGGGAAGACGCAAATACTTGTGACAGATTCCCAACCAAGCAGAAAAGAGGCCATCACACTTTATGTACATGCAGAGGCTCATAAACTTGTGTGTGTGCGTGTGTGTGTGTGTGTGTGTGTGTGTGTGTGTGTGTGTGTGAGATGCAGATGTCCGGTGACAGCTCGCTGCTAGGGGGTCATCTGGAAGCAGCTGCCTAGGGGACAGAGGGCAACACACACACACACACACACACACACACACACACACACACACACACACACACACACACACACACACACACACACACACACACGCACACACACACACACACACGCACAAACCCATGTTTGCGTATCTTTGTAGAGACATTCCATTGACTCCCATTCATTTCCACAGCCTAACCTTACCCTTATCCTAACCCTACCCCATACTCTATTCCCACCTTAGTCCTAAATCTGACCCCTGACCCCAAAACAGTGTTTCCCCTTATGCAGCCCAGGCTTTGGCAGTGGGTCCCCACAACATAGAGTGAGGATAATTGTCCCCTCAGGATTCATGTCATGCCAAAATATCTGCAAATGCATCTGGAAAAATTTACATTATTTTAACTCTTTTCCTCATTATTTGTTTGTCCTATCAGTTGTTCTGTTGTTCTAATTTGTGTAAAACCAATTATTTTTCTGATTTGCCCTGCAGCTGTGTTCAAAAGACAGGAGGAGGAGGTAGGAAGATGAAGTAAGCAGGGTAGACTGGGGTTGGGGGGTGTTGTGGCAGGAGACCACCGCCCCCCATGGAGAGCACTGCTCCATTCCCACACCACAGGTGACTGCCCTGCATCCCTCCCCTCTCCTCTCCAGTCGTCCCTTGTTCATTTGTCTCACTCCAGTGCCTCCCTCTGTTCTTAAAGGAGCAGTTTAGCCAAAATTAAAACTCTGCAGGTTTATTAACCCACACTGTACGTTTATTAAGCCGATTTGGGGCCAAGATGTTTGGTTTTTTTTTCTTCAATGGTATAATTTAATCAGCAAATCGTTTGCTGGAAGGGGGAGGAAAAAAAACACCTCACATTGAGTAGCAAGTAGTGACTTTCATTATAAGTCATGTGTAAAACTTTGTTGATCTTCTGCTACTGTCAAAAAACACAAATTAAATAAGAAGCACACATGAATAGGTTTGCAAACAAATGAGCAATAACACAATAGTACATGCTTGAAAAGCAGAAGTGGAGCCTCCAGCACAACCAACAAGTTGATGCTGAACAACAAGTTGTTCAGCATCAACTAGGTTGAATCAAGTTGTTTCTGGATGGTCAACAACAAAAACTTTTCCCTTTGTATAAATAAGAAACATCAACTGTGGAGCTGCGGCTGAGATGGAAAAATGGGTAAATTCTTTTTAAAAATGGGAAAAATTTAATAATTATAGAAACGAGGAAGACGCCACTTTCACAACAGGGCAATATGGATGTTAGAAATGACCAATAAAAAGTACGATTAAAAAAATTATATCCATTTGTCACACCGTTATTCTCTTATTTTCACAAAATCTTTTATTTTATTTAAGCCTTAAATCAGCTAATAAAAACTTTCTGTGTCTTTTTTCTGTTGAATATTGAAAATGTTTTTTGTGTCCAGATCACTTTTAAACTTCAGAGTTCCATTTCTTGCAAATTTATTTAGACACAACAATAATTTAAAAGATATTTGATGGACAGAGTATTTTTGTCACATTACTCACAAGTTTGTTATGATTTTGTTCAGCGTCAGCAGAGCAAGATGTGTTTTTTTAGTTAATCTGTTGTGCTTACGATGTCAGTGTTGAAAGAAAAAAAAATGTATGATGTCAGATTTTCCACTATAACAGGTGCAACAGGAGTATCAGGTGTAGCGAACAAGAGAAGTCCTCTAAACTGGAAGAACAGGTGACAACACCTGAGGGCCTTTACAGCAAGTTCTCACACCTCACAGTGACGTATGAACACTTCAAAACAGAATAAATAAAGGATGGATACCAAGATGGCTGACATCCGAGCCAGCCTTGCTAAAAAAATCTACGACATGTAGCAATGAAGAGCTTTATGGAGACTTTGCTTCACGGTATAATAATGCTGCAAACTTGGAAATAAAAATCTACTTTTCTTCTTCTGCAAATACACACATATGCATTGCTCACTACTGCCCCCTCTTCCTTCAGGGGAAAGGTTGAATTGGTCACACTTTGCCCAACTGTAATTGTGCAATGTAATATTATGTAATCAAAAGATGTCCATGAATTAAAACCATAACAATATGATGTGAAAAATTCAACTTCATGAAAAAACATAAAAGTTTGAAAAAAAATTTAATGTTCAACAAAACAAGTTGTTTCCCGTTTACATTTCCCAACTATGATGTTTTCTGCAATTATCTAAACATAAACTTAATTATTTTTCTAATTAATATTACAAATAAAAATAAGTTTTGATTATTAGGTGTGGGAGGTGCTAAAGCGAATGGTGTTTGTTAAACATAATTATATTTATTCATTGTGTGTTCAGTGTTTTTATTTTCTCTCCATGTATCATTTTTAAAATAAAAATAGTTATTAGATTACACTGCCACTTCTATGTTTACTACAGTTCTTGTTTTCCCCTCCCCACTCTCATATTTTGGTCAAAACATGAGATCACCTGGCAGCGCAACATGAGGGTTCAAGTTCCCTTCAGCATCCACTGGCACACTGATTGTGTGTGTTTGTGCCAGGTTTCTATATCCTTGTGGGGACCTATGTCTGTCAGCAATGTGGGGTTGTGGGGACCGCGGCTCCTTTTGGGGACATTTTCATCGTCCCCAAGTGGGGGAATGTGTTTTGGGGTTAGGGGTTAGGTTTAGGGACAAGGTGTGAATTGACTTTTGGTTAAGGGTATTTATAAAAATTAGGCTGTAGAAAATGAATGCAAGTCAATGTAAAGTCCCCATAAGTCATGAAAACACAACTGTGTGTGCGCGTGTGTGGGCATCATCAAACTTTATCTCTTGTTTGGGTTTCAGCAGGCTGCACATGGCTGCCAGGAGGAGGTTCTATGACCAAAATCATTCATAGTGCTACAATGAGCTCATCTGATTTTACACACACACATGCATACACATGACATGCGTCTAGCAGAGCATAGATGCAGTTGCATAAAATCAGGATGAAAACATGTAACCTTCTGTTTCCAGACCACAAAATGGCTGTAATAACACAAACAAGGTGAGCTCAGCTTTAGTTTACAATCTTTAAGATTTTATGACCTCAATTCAAGTTCTGCTCACAATTGGTGTTTGAAAATTGCTGAACAGACAACAGTTGCTGGTGAATGGAGGCTTTGTTGAAAACATAAACATTTGCCAGCTGATTTTTAGAAATGGATGGTGTATTAAGTCATACTTTCTTTTTGTACTATAGTTAACGTAACTGACCTTATCTTTATAAAAAATCTGCAAGAAATTGAGGCAAATTGCATGTTTTCCTCAAATGTAATCCTTAATCTTTAAAGGCCAATGTGGAAAATTACTACTGGCAGTAAATGACATTTAAGATTCTTGACCACTATAACAAGTCAAGTTTAATTGTGTGTAACATTTCAGGAAGAAGACAGTTCAAAGTGCTTTACACCATAAAAGAACCAGCACATAGATATTAAATAAGAGGGATCCCAGGATTGAACCCTGCGGTATCCCATATTACATTTTCCAGAAGTCCCCATTTTTTAGGTAAAATCTGAAACAATCAAGTACTGGATCAAAAATAATAATAACTATTTCAAGTTGTGATTGATCTTCAGCAAAAATATGGTAATTTTGTACTTTGTTGTTTCATAAAGTTTTCTATCTTACAATATACTTTTCTGTCATTGTAAGGCAACTTAACTTTTAAGCAATTTGTTCTTCATGTTAGCCATAACTATTGTACTTTAAGAATCTGTTATTACTATACATTTGAATATATTTTCTATTCATCACTTCATGTAGATATATTCCTTTGCTTTCCTTTTTTCTTCATGATATTCGTGTTCCTATCTCCCAGTCTCTGAGGTGTGCTAAAATTGACAATCTGTGAATAAAGTAAAAAAAGCTAAATAAAAAAACAGAATAATAACTTGGAATAAACAAAATGTAAGCTGATCACACATATTTGATTATTTGTACCTTTTTTTAATTAAGTTTTATTTTGATCATTCTAATGTAATTTATTTTATTTGTCTTCCTTTTAGATGTTTGCTCATATTTCCGCCTTAAAAGTGAGATATACATAAAATCGAAGTGACAGAAACTGATTTCCACATCCAAGTTGAAAATTTTCAGACAGAGCCATATCTTTTGACCTTTTTCCAACTAGATAAAGTTAAGCAAACTGTGAGTCACCTTCGAAGGGCTTTGCTTGACTGCCACATTCCTTTTAGCCACGTTTTGTATATGTAGTAAATAAGCAGGGCATGACTAAACTATAAAAGTCATTAGTGAACGTCATTTGGACCTGGTCAGAGAGAAATTCGCATGAAAACTGGGAGGGCTGGGCTTAAAATGTCAATCAAATCCACCATGTTATGTTGGCATAGCAACTGTGCACCTCTGCCAAAGCAGCAGAGCGTGAAACGCTGGGACCTGATAATTATCGAACCACATACATCCAAGATAGACAGACCCTCTGCAGCACTATCTCTTGTCTGATAAGACATAAAGAAATACCTCTACTGGTGTTTTTATTTACAGACTCCTGAACTGGAAGAGTGTTTCAGAAAACGACAGCAGAAACGTCACATAAACACACATGTATGGATACTGGGATAAAAATAGTTCCCAAAAATTTAACTGAGTAAGAGTAGAACTAGTTCAACATATTTTTACTCAAATAAACAGTCCAAGAAACTACATAAGGGTAAGAAAGTATTTGGTAAAAAGTCTACTCAAGAAGTGAGTAACTGATTAATTTATCAATCATTTAATATTTAAAAATTACAAACTCAGGTGGGCCAAAATAAAAAGTGGATTCTTTTAAACTTTTTGGATAAAAATGACAATTCACAGAAGAAACAAAAAGTTACAAAATAATGGGAGAGAATTTTTTTTCCAAATGTTTCATTCAATGAAAAACTTAAAAAAAAAAACCCAACAATGAAAACTGCAGGTTTGTGTCTGGTGAAGTTTTGGTTAAAACATGTTTGTTTTTCACTCAGTTGGTTAAAAAAAGTATAAATTTCATTCAAGTAACAGTAGAAATACTAAAATAATGAAATAAAAAAATGACTAGTAAAAGTAAAAAGTACAACCTAGTAAAAGTACCTAAGTACTTTTTCTTCAAAAAAGTTACTCAAGTAAATGTAATTGAGTAAATGTAATTACTTAATGCCAAACTCTAAAAATAAGTAACTTTTCAGCACAATGTAGGAGCTTTAAGAAAAATAATATCTTAATATTATAGTAAGTTATTTCCCCTTAAATAATCTGCCAGTGAAATTACAAACTTTTAATCAATATTAAGAAATTATTAATTTAAAACAAGCCTTTATATCTTGCTGAAAAGTTACTTGTAAGTTAGTTTTGTCTATTTCAAGCTTACTAAGACATTTGCAGTAGAAACTAGAGGTGGTATTTTGTGTTTTTGTCTCATCTTCCTGCTCAGAACAGCTGTAATTATTGAATTAGCCTGGAAGTTCAGTCCATGTCCTCCTCAGTCAAAGCTGCACTGTAATCCAGAACCCGACAGCTTCAGGTCGATGTGTGTGAGCACTATAAAACATTCAAAGGTGAATCTGCTGCTTTGAAGAGCAAAAGTTTAATTTGACTCAGAATTTAAGTTCATTAAGCTGACTTAAAAAGAAACAAGTTGTTCAGACATTGCTTTTAAGCTCCCTGCTCTTGAACTGAGCTGTTTTAACTTAGTACTGTAATTTAAACCATTATCAAATTTAAATAACTAAAATTTTTAAGTTGTATGAACAAAATTATGCATTTTACCAAACATCAAAATAAATTCTGCTCAAACATTTTTTTTGAAGTGGGAGTAAGTAGTTTAATGTTTTACAGTGTGTAGGTGCCTTTGTATTGACCGGACAATTACGCAAATCGGAATTACAAATAATAAATTTGCATAATGGAAACACGGCAGTTTTGAAAACTCACATTTTTTGATAATTACGTTTTTTGATAATTACATGTTTTGACAATTAAGAGGAAGTGATGTATTGAAAATAGAATATTTCACAAAATTGCTTGGAAAACCTTTTTCGCAGCATGAGTCACATGATCAACGAAGATGTTACTGAAGAAGACAACAGGAAGTGGCTGGAGATTGGAGGATGGTGACGCATGAACAAACTTCATGTGTGATTTTAATTTCAGTTTTTATTCAATGGAAATATTGCAATTGTGAAATTGCGTTTTCTCAACATTGTAGGAATATTGATGTTTTGCAAACATTTTAAAATGGAAATACAGTTTTGGGTGTTTTGTTGACACAGTGATGTCAAAAACATTGATGATCTGTATATTTGTGGTCAAAATCACCTATTTTGGATTACTTTTTAAGATTATTTTTAGAGTTTATGCATAGTGTTAACATTTGAGTATTTAGATGTGATGGGTTTTTTTCTATAATGCATGAATGAACGAGAGAGAAAAGGACAAAAGAGTAAGAATATCTGACATGTGAGATTGAGGTTTTGCATTGTATTTCCCCCACCCCTTCACTCTTTTCTTTCCCCTCACACACACACACACACACACACACACACACACACACACACACACACACACACACACACACACACACACACCTGTGTTAGTGTTTTCAGGTGTATTTGGTTTGGTTTAGTTGGGAGGGAGGGAGTGGAGTTTGCTGTATTATCGCCCTGAGAAACCTCTGATCTCTAAATGTACTCACTTAAACCCTGCTGCTTGGAGGAGGGCTTGTTCTGCTGCAAACATTCACACTCATGCACACACACCAACAGGTGTGTTGTGACCTCTGATTTGTTTGTGTGGAGAGTCGAGCAGTGCAGGAAAATGGTCTTTGATGAGGAGTAGTAAAAAAGGTTCTTATTGTAGCTGCACTCGCTCTAATCCTACGTGCTGACAGAGATTCATCCGCACAACTTCCGCATTTACAAACACCAACTATCAGCTGCTGGCCTGGATAAAAACCTTCAACTATTAATTACCAAAGTATAGGCTTCTTGAGTTATTAAATAGTTGTAAAAACTGTCGTCTTTTAGAAAAAATATGTCAAGTAAACAGAGACAAATGTTCCTTTTCAGAAGGAACATAATTACTCAAATTGGAATTATGACAATAATTGCTTAACGTAAACCCAATTTTGAAAAAATTCATTGTTCATTAAAAAAGCTTTTATGTTAGGATGAGGTTGTTTTTCGGCTGTATTGAAATTAGTATTTTTTTTGCATCACACGATTCATGTCAACAACTGGATGTTACTACTGGCAGACAAGACGAAGAAGATTACAGGAAGTAGTTGGAGGATGATGGCGCTTCATGTTTTTTAATGACTTATCACATGAACTTATTCATGTGTGATTTTAATTATTGTGTTTTCATATCACAAGACATGTGATCAACGTCAGAAAAGTAACCCTGAAGAGTAAGTAACCCTGAATGAGTAGAACCCTGAATCTACTGACAGACTAATTTAAAATATGAAAAGATGTCTTATAAGTAACCCTGAATGCAACACAAAAACAACAACAATGGTGCTTGAATTTAAATGAACAGTCATCAATAAAAGTTGAACATGCATCAATTCACCATCTTCTACTTTATCTCAAATCAATTCACAAAGGAAACTGAATCTAGTATGGAAATTAAACAAATCCCTGTTTAAGGCACTTTAATCAAACTCCAATTTGTTTTTCAAGAACGTCTAGTATGGAGGTGTGAATGTGTAATTGACCTCTGATCCGCCCAAAACCCTAGATCTCAGTTCGATTGAAGTGAATGTGTTAGAAGTTCAAAAGCATATGTGAACGCCAAGCGGACCAGGACCCGCTCCAAAACCAGAAAGTATACTACAGTGCAGGGCATTCTGGGTAAATACAACCAAAACAAATGCGTCAGTCTATTACTTTTGGAGGAAATGGCTTCTGGTCTTTTACCAAACAGTAAAACTTACAACCACTAACGTTTAACGCTACTCCATCTTTGTTTACATTTAATGAAGAAGGAAGTTGTGCTGTGCGCCTTCTTAAGAGGTTTTTATGTAATTTCCTTCTGTAGATGTTGGTGTAGCACCCCAACAGGCAAGGAGGGAAACAAATCTTTCAAATGATTTGGTTTGTTCAATGAGAAAGTAAACTGCAGCAGCTGAAAATGTAACAAATGTTGTAATGTTGGTCCCTAATCAAACTAAGACTACCAGACTGTCCTGTGTGAAGACCACCTGAGATGTTGATTTCCCCAGTCATTCTGGGAAAAGTTGTTTCCAGGAAACGTGTTCGAATAAACAGCTGATGAAAGCAGAAAGTTTGTATCCTTAAGTAGCTCCGAAGCATTTTGTGAGCAGATTCTCAAGCTAATGTGAGAAAGGATTTTTCTTATTCAGAGTAGTGAAGTCTGTGTCTCTGTGCATAAGTATGTTCGAGGCCAGTTTTTGTCTGCTTTACGTTACATGAAAAAATGTTTTACTATTCAGAATAAAATATTAAGAAACCTTCAATCAACAGTAAGAAAAACAGATTATTAAAGTAGTCCCAGTAGACAAAACTGAGAAATATTTGCCTTAGAAATCAAACATTTAAAAAAATTCTCTTTCAATCAAGCGTACACTGATATTGATCCACAACTGGAAAGTTTATTTTAGAAAAATAATCTGCTTTCAGACCTTGATGGTGTAAAAAAATGTATAATTCTTTCCTCTAGAGATCTGTCCTAAATATGTGCAAGCTTGCATGTCCCCCTATAATTCTCATTTTCTGGTTTCACTTGTGTTGAAGTGTGTGTGCATGTGTGTGTGTGTGTGTGTGTGTGCGTGTGTAGGCCCACAGTACTGTAAGGCTGAAGTGACGACAGAGGAGGAAGGTAACAGTCGTATAGCTTTCCAGACGACTGCACACAGATGTCTCAGACTGATATAATACAATAATCACCAGCCTGAATGGGTCAGACAACAAGCTGTGTCACCACAGATAAAAAGATTCATCAAAGAAAGGCCTTGTTGTTAACGCTACAGTGTATAACACTTTGAAGATGTAGGAAAAATATTAATTTTATTTCACCGGACAGCCTCACTATTATGAATTTGTGCTTGGCTGCATGTTCTCTGCTGTTTATGCATGAACTTGTCTCAATGTCATGTTTTCAATTGTTGACTGTCTTCTATGACTTTGTATTTTTGTCTTGTTTTAATGATGTAAAACACTTTGAAATGACTTGTTGAAATGTGCAATACAAAAAAAACTTGATTTGATTTTGATTTAGCAACCCCAGCAAGGCCTACCCTGTTGCCTAGCAACCCCAGTGGAGTTCTGCCCATTACCTGGCAACCCCAGCTGAGCTCCAGAAGATTTGGTCAGCTGTACAATGACTGCTGGAAAAGACAAATGTTTTGTTGTTGACTTCCCATCCAGAAACTACTTGCTGTGCTATTGTTGGTTGTGCAGGAGGCTTTACTAATGCTTTTTAAAGATGTACAGTTGTATAATTGCACATCTGTTTGCAGCCATTTTCACTCATGTTTTCACGTGAGTGTAAACATTGGTAGGGAAGCGTGTGATTTTGTGCAAAAGATGTAGTGAACATGTTTTGCATCCTGACTTAAACCAGGAAGTATAACTGCAGCCTTAAAAGGAGATTTTTCTGAGTTTGTAGAGTGGAGTCCAGCTAACTGATTCCCTCCTCCATATTACTCACTTTGTGATTTGGAGACTGATATTGACTGTAACAATTCCCATTACGTTTTGAGCAAAGCAGTTTTCTGCATTAGATAAAACATTTCACTTTTCACTTCACATATCCAACAGAAGAGAGACATCTCTTCTGATGCAATTATCTTCAATGCTACATTTTATTTACATTTTATTTATCAATAAAAAAAAAATTGAAACTAGTTTGTTGCAATTAATAGATCATTTTGCTTCCATTTCTCAGTTTCTACTGTAAAGAGCAACAGTCTGCATGTATGGTGTGCTTTTATTAAACATAAGATCACAGGACAGTCAATACGTTTAGCCTGTTTATAGCTGTGATGTTTTAAAGAGAGAGAAGTGGGAAAATTCCATTGGTCGGAGATAAAGTGAAGGCTTAGCTGAAACAACAGGCCACACAAACAAACCATGAGCCCACATATACACAAACACACTTCAGTGTGCATACAGACAGCTTAAATGTTGACTAAGGCATTGGGAAATACTGGAGAGAGTGAGCAATCAAACCGGTTCAAATGGGAAGTTTCACTTTGGATGGCAAGGCTCAAAACCGCTATCCATGGGATAATTAAATCAGGTTTTCTACAAGTTTTCATGTAGCTTTCTTACTTTAAGTCATATATATATATATATATATATATATATATATATATATATATATATATATATATATATATATATGTCACTTAGATAATTCAAATGTACATCTTTAATTCTGGTGACATTTTCAAATACATATTGTACAGTAATACATATGTATTACTGTACATAAAGCATTTTTGTTCTAGTTTCTACTGAAAATATCTTTGAAATTACACATTTACATGTGATTTTTCAACAAGTTAGGGAAGTGTGTTTGATTAATAATTAGTAGTCCCTAATTATTAACTGTTTTATTGACAGATTACTTTATTTATAACATGGGAAAAATATCTTCTGTGAGTAGTATTGTTTTTAATAATTAAAAACAATATATTTGGTACTATTTCTGTAGTTATGCTGCCACTTTTTCTCACTATGTTCTTCTACTATTCTCCAGAAATAGCAGAATTATTTGCTGCTATTTCTACTGTTAACTTCATAATTTCTCAGTTATTTTTCTCTGCATAGAAACTATTGACCGTTTGCAATTATGTTACTAAATCATTCCATGGACGTCGGAAGTGAAGGAGGGAGTGTTGAACAGAGCAACTGAAATTGTTTCCCAAAGTTGTTTTTGCCTGTTAATTTGTGGCTTATACTTGTTCCAGTTGAGCTAATTTGTCTGAAAGTAACACACCTGGTTGGGCCTCATAGACAGTGCGATTTACAAAAGATGGAAATAACTAGTGTAGAGACCCACCCATGTCTTATTTGTAACCGGGGTATAATTCTAATCAAACTGATTTTCTTGCAATAGAAAATGTTAAGGGCAACACAAAGTATTTGTCTTTTTATAACCAAACCTTGTGAATTGGGACTACATAAATAACCTTAATTGAATTTGTTGTTTTTTTGTCTTTAATTCTTTACTTTAGACCGTTTTAGCAAAGCCTGATTACAAATATACAGAAAATAAATGTTTTATGAGCATTCAAGGTTTCTCTTCATTAATATATCATTTTTATAGCCTTCAGGAGACTCAACCACCTTCTTGTATCCATATCAGAGAAAATTAGGCATGAAGGTGAAAGTCTGAATGTTGAAACTATTTACAGAACAGAAGATTTTTCTTTTTAAATATCCTTTTAATCGTTGTAATGAAAACACAAGCAGAACACAACCACAAGCTGTACTATAGTAAGCCATTAAATATGGATTATAGAGGAACTACCCTGAGGTTCTCTCTCTCATGTGTTTTAATGTTGGGTTGTTCAGTCAGTGAGAGTGAGAGTTCACACACACAGCTGTAATTAGCAGCTTAGGCAGCCAGCCAGCTCTGGAAATGCACTGTGATATCTGTGTATGTATGTGTGTGTGTGTGTGTGCAGGTTGTTGATGATGTCTGCATGTTTTTCTTCTTTCAGTGTGCGTGCATGTCCGTGCGTGTGTGTGTGTGTGTGTGTGTGCACTGTGAATGGTGATTCACACATTCATGCGTGGGTTTTCTGTTTGTCTTACCTGCGCTGATGGAGCTGAGAGGTGCCTGGAGACAGGCTGTGACGTGTGCGTGTGTGTGTGTGTGTGTGTGTGTGTGTGTGTGTGTGTGTGTGTGTGTGTGCGTGTATGGGTTGGCTGATTGCTCTCTAACACCTGGTATTAGCTCTAGTAATCCTTGCACCACATCGTACTCACGCACCAGTCCCATGCAGATCACATTTAGCTCGTCCTCTGTTCTGTTTTTAAGTGTTTCACAACAGCTTTTGGTATGTGTGTGTGTGTGTGAGAATCAGGTTTTTATGTGCTCATGGGGACCTAATTCTGTGTACGATACGGGGTCGTGGGGACCACGGCTCCCTATGGGGACATTTCCTGGCTGAGGGGAAATGCTGTTTTTGGGTTAGGAGTTAGGTCTGTGATGGGTAAGGTTAGGCTTAGGCATTAGGCCGCAGAAAGTGAAGGGAAGTGAGAGTAAAGTCCCCACAGGTTAAGGCTGGGTGTGTGTATATGGCAGAGGAAAAAAACATAGAAGTCCTTCACTTCAAAGTTAATCCGTTCATTGTTCTCTGCTAATATTTCAAGCTTTTAAAATATTCAATTAAACAATTGAACTTTTTGATGATCAGTGATGGCACAGTGACTGGTTACTCCTTGTATAAGTAACTTAGTTACTTTACTAATTACTTGATTTGGAACGTTACTAAGTTAGATTACAAGTTATTTTATTAGTTACTTTCAGCAGTTTTATATTTAAAGTGCTGTGGCTGATGTCAGCACTCCACCACTTCAATATAAAAATTACATTGAGTTTTTCCAATACTTACCATTAAAGTGCATTTTAATGCATCGTTAAACATTAATACTTGTTATAAAAACAACAAAATGTTTTTTTAACTTCAGTATGAAAAACAAATAACAGGCGCTGACAACGTTACTGAGTTGTCACTTCCCAAGACGCATCATTTAAATAAAATTCAATTATTAGAGAAAATAACAGAAATCGTAATGCACAGTGTTTAGAAATAATAACTTTAATCCGATTACTGGATTTGAAATAAAATTTTAGATTAGTCGTTACTGAAAGAAGTGGTCCGATTACTGACATCACTGTTGATGATATTCTAGTTTACTGATGTGCGCCTCTACTGTTCAATATGTTTTGCATGATAAAAGTAGTTGCCTATAGGGGCATTTTCTGCCATGAGTCAAGAGCACATATTTTCAGTTTAAAACCATGACTTCATGTGTTTCTTCTCAAAACTTGTAATACTTGTACTCAAAATGTCTGCTCTCTTTCAAGTATTCTCTGCGCTTTCTCAAACCTTTCTCCTCGCGCTCTAAATTTGTCTCTGCTTGGATCAAATCTTTGCTTGCAAACCATTTTCTGTTCGCGCTTGGAATGAAAACGTATAGTCGCCTGGCAACCTCTCAGCCAATAGAATGAAACTGTTAGGGGATTGCTGTAAAGTCAATGACTTTTTTCTGGATGTAGGGATAATTTAACAGGTAATGTTGAGAAATCAATTCAATTTCACTGCAGTGGATCATAATATTGATTCAACCAAACTTGGTTGATAATTTGGGCTGAATTGGATTCAAACCCAGCTTACTGGGATTTAGTTATTAAAAAAAGCATGTAATTATGTAGTTTTGTATTCTTTGACCTTCTCAAAAGAATAATATTTTGGATGAGTGAATTAAGATCCTGCTCCATCTTTCTGTTTTTAAAGCAGAAAATCTAAAATACAAGCAAAAAAAATCATCAGAGCTGCATTATATCTATTTTTATATTTATCTTTTTGTTGTCTCTGTCTCTAATTAAATGATTATCTTACTAAACTTGCTTGGGGGTGAGCCACACAACAGGATAGGATACCAGCAGGTTGTTATTTGACGCTCACCTGATTTTGCATGTCAGTCAATGTGACATTTGATGCACGGTTTTAATTCATAATTTATGTCACCACATAGTTTTCACAGTGTTGCTCAGATTGCCTCAGCTGGGTAAAAGTGCTACTGACCACGGTTTGTCCAAACATTGTAAAAACGCATTCAAATAGTAAAATATTAATAAATAAATGCTCCTTGTTTGTAAGATACACCAATGGTTTTTCTGTAAAATGTCGACTGATTTAAATCATAAAAAGTATCAAAAGATGATCTAACTATTGCAGCTCACCACAATAATTCTGATAAAATAAAACTAAAAACGATCTAAACTTTATGTTCTCATTTTATTTTTCCATTATGAATCAGCTGAAATCCATAAAAGTCCGTTTTGGTTCTGGGCTGCTCCACATCTCTTCATGCAGCCCTGCGCTCCGTATTGGATTTGCTCTCTGAATAATTGATGGAGGAGGTGTTTTGTAAAGCAAAAGGCCGGTAATCCTTGGTGTCAAATTCAAAATTAGTTCTTTTTCTATTATTGATGGCCCAGAGGGCATGAGGTTAATAAGAGGAACTCTGTAACCATAGATAGATTGATAGATAGACAGATACGCTGTTAGGTATGTAACAGATGAGATATCAGCACTCAGCTGGATGAAGAAAGAAATTAAATTATTTAACTTTGGGAAGGAAGCAGCATGAAGCACCTTAAAAGTATCAAATAATTAAAAATAAAACACTGCATCTCTTTGTAATAAAGGTTGGGGCAAATACAAATGTTTTGGCCTTCATGATTTTTTTTCTATATTACAATGAAAATTAACATTGTAACATTTTTACAAATAACCTGAAAAGTGACTTTAAACTAATAATTCTGTTTTAAAACTCAGAATGAGTCTGACTTTCCTCATTATTTTTAAATTTAAAATAAGAAATCTGAGATTGAAGTCAGAATTCAGAGGAAAAAAATTTTAAATTCGGAGAAAAAAGTAAGAATTCTGATTTAAAAGTCAAAATTCTCTTTTTTCAGTGGCACTACTCAATCTTCTGTCGCAGTCCATTTGTATTAAGACTGATGGAGTAAATACTTTATAGAAACATGTTTTACTGCAATGATAGCTGTAGATTTTGTGATGCATATGTATATTGCATTTTAACAGAAGTACAGAGTTCAGTTAAAGTCTGCTTGACTTGGGGCAAAATAGAAAAATTGTAAAAATCATCATCAGTTGTTCGAGGTGAAGTTGTTCTGCTGGATCTTCATTGTTATTGTCTTTGATAAATTATCTGAGACAGTCAGTGGTTACATTCAAACAAAAATATGAAAAGGTATGTATAGTTTGCTAAATCTTTACACAGCAAAAACAAAATGTTATTTTTCTAGTTTCTAGTGCAAATATCTTACAATTGAAATAAGAAACTTCATCAAAATATAGGAGATTGTTTTAAGTGAATAATTCTTTAATACTGATGAAAAAGAACTAGTTTTGTTGACGTAATATTTCAATTGTAACCTGTGGAAAATGTCTTATTAAAAGTTAAATAATATGAAAGTAAAATTAGAACTTTTTCAACAACTTTACGGATTTATTGGCATTAGACAAGCTCCTATATTTTGCTGAAAAACTATTTGTAAGTTAGTTTTGTCTTATTTAAAGTGTACTGAGATATTTAGGCTACAAACTAAAGCAAAAATACTTGGTAAGATTTTGTCTTTTTGCAGTTTAAGAGATGATTAATGCAATTACCTGCTTCACAGTAACTATTTTAATGATGCAAACACATAAGATATTGGTAAACGTTGGTAAACACCACTACCACCCGTTTATAGCTAAATCCAAACATTTACAGCATATTTTCCGCTTCAGCGTTTTGTGTTGCATGCATAAAATAACACATAACATCTCAGACACTGTGTAATCACTTGGGATTTACCTGACAAATCTGAAGCAAACGGTTGACTCAGTATTTTGACTAAATTTTATTTTTGCTGTATGCTGGAAAATCTTTTTTTCTGCAGCACCACCTTGTTCCGAGAGCAGCCTAATCTAATCTGGGTTCTGCTGGCTTGTGCGTTTGACGAAGACATTTAGGAATTAAGCGGGAGATTAAGGTGTGTGGAGTAATCTATGAGGATGTGTTGATTTGGAAGGTGGAAACATGGATAAGGATACTCCGTGTGTGTCTCTGTGTGTGTATTCTAGTTGTAGAGTTTCAGAAGTAATCTGTGTAAGTTGAGTTGTTTACAGACACACCCACACACACACACACGTTGACAGTGACGTACAGTCACATGCATATTAAGACATACCCAGATGCTCCGTGATACTCGACCATTTATTCTTACCGCGATCCGTCTTGGCCGTTAAAATTGGCTGTCACTCTCTTTGTTGAAAAGGTGATTAATGCTGTTAGTTGTAAAGCCTGTTTGGTAGATGTGATTCCGTGTGTGTGTGTGTGTGTGTGTGTGTGTGTGTGGGTGTTTGGGTGCAGCCTCAGGGTGTTCGACAGCTGCAAGAGGCCCCAAAATCACAAAATCATCCAGTCAGAGGGTCTTTTAGTCTGTGGATGTGTTTCTATTAATGCAATTTCGCTAGGTTCACTCTGCTTCCTGATTTGATCCAAAACCAACTTTTTTGTCACATCTGATTTTTCTAACAGTGTGGTCGTTCACACTTCCAAATATATGTGACTTGTATGTGATATCTAGTGTGAACTGTAAACGACTTGAAAATGTCCCACATGCGCAGTAGAGGGTGCAATAATGACACACAGGGAGCGTGCTCAGCGTTTTACCAAATGTCACAAAAAAGGAAGAAGAAGTGCTCAGAGTTTGTGGAAGTAAACGCGGATGCTAACAGCGGCGCTGATCAGAGGCTGCGTTTACACTGCAGCCTGAAGGGAACCAATTCTGATGTTTCTGCCTTAATGTGACCCTGGATATGTGGTTCTAAATCTTTACGTATCTCATCTTTTCATGACATAACAAAAAATATCGGAATTGCTTGACTTCAGGTGCAGTCTGAATGTAGCTATTTACATTTAAAAAATAAATTTGCTTAATTGAAAAATGTTGATTTTTTTTTTTTTAAATTGTTTTTTGATCAAATAAACAGTTTTTTTCACAAAACTGCAACGTAAACAATTGTTTCGCATCACACAAGTCACATGATCAACAACAGGATGTTACTACTGGGAGAGACGACGATGACAGGAAGTGGAGGGAGGGTGATGGAGTGGGATGGTTTTTAACGACTTGAACAAACTTATTCACGTATGAATTTAGCTGCTTATTTAATGGAAACACAGGAATTGCCAAAGTCTGTTTTTATTTTTTTTACATTAGTAGAATATTGGTCAACATTTGTAATGGAAACAGCTTGTTCTCATCACCAGTTTAATGTTGTTTTGCTAGTGTTTCCAGTTAAACAGCCTGTACTGTAACAGGTGGAGGTGAAAGGGGGGGGGGGGGGGGGGGGTAGCGTGAAGGATTGATGGATTCACGGCTGATGCCAGCTTTGCTTCGACAGAGAGGCAGCTGAAACAGACGTCCCACTCCCCTTTATCTGTGTGTGTGTGTGTGTGTGTGTGTGTGTGTGCGTAACTTGTTATGCTGCTTTGGCAGGGGTGGCACTACCATCTGCCTGGTCAGAGCCGAGTGCCTGTGCGTGTGTGTGCGTGTGTGTGTGTGTGTGTGTGCGTGTGTGTGTGTGCGTGTGTGTGTGTGCGTGTGTGTGTGGTAAGACAGGCAGAGATAAACGGGTGATTGAGTGTTTGAGGCTGCCTGATGTAAATAAATAACGCACAGCAACTGTCGGACATTAGGCTGCAGTTGACCTGCTTTCTTCAGTGATTTTCTTTGTTTATTTTTGTACTAACATAAAACTGATACAAGATGTAGAGTTTTCTTCCTTCTTTAATATGATCAAAACTGTTTTTCTAGCAAGAGTAGCACTAATTCAACATATTTCTACTTCAGTAAAAGTAAAACGAAGCTGACCATGAAATTACTTAAGCAAGAGTAACACAGTATTTGGTAAAAAGTACTGAACGACTGATCAAATTATCAGTCATTTTATATTTTATATTTTATATTTCATATTTTAACATCATCATATGGGCCATAAGACAGACTGGCGGCAGAGGCGGGGTCCAGGTGACCTTGGCGGCAGAGGCGGGGTCCAGGTGACCTTGGCGACAGAGGCGGGGTCCAGGTGACCCTGGCGACAGAGGCGGGGTCCAGGTGGCCCTAGCAGCAGAGGCGGGGTCCAGGTGACCCTGCCTCTCACCTGATCGTTAGCTGGAGATGGACCAGCACCTCCTGACCCCACTAGGGTCTTACAGAATGGATGGATGGATCATCAGATGGACCAAAATGTAATGTTAAGTGGAAATTTGGGTATTTTAAGAACTAAAATGACAATAATTCACGTAGTAACAAAAAATAACAAACACAAAGAAAATAAAGTTTTTCCAAATCATTTTCGTTCTAAATAAAACTGATGAAACTTTTAACAAAAGCTGCAGGTGTGTGTCTGAGTTTGTTGAATTTTTGGTTAAAACATGTTTGATTTTCATTCAGTGGGTAGAAAATGCAGCCATTTACTCAAGTAAGAGTAGAAAAACTTCAGAAGTAAATGTTTTCAAAAAGTTCCCCAAGCAAATGTAATTGATTAAATATAACCAGTTATTACAACTCTGCTTAAGTCGCTTCATCTTCCTAAATATCAGCGCAGTAAAGTTTGGCTTTCTACAATGGATTACAAGAAAATAAATAACTTAAGTAAAAATTACGAGAAAAAAAGTAAAAACTACACGAATAAAGTCATAATTTTAATAGAATAATAGAATAAAAACTCAACTTACTACTGAAGCCAAAATAAGATGCAAGTTTAAACAGTTTTTTCCTTTTTTGTAGTTCAATAAAAAAACAAATAGATATCATGAATCAAAATGCAGATTTATACACGGAGACATTTTAAAAACCAAGAAATGTGATTAAAAAGTGATTCAAAGAGCGCCGCATGGCAGTTGTGTGAAGAAACGATCCGAGATGAAACCTCTGGTCTGTTCTGTCGTCTCTTTTTAACACCCTTCATTTTCCCCTCAGACACAGAAAGTGAAGCTGCTAAATAGTGAGAGCAATAGTATCTCCTGTAATCACACTTGTCTGTCTGCAGGCTATTGACTTTGGTTAACTGAGACCTACCATGTGTGTGTGTGTGTGGGTGTGTGTGTGTGTGTGTGTGTGTGTGTGTGTGAGAGAGAGAGAAAGAGACTCGGTGAAAAAAGGGACAGAGAGTTTCATGTGTGTCAAATTATAATTTATGCATTAATGTACCTTTGATAATCTCTTATCTGTCTTTTCATGGACTCAATATAAGCAGTCACACTTTCACATGTCAGAATCCTCAATCTTTCTCTTGAATCTGAAGTATTAGGAGCTGAACATGCAGGCAAAGTGCTAAGGTAAGAAGTTTCCATCCTGCAGTTTGTGTCCTTTCTTCTTACCTTTCTTCAGCCTGTCGTCTGTACGCCGCCCCCCTTTTCCTCTACTTCCTTCCCTCTCTCTCTCTCTCTCACTCTCTCCCTCTCTCTCTCTCTCCCTCTCTCTCTCTCCCTCCCTCTCTCTCTCTCTTCCTACCTGCCAGCTGTTGCTCCGGGGCCTCCTGGCTCCTGCAGTTTGGCCCCAGACAAAAGAAGGGATGAAACAACGACAAAAACGAAAGAAAACCCAGCGACAGCCATGAACTCCTTTGTTCGCTCTCCCGTCGTTGTTACCTTGTTGGGTCCCGTTGTCTGACTGCCTGTTTTCCTGGGGGAGATTTCCTGGACGCTCGTGTCTGTGTTTTATAACGGTCACTTGATCTGCATTCAGGAGAAATTAACAACAACGAGAAAAACATCTTCAGTTTTTCTTTGAGGGCTCAACAGATCGGCTTTTCTCAGTTAAGCTTCTGTGTTAAAATGTCAAGATTGAAAATTGAAACGCGTAAAACGACTATGGAGAGATTATCTGTTTGTAAACACAGCAGATTCGTAACATGACTGCAGAAAGAGCCGGGCGGACTTTAATTCAGAAGTTGGAGGCGAGTAAAGGACCCAAAATTAACTGATCATTTAATATTTAAAAATTACAATTATCAGATGGACCATAAAATAAAATTGGGTGGAAAGTTTTGCATTTTAAAGATCAAATTTATATAAATATCAGGCAAAAAAAAAATTCCAAATCAGTTTCTTTCTGCACATATAGTAGCACACTTGAAATAAGAGAGAACTAAGTAACTTTTCAGCAAGAAATAGGAACTTGTTTTAAGTCAATAATTCCTTAATATTGTCAGATTTATTCACTTATAAAGTTTTTCCCATGTTATAAGTGAAATGATTTGCCAATAGAACTAGTATTTTGTCACCAATATTAATAAATTATTGACTAGTTCCTATATCTTTCTGAAAAGTTACTTTTAAGTTACTTTTGTCTTATTTCAATTGTGCCAATATATCTACACTAGAAACAACAAATGTTTTATAAGATGCATTCAGTGACTCACATTGAGTAGAGAATACAGACATTTTGCTCAAGTTCATAATACTTCATAATAGTTACTCAGGTAAAGGATAAAAAGTACAGTGGAGTAAACCAAATCTGAAATGTATATATTTTCCAAAAGGTTCCTCAACTAAATATAACAGAGTAAAGGTAACTAGTGGCAACCCAACTTTCTAGGAAAGCAGTTTAGTTCACTAAGGTGTATTAGCAGTGCCTGTTAGCAACAGATGGTGTCATCCAGTGTCGCCTCTGCAGTCCAGACCTTCAGCTCTTGCCAGTAAGTTTCTGTCCAGATTTATTTGCCTTGTTATTTTGCTGGCAGCCGTTTACATTCCACCCTCAGCTGTTGCAGATAATGCGCGTGATGTCATCGGTTCCGCTGTTGCTAGGATACGGGCACAACACCCCAATGCATTTGCGGCAATATCTGGTGATTTTAATCATGCCTCACTCTCTGCTACACTGCCAACCTTTCACCAGTTTGTCAGCTGCTCCACCTGAGAAAACAAGACTTTGGGTTTGTTTCTCAGAAATGTCAAGGACTCGTTTGTCCAAAGCAAGACTTACGCCGGGGAAATCAAATCATAACCTGGCGTTTCTCTGTTCAGCACACAAGTCCTTTGTTCAGAGACGGCCTGTAACCAAAACCGCTGAAACAAAGTTGAAGCAGAAGAAGCCCGACAGAGTTGTTTGGAGGCTACGGATTTCTTAGGAGCGTTGGACTGAAAAGCAATTGGTATGATAAGCTCGACCAGACGTTTGCTAATTGCTGCTGCACTAGTCTGTAGGAGCTGAAGGTAGGAATGAAGATCTGAGGAGAGAAATGGAAATTAAATGTTGTAACTCATCAGTTTCGATTCTTCAAAAAGTAATTGAAGATGGTGATGGCTGTTGGCAGGAAAGATCTCCTGTAGCAGTCTGTATTACAACAACTCTGCAGACAACTCTGACTGAAGATGCTCCGTTTTCCCAAGATAATGTCGTAAAGAGGATGGAGGAGGTCGTCCATCGTTTTCTTGATCCTATGAATGATCAAGAAATCATTCATGCCCCATTCTTTTGTCTGGGGGCATGATCATCTCCTGAGGTTCCACAGTCGTCATCAGAACAGAACCAGAACTAGAACCAGAACCAGAACCAGAACCAGAACCAGAACAGAACCATAACCAGAACCAGCCTTATTTATCAGGCTGTTGAGCCTCTGTGGGTCCCTGGTTCTGCTGCTGCTGCCCCGCAGATGACGGTGGAAGAGATGATGCTCTGTTGACGCTCTCAACAACAGACTCAACCGACTCTGGGTGCAGTGATGGACTCTGTGCTGAACCTTCAGAGCCACATAGAGACAATTACAAAGTCGGCCTTCTGTCAGCGGAGGAACATTTCCAGGATTAAAGGACGAATGTCTCAGAGAAACTCATCCATGCTTTTCTTTAAATCTGGACTAAAACCCACCTGAAACATAATCAATGAAACATTAAGCAACAATCTAATAAAAATGTAATACTTCAAATGTCGACGCATCACATTCTACATCTTTGTATTTTTGTGTTTTTATGATGTGAAGCACTTTGAAATGTTGCTGAAATGTGCTGTGAAAATAAAATTTGATTGGAAGCTGAAATCGAACCTACGAACTCGAGTTCAGTCTTTTTACCAATCATTGCTAAGAAAAACTAGTTTCTATAAGCACTAGTGACCCAAATGAAAGTTCAAAAACATGCAAAATGTGAGTTCTGTGTAATATCTTCCTCTTTAAGGGAAGCCTTTCCTCTGCTACATCCACAATGTGCAACAACATGCACGACACGCGGCGTCTAACGTGTGTTTCTGTGTGTGTCTGTCAAAGGCAGGACCACTAAGCCTGTCAACAAAGGGGTCCGGTGCTGCTGGTGTGGTCTTCCCCGTCTATCTCAGGTGGAGTATGTTACTGCTAATGCCTCCTAAGATTCCTCTGACGCTCTCCCAGAAGCCCCCTCTCTTCTCCACAATCCTCTTTGCTCCCGGTGTCCTAAGCACCTCGGCGCGGCGAAGGTGGCTCGCTGAGGATTGTCTTAATCTCTCCTTTTCCTTCAGAAAATGGCTAAGCCAACCCGAATGTCACTCCAGAAACCAACTGGTTACAAGCGAATATGATTTTTCCATGCTTGCTTTTCTCTGTGTTTCTTCCTGTAACCTTGTCACTTCTTCTTCTCTCATTTTCACTGCAAAAACACAAAATCTTACCAAGTTCATTTGGCCTAGTTTCTACGTTTGTCTTGAAATAAGACAAATAAGGAATTTTTCAGCAAGAAATTGAAGCTTATTTTAGGTAAACAATTCCTTAATTATAACATATATTATGTTATAAAATAATTATACATCAACTTTTAACATGGGAAAAATGTCTTGTTATAAGTTTAATAATCTTCCAATACAACTAGTACTTTTTGAAGTATTTTCTTAAACTATATTTTGCTGAAACGTTACTTGTAATTTAGTTTTGTCTTATTTCAAGTTTGCAAAAGAAATACTTGGTAGGATTTTGTGGTTTTTCAGTGTACAAAGAAAGTTGGGACACCTTCCAGAAAAAATCTAATAAAAATTACTGAAATTTGAATCTATTGTGTCTAAGTGGGAGGAGGAAAGTGAATAATGTCTTTACTACTCTGAAACAGAAGACCCCCAGGGCTCCAACATGAAAAAGGCCTTTAACTGTTATTACTGAGACTGAAAAGATACAAAACGACCACAAACCGCAAACGTAATTTGTGGTCTCCCTGTTTCCCCAGCTGTGTATTTTACCTGTGATTTTGCCTGTTTCACAACACTTTGTGTTCGCTTTACATGTTTTGTTTTGATTTTTTCCATTCCAGTTTAGTAATTGTGCTTCTCCTTTTGATCTTTTTAGTTTAACAGTTTGGCTCTTGTAAGCAGTTATTTAGTTTTTTACTGCATGGCTGACTCTTTGTGTGTCTTTGTGATCATTTGAGATCTTAAGGTTTGTCACCATTGTGGAAAAAATGTCTTTGTCTTCAATTTCTTAAGCCTTTGTAGGTCTGTTTTGTTTTATTTGGGGGGTTTTTAGAACCTCTTAATTTTTTTATTTTTATTTTTTTCCCTCCAGGGGGCTTTTTGCCGGCTCTAGTGTCCCTTATATAATAGCAGGCTGACAGGAAGGAGGTAAGGAGAGGGGGGAAGACATGCGGCCAATCTGGTCGGGTCCGGGAGTCGAACCCGCGACGGCCGCGTCGAGGACTCAAGGCCTCCAAAAGTGAGACGCGCCACCGCAGCTCGCACCAAGAACCTCTTAATTCAATTTCCTGCTGAGGAAACATTTAAACTCAAATCTAACCTCATCTTAGTGCTGTTATAGAAAGTGAACTGTTTTTATTTTGCTCCACATGCTGACTGAGAACGGTTGAACACCTCTTTTTACCGCAGTGCTGCCAAGCAGAGTCGAGGTCATTTCAAGGTTGAGCAAGTTCATAATAAACAAAATAAGGAGTGAAAAACAAGAGCAGCAACACGTTTTTGTTTTTTCTGCTGAAGCAGTAAATCCTGAGCCTGCCTTTTTGTCTCCAGTGTTTTGGGTTTTTTGGGATGTTTTTAGCAGAGCTGCTATTAGCCTTCATGTTAATCCCCTCAGAGAATAAACTCATTAGAACATTAATCACTGGATTCTAATTACCTCTCTCTCTGTGTGTCTCTAATTCAGGTACTTAGACAAGCCACCCCTCTCTGAACCCATCGGGGAGAAGTTACAGTAAAATGAAAAAATAAATCAGTCAAGCGAGGTCCTTGGCTACAGTACGGATGTATTAGCTTGTTTTCCTTAAATTTTTTATCTAAACTTTGCAAAGCTGAGCATTGAGGCTGATGATTTGAGACTTTTATTCATGTTTTCTAAACATTTTAAGGACTTCTGGGTCATCAAAACGCACATATTGAGAACTATCATGAAACATTTAGATGGTATTATTATTATTATTATGAGCTACAAATTGAAAATGCGAAAATTAAGTTTCTGAACATTTTATACTTCCATTTCAGCCTCAACAGTTTCTAAAAACAGATCGAGCAAAAAAAAAAAAATAGAGCAAAAACCATGTTTTCTGCCTTTTCAAAAACCGACAAGAACTGCACCGTTACCGAGCAACCCCAGCTGAGCCTGGCCTGTTACCTAGCAACCAAATGGGAGTTCCAGCACGTTTGGTCAGCTGCGTTCATGTTTTGTTGTTGACTTAACATTCAGAAACCGTTTGCTGCATTGCTGTTGGTTGCACAGAAGGATCCACTTCTACTTTTCCAAGATGTGCAGTTGTATAATTAAGCATCTTTTTGCAGCCATTGACAAGTGAGAGAGTGAACGCAGCGTTGGGGGGCGTGGCCAGCCGCAGCTTTTCTGGGTTTGAAATGACAAGATGCCCCAAAACAGCTGCTTCTGAAAAAAACCTCAAAATCTCGTTACCTCAGGATGATTTTCTGCAAAAAATGTAACGAAGATGTTCAAGGAAGCATGTCGCCTTGAACCAGATATAAATAATGCTACCTTCAATATCTGAACAGCAATCTGACTTCTGGGAGGGTTTTCTTCAGGTGGTTCATGGAAAATGTTTTTATTGAAGTGACTGCTGTTTTTAAAACTATAAAAACTGAAAATCTTCCTTTCAGTCTAACAGTAGCTAGAGCTACCGATGGAAAGCTACAGTTAAAAAAAGGGAAGAGAAACATTAATTTAAGCTAGTTTAACGATATAAAGGATTTTTACTCTCACTTCAGATGGTTTTGAAGTTTAAGTGTTTAGTAATGTTTGATTTGAAATGATTTGAGTGATTAATTGTTTATGATGGCAATGAATCAGAAGAGAAATCAGCTTGAATTTAACAACTTTAGAGGCTGTTTTCTGTTTGTCTATGGCTTTTTGTCTTTTTTTTTTTAAATGTTTCTCAGATTTCTGTGAATCAAACCAGACAGGATTTAATCATGCAGCTCAAAGCGACTATTAAACAGAAAAACAGCTCTCATTAGACACATATCTCGTCTTATTTTTCTTATTATTAAAAACTTTAAAATATGTGACAAGTTGTGAACTTTTGTTTTAATGAATCCTCTATTGTCTAATTTAAAAAAAAATTAAGACTGCTTTGGTTCAATTTCCAGCTTGTTTTTGTTGATTAAAACTAAGAAAACAATCAGGTCTGGAAGAAGCCAATTAAAATGATATTTCCAAGGTTAACGGTGACGTTTGTCCTTCAGCACCAGCCAACCTGCTGCAGCTCCTTACGGGGAGCAGAAGTGGAAAACCTCTCAGTGTTTTAAGGACCTTTTGTTTCTGCTGAATATTTCTGCAAACATGTTTACTTTCTGCACAGAAATTTTTAAAATCTTTTTCTCTAAGTGTTTTGGATGTTCACCATCTTTAATCCAGAAGGAAGAGCGCCACCTGCTGAAAGTCACTTCTCTCTGTTACTTTGGATGTCATGTTATCAGAGGTGGTAAAAGTACAGCGTAGTAAAAAACCCCTAAATGTAAACGAAGTAAATGTAGTTGAATAAGTGTAACTATTTAGTACACAAATCTTAACATGGGTGACCTTTCAGTCAGATCTAGGAGTTTGATTTAAGAAAATCTTTTCTTAAAATTGATTTAAAAAAGTTCTAGTTCCACCTGTAATGAGACGTTTTCCTATAAATTAAATCTGCCAGAACTTTTTCATCAATATTAAGGAATTATTGATTTGAAACAAGCTCCTAAATCTTGCTGAAAAGTTACGTGTAAGTCAGTTTATTCTTGTTATTTGCACTGGAAACTGGACCAAAACTACTTGGTGGTATTTTGTGTTTTTGCAGTGCATGGCTGATCTTGGGTTGTAACTTTAATTTAACGTTATATTTCGGCTCGTCGGATTGCGTCATTTTTAAATATTAGATGATTGATCATTTGATCAGTCACTGAGTAGTGAAGGAGACTTTTTACCAAATACCTGTTTACTTTTCCGTGAGTAGAAATTTGCTAGTCGTGCTCCTCATACTTCTAGTTTTTATTTCCTCTGGTCTCCTTCCTGATCGGACTCGGACACGGCGGAGCGTCTTTAATTTAGAGGTTCTGGTTGCGTTCTGTGGTGGGGCGGGGCGGGTCAGGGGGGCAATTTGCCAACCTTTTTGTGAGGATGTGTGTGTTTGTGACTGAGTGTGTTTTTGTCAGCTGGGAGGACACTTCCTGCCAACAGGCCAGAGCAGGCTCCGGCAGCTCAGGGAGGAAGGAGGATGGCAGTGAGCCGTGGAGGTGCAGCTCCTTCTCGTCACACGGGACCACACACACACACACACACACACACACACACACACACACACACACACACACACACACACACACACACACACACTCTCCACATCTTCTCCTCTCAACTTAAGTGGAAACAGAAAATTAAAAGCGGCGTCAGGTTTTCATATTCTGAGTGCATCGCAGGCTCGCAGGACCCGAAACCCCGACGCATTTAGTCGGCTTAAGCGTCACTTTAAACCTTAGGGGTGTGTGTGTGTGTGTGTTCTGGGTGGGACTCTTTAGCTGTCACCTACACACAACCTATGACGCAGGGTCTTAGCTGTAGCTTCTCATGGCTGAGTGCTCAGGACACACACACACACACACAGCCGGCGTTGACAGGTGAAGGTAAACGAAGCAGAACTCTGCTAATCCGCCTCTGCCTGGGAGACGCAGAGCGAGAGGTGAAGCACAGAGACAGCGACATCAAGGGTAGAAGTGTTTTCTTAAACGCTAAAATCTCACTGAACGACGTTAGAAATGAGCCGCAGTAAAGCAAAGTCTGCTGCTGCAAAGCTGCACATGCAGGAAAACAATCCGATGTTAGAAAAACATTCTGGGGTTTCATGAAAACTGCAGCAAAATATGTTTAATCAGAGGATCCAAATGTCAGAGCAGCACTACTTCAACATACTTTTACTCAGGTAAAAAATACTCAATAAGAGTAAAAAAGTATTTGTATAAGAAATATAAAAATATACAAGTATTTTGGTAAAACTATACAAAAAACTCAAATACTGATCTAACAAAAATCAGGCAGAAAAAAGTTTTTAAAATCAGTTTCTTCCAAGGAAAATCTTATGAAACTTAAAAGAAACTGCAGGTTTGTGTCTGTTTGGTGGTTTTTTGGTTAAAACATGTTTGTTTTTCCTTCAGTGGGTAAAAAACTGAAATTTTACTCAAGTAATATAAGCAATACTTAATAAAATTACTCAAGGAAATAGTACAGCGTGGTAAAAATACTCCTAAAAGTACTTTTTTTGTCAAAAAGTACCTCAATCATCTTCAGATTATTCATATTTTCTGGACTAATTGTGCATTAGGACGTAAACGCTCTTCACTAAAGGGATTAATATGAAAAGAGGAACTAAGACTGAAGATATAGATTTTTCTGATTTCCATACAGATTTCTACAGTGATAAGATATTGAAGATATTTCCTTTTCCACGATGCGCTGCACCTTTTAACCTGCTTTTGTTGACGTAACTGAGTATTGTAGAGGTTTTATAAACTAATCCTTTGCCCATGCCGTAGTATCCGCTGCTGGTGAAAGACGGTTATTGATGCTGCATTGTCTGAGGAATCAGCTTAAGCTCGCATCCTCTCCCTTTAAGAGCAACATTTCCTCCTGACGGCTGCAGGAATCTTCAACTGAGACGGAGTAAAATCCTTCACACTCTACAGTAAATTATATTTCTCTCTCAACACACTTTCTGATCTAAAGGATCTTTCACAAACTGACAGGTTGCTTTTATTCTTCCCAGCATTGAAAATGATGTGTTGACTGGAGAATAAACAAAGAATGAAATAATTACATCATATGAACAGGTTTATAGCAGACTTTTTATTGACAATAACTGCTTAACAGCAAATAGCAGGTTTGAAATGACAACAAACTTTCAGTAAAGATCCACTTTATACCACAAACGCCTGTCAGAATGATGAAGACGATGAGCTACAGCAGCAGACGACCAAACTAGGCCATCAGAAAATCATTTACACAGAACAGACGTAATAAAGTTTTTATTTTAGCTGCAGAACTCAGACGTACGGGTCATAACTGACATACTTATCGACAGTTTGGACTGGTGATGCAGAGATGGACTGAAACCAGAACATACATTTTGTTCAATCGTATCGGTTCAGTTTGGGACCAAACATCACAACGTTTGTTCCACTCATGTAAAAAACTGCAAAAATTTAATGAGCTGATAGTTGGGATCACAACTTCCTTGAAGAAGTGGCTACACCAGGGGTGTCGAAAGCGCGGCCCCGGGCCCATTTGTGGCCCTCGGACTGACTGTGTGCGGCCCTCAGCTGCAGCTCATAAATAATACAAATTTGGCTGGAAGATGTAGATAATTTGTAATAAGAGTAAAATTATTATGGATATAACAGAAAATGTGAAGCTCAACACAAAGTGTTTGTGTTTTTACAACCAAGCTTTAGCAAAAGATAAAATCAAGTTTATCCAGAAAGTGTTGCTGAAAAGGCGACTTTGAAATCAGCTTTCATTTAATTTATTAGACTTGACCAAATATAGCAAATGTCCTGAATGATACCGACCCAAATCATGTTATTACTGAAAATAAATTTATTCCTTCGAGCCCAAAAGAAACTGAAAACTAGATGCTTTTCTTTAAATACAGCAAAAATCTGCTAAACTTTGACATTTCCAACTTTTCGTAAATTCCAAAAGTCCAAAGTCTAAGATTAATCTCAAAATTCCTGAAATTTCTTCAGCAAATTTTCAAACAGAAATGTTCCCATTTTTTTCTAGAGCATTTATGGGTTTGTTAAAGTTTACTACTTTTCTTATTTACAAACCTTTAACCTGGCCCTAATAGGCCACCGTAAAGAATCCTTTCAAACTTTGGATCTACAATAAGATTTTTAAAAAATAAAGATAGATGTAAAAGTTGCACTACTGTATATGTTTCTTTTATTCGACCCGCGATTTCTTTGGACTCCTTCAACTTTTGAAAAGTTTGAGCACCCTCCAAACTTTCATTCATATTTTCTTTATCAGCATATTTATGAACATTTCTGAGATCTTACGTAAAATAAACACCTAGGAACATAAATCTATCTCAGTGCTAAACAATCAGCTGAAATCAATGTGTTGCTCTGGGAAAAAGGTAAAAAAATAGAAACGCTAAAGAAAACCAGGAGCATCTGTTAAGAATACACACTCCATTTGGGGATGAACATAATAAACAGAGAAGTAAATAAATCTACAGCGATCACAAACATAACTTTCCAGAGAGGATTACTGTCATGCAGGTCTGAGAAAACAGCAGAAATCTGCATGTCAAAGCCGGCGTGTTGGTATAAATTTAGCTGCATATGGAGCCTGACAGGCAGGCAGAGGAGATGTTATCATGCCAGCCTCGTGTTGTTTCTTCAGGTGCTTTAAAGCAAGTTGGACCATGCAGCTCACCTGCCCTGTCTGCCCTGTCTGCCCCTCACACACACACACACACACACACACACACACACACACACACACACACACACACACACACACACACACACACAGACACACACACACACACACACAGAAATACCTCACATCTCTCCCTCCATATTCGCAATTCTTGAGGAGTATCTTTCAGCTTCACCGTGCGTCTCTCCTTCCTTTCAAATACCTGTATACATTTTTACATTTTTTCCTCCATCATCCTCCCCCTCTACCCGCTCTCTTCCATCTTCCTCCTTTTCTTCCTTCAATCACACCGCCCTCACGCCTCCCAAGCCGTTGTTTTAAGTGAGTGTCATCAAGCTCACAGATGTTTAGCACCATTTTACCGTCGCTCTGTCTCACACACACACACACACACACACACACACACACACACACACACACACACACACACACACACACACACACACACACACACACACACATACACACACACACACACACACACGCACACAAAGAGCAGGGCTGCTGGAGTAATCATGTCATGTAAATTACCCAGCATACCAAGAGGCCCCTTCACCTGCAATCAGGCTCTCAGTGCTGCAGAGCAACCCGCATTCAGCAACGCAAAAAAATTAAAAATGAAACTTTTTCCCCGAAATTAAAGTGCAAGAAGTGGCGAATTTCCTCATCTTCCAGGAATGTAATTTGAGAAAAAGCATACGTTTTGTTTGATCTCTGCAGTATTACTGTAAAGAAATGTGAGCGACAAGCTGAGTTTCCATTGACCATAAAGTTGCACACAGTTGGTATTACGTAAATAAATTTGCTTAATGGAAACACAAAACTCATGTTTTTATGCTTTTCAACTGTATCACAATTAATGTATTTTGAAAAACTGCAATGAAAACACTTTCACATCACATGATCAACAACAGGATGTTACTACTGGCGGAAACGATGAAGAAGGCGACAGGAAGTGGTCGTAGGATAAACGCCCTGCATTTTTATTTTTTCTTATCCCATTTCTCATTTATTGGAAATACTGCAATTGCAAAGTTGCAAATATTGACAAAGTTTTGCACATATTTGTGATGGAGTAATGCAGTAGTGTGGGAAAGTAGCGTTTTTAATGTTTTAAGATCCTCCAATAACAGAATCAATAAAGATACAAAGTTTTACCTTAAAGTTAAAACACTTTTATTTAAAATTATCTTTGTAGGTTGTGATATATTAGATGTTTGGTTCTAATTGGACCCAGATGCACACAGAACTAGTTTCAAAAACTAAAAACTTAAAAAATAAAGTTATAATGCTGTCAAAAAGGCCATTTTAAACATCAATTTAAATGGGTTCTGTCTACTGACCTGAGAAATATTCAAATTGCAAATAGCTGCTTTCTGTTTAATCTATCATGAAACAATAAACATATAAGTATTATCACATTTAGAATCCACTAGTACTTTTGACCCAAAGGGATCAATCTCTTTGTTATTTTGCATTCTAATAAAGAGAAAAACTGAAGTGTGTTAGAATTAAATATGTGACTACCAGGCCTTTTTCTGGGATTACATTTGTGTTGTCTCCCTCTGCAGTTTGCAAAAATACTTGTCCTTACATGTACAGACACTCATCAGCCGAGTCTGAAACACGTTTGAATTTTTGTCTCACAGAGAAACAAATCTTTTCTGCAGCTAAATTTGGCAAAGAATAGAAGAACAGATACGAAGAGTAATAATTCCCAAACTCATTCACAGCTCAATAGTACCCATTACAAAAAAAATAGATTATTTTCTCTGTCATTGTTGGCCTCACAGATTGTGAAAAGCTTCAGAAAATGACAAAAACAGATCAATTTACAACAAAATGACTTTAGGTTTGTCTTGATAATCATATTTTCTGGATCCCTTGTTGTTTTCTTTGATAATAACTTAGAAAGGAGGATGTGGATTTTCTTTTGCACGTTGGGCTGATTAAATCTTTGTTCAGGTGTGTTTGGTGGAAGTAGGCCTTCTGTCAGACTTTATAGAAAATGAGCTGCAACTGGTTTAAAGGTGACCTATTATGCATCTTGGAGAGGCTTGAATAGGTCCATGGTCTACACAAAACATGCTCGTTACATTTTTTGCAAAATAATTATTCTGAGAAAATTAGATTTTACTCTGCTCAGTCTGCCTATTTTGAGCTTGTTAGAGCCTCTGTCACTTTAAATCCAGATAGGCTGTTGCTGGCCACACTCCTTAACGCAAACAGATGCACAATTATACAACTGTACATATTTGAAAAGCAGAAGTGGAGCCTCCTGCACAAACAAGCAAGAATGCAAAGGGTGTTTTCATCTGTTAGTCCGGTAAACTCGGTTCAACTGCTGCTGCTGCAGTTTGTTTCCATTGGATCAATCAAACCAAACTAGCTACAAAACCTGTTCCCCTCCTCGCCTGTGGGGGCGCTGCACCAAAAGCCACTTAAGGAAACAACATAAAACCTCAGAAGACACTGAGTGCAACATCCCTCTCCACAAAATAACTAAAGTAGCATCAGATTTTAGCAGCTGTACGATTTCTCTTTTGGAGTTCCTAAAAGGTTTCATCTCTCGCTAGCACTAGCATTAGCTTAGCATATTTGTCTTGGTTGTGTTTACCCAGAATTCCCCCACTGTGGTCCACTTCCTGCTTTTGGAGCGGTCTCCGGTCCGCTTGGCGTTCACATATGCATTGAATTAACTTCAAATGAACTGAGCCCAAGGTTTTCTTTGTTGGTCCACATCAATTTGACTACGTGTTCACACCTCCCCAAACGAACCAGACTTTGTAAACAAACAGATTGGAGTTTGATTAAAGCAAAATAATAAACAGGGCTGGTGTGACGCACACTGACTGATATGTCAACAACTTAACACTCGTCTTTTCCAGCAGCCATTGTACAGCACATACAGTAGTAAAACCATCTGACCAAACCTGCTGGACTTCGCTGGGGTTGCTATGTAACAGGGCAGTGCTTCCTGTTTTGTTATGTTGCATTCTGAATGTTTTTGAAAGCACTCATTTTCTAGACACCAAAAAGCATTAACTTGCTGCCTAAAAACAGCTGCATGGTTTTTTTGGGGTGTTTGTAGAAGCCAATTAAACCCAAACGGAAGCACAAAAACAGGCAAGAATTGAATCATGCATGAGGAGGAATGGCATATGATCAGTAATGCATGTCTTTCTCTTTCAATTATCGGTTTCCACAATTTTTTATGTCTATTCTGCCTATTACTTATGAATATGGTGGATATGCAGGTTTTTTAAATCAAAGCTTTACTTTCTAGATGTGAATTTTTACACATGATCATCTTTATTTTGAAGTTAGCAGCAGGTTTTACGTCAGTGAACATTATCAGAGCTGCACCTCAGCTGAAGTCCTCAGATGGTTTCTAACTTTTTGCTTCTCTGTAAGAAGCTCTAATTTTCTGGCGACAATTGCAAGAGAAGGTGTCAGTTTTCAAGAGGGGGATATCTTTCATTTTTGAAGGAAACACTAAGGTCTGTGTCTCACACTGCTGCCAAATCCAGTCAGGCTTACTGCACTTTACCTGCCACTGGCCATAATGCAACCACAGCTTAAATTGTGACAGGCTTGGCAAGGCACAAATAGGGATTAGCTGTTTGTCATATGTGGTACATAGAATTGTAGCTGCATGTCTTAGTTAATATAAAATGCAACTCAGCTTTTAATGGTGAAGACATGGATTAAATTAGGAGAAATCTTCAAAGTTATACTTTTTCCTGTATATGTGGGTGTTTAAACATTTGACACCGTGTAATTAGGAGCATTTTTGTATTGCATGTTTTCTAAACATAAAGTTTCGCTCTTGAACTTGAACAAATGTTTAGTTAGTAGATAAAATACTCGTCTTAATCTGCTTCCTTCGTTTTCTGGGTAGAAATCTGGTTTGACATTTTTGGAAATCACAAAACTGTGATTCTCTTCTCAGTTTTAAGATATTTTAACAATAATTTTTATTTCTCCAGTTTTTGTTTTAGGTATATTAAAGGTCAGACCTACTGTACTGTGAAACGAGAATAACGTCAGACACTTACTGTCACGTAAAATAACACATAATGGTTAGATTTCCTATTTCAATGCAAATTATTTTCCAAAAAGAAAAAGTTATTCTTCCCAAAACTCCTCAGCAACCTGCACACTGTTGTAAAACAACATTCTGCATTTTTTAATGGATCTGTTATGTAGCTTTTATCATCACTAATTATGGTTTAGCATCCCTTGCAACTCTCTAACTTCATCCTGACAGTCTCGTTATTTTTACACCCTTCATCCCGAATGCTCTGCACAAAATGGACAAAATCTGAAATGGCTGAAGCTCCACATGTTTCCCTCTCTTTGCACATTGTTTCAGTTTCCATTTCTGGAAACAGGAAATGAAATTCCAACTTAAAAAATCTGAGTTCAACATTCATAAGCACACAAACAAATGTAGCTTTGAACTATTTCCCTGCATTCTGACCATTTGTTTCACATTTAAGGGACCCTGTGGTGCGAAATTCACTTTTTGTGGGTTTTTAAAATTCTATTTGTGTCTCAACTCTGTTTTTTGACACTAAATTAAACTTCTTTGGTGTCTGAAAAATGAGCCACTCTAAAAATCTCATGATCATTAGGTCACATTCGACATGCGCTGCTGTGTTGTCTAGCAGCTTCGGTTGTTACCTAGCAACCGAAGCTGAGCTCTAACACATTTGGTCAGCTGGTTTTCCTGCTGTATGTGCTGTGAAATGGCTGCTGGAACAGAGAAGTGTTTAATTGTTTTATCATCCGGAAATCACTGACTGCATTATTGGTGGTTGTGCAGGAGGCCCCACTTCTGCTTGTCAAAGATGTACGATTGTCTAATTGCACATCTGCTTGCAGACATTTCACAAATAAAAGAATATGCATGGATTGGGAAATGGTCAGTTTTATAAGTTAAGAACATAATTGTAAAGCATAATTAATACCATCCAAACGGTTCTACTACTTGGCGATTAATGAATTTTCTGGGATGTAAATCTGATCATATGTATCCACTAACCCCCATCTCTACAAATGTCCATGAACAGCTTTCAGATTTCTGTGACCTTGCTGTTTGTTTCAGACAATCAAGAAGCACAAAGAAAAGGTCAAGTCATGAGCAGAGGAAGAAAAAAACAACAATCTCGCTTGTTTGTCACTGTAGATAATTTATCCGTCAAGGACACAAAATTTCTACAGATATTCTGGGGAGAAATTACTTTTTTCACTCTCTTCAGGCCCTCTACTCCCTTTCTGAGAAGATTGTGTGTAAACCATTTTGGTTTGAAATGTATGCAGCAATTAATTTCTTGCCTTCATATCCAGGGCTGCTGTCAGCAACAAGCTTACCAGGACAAGGTCTTAAGTACATGAAATCCGCCTGATTCATCCAACTCATCAGACCACCTACAGTTGTTGTGCTGACGCTGTATTTATCAAACCTATGCCATGGTCACACAAAAACAAATTAATCTGCGTGTCTCTGTGAAATCTTTGATCTTTGGCGGCTCGGTGATGTAGTCACCAACCGCTGACACGCTATCCAGTCAGAAACATGCTTCTGCTAGTCGGCCTGAAAGTTTGTTGATCTCTTACGCCGTTTGCTCCCCAAGGCGTTGGTTTAGTCCTGCTGCGGCGCAGGAGGCCAAAAGTTACAGGAGGGGAAAAAACTGGAAATTGTGTTTTTCCTGCTTCCCGTCTTTCAGACGGCTGCTGCTTTGTGGACAATGTCACCATTTCGCAAAATCTAAATAACTGAATAAAAGTCAGTTTTGTGATTTCATTACAAGGTTGAATCAACATCAAATCTTTCTTTAAAAAAACTGATTGATTTATTCTTCTTGTTATGAAGTATTTTATCAATCAACCTCCATCTCAGATTGTATTATTCTGAAGTAGCACAGATGCGCTAACAGCAAGCTGGTTTTTGTTTAGTGCTTTAGCATTGGAAACATTTAGTGCTCTTAGCTTGCCCTAAATTAACTATCAGATAAATTCTAAAGCACTAATTTAATTGGCTGTTTTATAAACTTTCAGTTGATTAAAGTTTTGACATCATGTTAAAGTTTCGGTTATAGCTTATAATGAGGCTCTTATTTTGAAGTGACTGTTAACTGTTACCGTTTCCTCTCCTCACATTCTCGCTCTCTTTTTCATAACTTCAAACAAGAAACAAAATAAAACAGACACTATAAAACATTAACATAAATGTCAAAGTTTAATTAGAGCTCAACCGTTGTACTTTTTTTAAAGCAGATATAATGTGAGCTGAAGTTTACTTTGCTTTAGTGCTTTAGCGTTCCACTAAATTTATTTACATTATTTACAGCTGAAATCAGATATTTCAGATACATATATCAGATACAAATACTTTTTTATTTTCTGCTGTCGGAAGTTAAATCAGACTAAATGTTTCTTGTTTTTGGTAAGCTTTAATTTCCAAAATTATTTCTATTTGCCAAATACTGAGAAACTTAGTTATTAGAGGGTTGTTTTGTGAGTTTCTTTGTAATTGTGTTTGAAACGTTTCAACAAATTTAAGCAGGAATGTCCTTCATCTTACACCATTTGAATGGATTCTTTAAATATAATGAATATTTATTATTGCTAGTAGCTCAAGGACGTTTTGATCTGTGTAAATGAAATATGGTTGGCTTATATTTTATACAGTCAAATTATTGAAATGGGGGGATTTTTATCTTCTTCTGGTTCTGGTCTGGATCTCCATATCGAAGCAGCATTCAGCTTCTATATGCCTCAAAATCTGGAACAAACTTCCAGAAAACTGCAAAGCAACCGAAACACAGAGCGTCTTTAAATCTAGACTAAAAACCCAGCTGGTTAGAGCTGCTTTTGAGACATAATAAGTGACACATTGACCAATTTTTTTGATGTGCAACATTGATTTTAAGAAAATGTAATGTTTGTCACTGGTTTTCACGCTGGTGGTGACGGTGATGTCATGAAGTTTGAATTGTTGCTGAAATGTGTTACACAAATGAACTTCACTGAGTTCAATGTTTTGTTCTTGGATCGGTAAAGTGTCAAAACACAAAATTTGTAGTTTTTTAAGTTTACTTTATCCCTTCTGTACATTATTAACAGTAATAAATGACATTATGTAATAATGAATTACGTGTTTTGTAGTTTACGTGAATTGTTTTATCTCCAAAGTGAGGTGCTGGGAAAGTGTAAAACTACCTTGAAAAGTGCTTGAAAGTGCTTAATTTTTGCAATATGAAGAGTATGAACCCTGGAACATTGAGGTGAGACTAAGAAAAGCAAAAACCAAAGAAATCACTTTCTATAATTTAGCCTAAAACATCCACCAGCTGTTTGTTTTTCTGTGCAATCACGGTCATGCACACACACTCGTAGCCGGGTTCAGGCTCGCTCACCTGGGTGGGCCTGTCTGTCTGGCAGCAGTGTGAGGATTAGAACCGAGATTAGGCTGACAAAACACACACAACAACAGGAGGAAGTCGGGGTTGTGCATGCGTGTGAGCGAAAGAGAAACACAGGGAGGAGAGGCAGAATACGTGCACTTTTCATGCACTTTCATTTACGTGTGCGCCGCTTAGTTTTTGCAGGAACATCCCAGACGAGTTATCCTCACGCTCTCTTCTAAGTCACCCGACCGTTCAGGGTAAATCTTGCATTAATCCTTTCAGTTAACAGTGCGTTCCATTCAAACCTGTCTTTATCGCCGCATGCTAACGGTGGATGCCATTCGCGTCGACTCATTCAGAATTATATTACTTTGAAACCAGACAGGAAGTGATAATTGTTTTTTTTTTCCACCAGTTTCAGACTTACCTGAACCTGCCCTGAGCCTAATATTAGACGTTAATCCCGGTTCAGCACGCCCAATCCTGACGCACCCTGAGTTTGACATTTCCCTCGGGTTCAGCAGTGACAGCAGCGCTTCAGATGGCTTCCTCCAAGTTGTTTAACCACTTTAGATTATTGCTTCTTGAGTCAAAACAGGAAGCTGCAGCTGGCAACAGATCTAAAGATTGAAACGCGACCAGAAGTCATTCTGAACAGGCGACGAGTGTTAATAGAAGATAATAAACAACAGGATGTAATCAGGAGGCGCATCGTTGTTTGAAGTCAGGAATTGGCCTTTTGGCTGCGTTTCATGTTATAGAACAAAAGTTTCACCAAGTGACAACTTCCATGACATAAATCATGTCTCACTGTGCAAAAACACAAAACCATAAGTATTTATGTTCTAGTTTCTGTTGTAAATGTTTTAGTACACTTGAAAAAACTAACATGACTTTTCAGCAAGACACAGGAGCTTGTTCAAGGTCAATATTTATTTAATATTGATTTTAAAAATGGCGGATTATTTCACTTATTACACAGGAAATATAGAAGTGAAACAAGCCGCCAGTGAAACTAGAACTTTTTCACCAAAATTAAGGAATTATTGACTGTAAACAACCTCTGATATGTTGCTGAAAGGTTACCTGTAAGTTAGTTTTAAGATATTTTCATGAAAAACTAGAATAGAGGTATCCAGACCTTTTGTCAAATGGGCCAAAATTGTTGCGTTTTTTTTTTTTTTAACCAACTCCAAAATAAAGCATTCAGTACTTCAATCAAACAGACCAAGTATTCAGACTTGTTGCTGGAAATTATTCTACATCGAAAACTTTAAAGGTTTATGCAGATTTTCATCAACAACACAATTTAACTGATTCTAATGAATAAAATAAAGTTTAGGTCACTCTGTCTTTGAAAATAATTCCTGTATTTAGCTAAATGTAAAAGTTTGTTATCCTTGAAGAGAAAAAGCAAATTCTTTGTGCTAAAACCAACATCTGACTTGTTTGTGATCATTTTGTCCTAATTAGAGACAGAAAGTCTCCATCTGTATCAAACACCTGAACTAGGGGCTCAAATTTGCATCATTATTGAGCTGAAGTCAGGAGCCACACACAATTAGTCCAGGGGCCGCAAATGGCCCCGGCGCCACACTTTGGACACCCCTAAACTAGACCAAAAATACTTCAATAAATAAGATTTTTCTTTTTTGCAGTGCATATTTGATGTTTGCAGGTTGGAAAACAAAATTATTACAGACTGTAAAGCTTGTCAATATTGTACCAGCATTTCCAGCGGCAAAGAAAACACACAATCTGGATTATTTGCAATAATTTGCTGTGAATTCTCTATTCTCTCCATGTGAAGATTATTTTTTCAAAAAGGAGACGTGATCATTTTGCTTCCAGCTGTGACAGTGAATGGACAGCCGCTGAAAATTACATGACACTCTGTAGTATTTGATACTGGAAACAATCTTTCCTCATATTCATGAAATTCTTCATGGTTTGCTTCGCCGTTTAAACTACATAAATCAACAGTGATCATCTGTCACCAATTATCTGACACGTCTCTCTCCAGACTGCTGAAGATTTCACACTTGTGAGAAGATAAGAGCGGCTCAGGGTTCTTTATGTTTCTTTCTTTTAATTCCAGCTCAACCTGAATGTAATTTTCACTCCTCCTTAATGTTGTTCCTTCTTCTCCACCATGTGTTACTGCATAGTTGGCAGCAATCTAGCTGCCAACTATGCAGTTAGACAGGCAGCCAGAATGACACTTAGTTTGACTGTGGATGCAACTAAGGAATAATTTATCAATTTTTCTGATGATTAATATAGATTTTTTCCTTGAACCACTTCTTAAGCCTTTTTCATTCTATCTTAGAAGTACATTAAAAGATTTTTAAATGAGAAAATAAACATTGTATTGCATAAATAGCAATAACTTTACATTCCTTTAGTAAATCTGAACCAGGTGAAGCTAAAACTGCCACCTGAGAGTTTTGGCTAAAACATTAACAGATAAAGGTGTTTTTATCTTAAATGCACACACACACACACACACACACACACACACACACACACACACACACACACACACACACACACACACACACACACACACATATATGTATGTATAGAAATAGAGAGAGAGAGAACAGTTTGGGCTAAATTACTGCTCTCAATATGTTGTTTTTTCATCAGCAAACGGCCTATATGAGTTTTTTTTCTTCTAATTTTTATTTAATTTTCTCATCATTTTGTACGATTATATTCAGATTTCATGACCAAACTGTAACTCTGCTTGCGAAATCTGTTTATATTTTCACAGCGTCTTGTGGCTTCTCTACCCACCTCTGCTTGTTTTCCCTTTAGCCGCATTAATAGCTCTGTAAGCTCTGCAATCAGAATTTCCTTTAAGCATCACAATTGATGCTAATCTTATCTTAAGTCTTATGACTTTCTCCACCCTAATAAATGAAATCCCAACAGCTCCACGGTGACTGATTGATGCTTGCGAGCGTGTCTTGATTCGCAGGGTCACGGCGAGGGTCAGCGCTGTCAGTCAAGACGGATGTCGGCGTAAAGCTTCGTCTGTCACTGCAGTCATTGTCAACAAGCCACACTGGACCAGGTTCATTCCAGCAGTCTGGTTTGTAGGTGTGTGTGTGTGTGTGTGTGTGTGTGTGTGTGTGTGTGTGTGTGTGTGTGTGTGTGTGTGTGTGTGTGTGTGTGTGTGTGTGTGTGTGTGTGTGTGTGTGTGTGTGTGGGAACAGCCCGGCGGATGAGGGGTGTGGGAGGGATCTGCCATGTTTACCTTGAACATTTAGTTGCCTTGTAAAGGCCGGTAAACACATTCCTGACTTTCTCCTTCTCCTGGGTGTGTGTTCATGCGCGTTTCTCCAATTACACAAACGAAATGATAAATAAAGATACAAGTGAGTGACTGTAATTGCAGGGTTTACTGTCAACATGGCATAAGCTCCTGGAATTTATTTTTTTTATGTTTTGGGGGGGGCATGAAGGCCTCCAGTCAATCCTATGGTTAACCTTTTAAACTCCAAAACGCTGCAGAATAAAGACATTTTGAGTAATAAACCAAGAATTTATTGAAGTGTGCATTCATTGCAAAACCCTACCAAATATTTTTGGTTTAGTTTTCTAGTCTAAATATCTTAGCACACTTGAAATAAGACTAAAGTAACTTACAGGTCACCATTCAGCAGGAAATTGGGTGTTTTAAGTTAATATTGATGAATTTCTAGTTCCATTGGCCGATAATTTTACTTATTTGACAAGTGACAGGCACTGTGCCGTTACCTAGCAACCACAGCCAAGCCCAGCCCGTTACCTAGCAACCCAGTTCCAATGGCAGATTATTTCACTTCTAACAAAACATTTTTCCCATTTTATGAGTGAAATAAAATGGACCCAGTACTTCTTTATAACTTAAACACAAATCGAACTAGAACAAGTTCACGTTGAACAATTTTGTGTTTTTGCAGTGGAAGGGAAAATAATATTGAAATATACACTGCAAAAACCCAAATTTGGAATTCGTATTTCCAGTACAAATATGTTTGCGCTCCAGAAATACGAGAAAACTAACTTACACCTTGCATTACAGGTCTGCAAAGTATTCTGGTGCCAAACCGTTCAGCGATTCATAAACTAACAGATATTTTAAAGTTTATTCTCTGGAAGGACTTCAGAACTGTACTGATGAATGTACGAGTTTCTCTAAACGTTTTGGGGACTTTAGTCCTTTAATCCTATAAATGTTCTTCAGGTGATAAAAGGCAGACTTTGTAATTGTGTGTTAGACAATTACAATCATCCTTTTCACCCTTTGTTAGGATTAGGTGACAGTGTAGTATGTCGGAAAAAACAAATGTTAGAAAGGAGAACAAGGTTTTGCAGCGAGCAAAAGTAAACAGCCAATAAAATATAAAATAAAAAAGTAACAAAAATCACCTTAATGGTCTGTTTTCCACTTTAAAGGCTACCAAGAAAGTCACAATATAAAGAGTTAGGAGTTCTCCAAAATATTCACATATAGTAACTAATGTAATATTTCAAAATGTGGCCCAAATAAGCATTTATTTCCAACCTGATGCCAAAATAAACATGGAAACAACGTTGTGAAGATCTACCCACATATGAACTCCTGTCCATGCTCACATCCACGTTCGCTTGCTTTTGTGTAAATCCGTCCTTTTCAAGTCATTGTTGGTCTGTATTGTCTGGGTGAGCGATAGAAGTGGTTTATGGAAAAGATTCCCAGAAGGCATTTCCATCCGCAGTGACGCCGTTTCAGACAAAACAGGCAAACGCTCAGACTGAAACATCACATTACTTTACCCCAACACTAATAAGATACACTAGTTTCAGAAAATAAACTGTTGATCAGCTTTAAAATCAAACATAGCTTTATCATTTTAAGGATTTCACTGTAAAAATACAAAATCTTTGCAAGTATTTTCCATTTAGAGTCTATAGTTCAAATATCCTGGTACACCTGGAATAAGACAAAACTAACTAAAAAGTAACTTTTTAGCTAAATATAGGTGTTTAATTCAGCATAGAATTGCTTAATATTGATGAAAATGTTCCAGTGGCAAATTATTTCACTTTCTAGTCATTTTTCCCATTTTATAAATAATTAATATTAAATTATTGACTAAGAATAACTTTCTGTATATTTCTGAAAAGTTACTTTTTCATGATCTTACATCCAGTGTACTAAGATGTTTGCACTGGAAACCAGACCAAAAATAGGATTTCTGTTTTTGGAGTGTATATTGGAATATTATTCTCCTTCACACTGCAAAAACACAAAGTTGTACCAAGTAAATTTGTCTCCATTTCCATTTGCAATAGTTTGTTACTGGTAGATTTGTTTTTCACGTGGGAAAGAAATCTTCTCGTGTTGTTTCATAATCTGCCAGTGGATCTAGAACTCTGTTTTTTTTAAATCTATGTTAATAAATTGTTGACTTAGAATAAGCTCTGATTTCTTGTTTAAAAGTTATCTTTACGTTAGTTTTGTTTTATTTCAGGTGTACTGAGATATTTGCACTGAAAACTAGAGAAATTTACTTTGAACAATTTTGTGTTTTTGCAGTGTATAGGAAATAATAATTAAATATACACTGCAAAATCACCAAATCCAGGTGAAGTTGTATGTTTCAAGTGTTTTCCCAGACATCTGCACTAGAAACTAGAGCACAGCTACTCGGTAAGACTTTGTGTTTTTGTCGTGAACTGATGGGATGTGAAATGCAGCGGCTGCATCTCACAGCTGAGGCCTCCAGCCTGAATGGGAACAAGCGCCTAAAAACTGAATGTTGGATTTTATATTGTTGCTGCAGGGTGAACAGGTCAAGGAATGTTTTTCCTTTCATTGCTGCTCTTCAGTGGCTCTCAATCCCATTTCTAGCCATTAATAACCAACATTTTCAAACCTTCGGAGAGAAAATGTTTCGTCACTGTGAGGAAGGCCTTGACTTGCTGAATATGTTCCATTGTTTATTGTATCTTCTCCAAAGCATTTGTCTTATAACATCCAAAGTAAAACTTTTTGTGCATAAAAAAAAACTTTTAGCACTGCATGCAACAGAATGTCAAGCTTTAATCGACATATTTGAAATAGTTTTCTTTCTCTTCCTGCCTTCTGGGGTGGTCTGCGCTGATCTCTTAACTCTGACATACCAGTCAAAACACCTCAGCCTGTGTGTGTAAGCGTGTGTGTAGCTGTGAGTGTATGATTCAGAACCTGAGAAAAGGTTTTAACATGCCACTATTTAGGGTTTCTGCAGCATTAGGAGTGGGAAGGGTAATGAGGAAACAACCACTTTGTTGGGGCAAGAGGATTTCTGCTCTACTATTTGAGCTTAAACCGTCACTTAAAGGAAAGTAAAGATGAGTGACACTTTCTGACCTCATAAAATAAAAACTGAACTGTCTACAAGTAGCGGCACATTTTCTGTGAACAGAAATTACATTTTATCCTCCAGATTAATCTTTTCCATTTAAGGTCAGCATTTTAAGGGCAAAAAGAAGCATCAGGTAAACTAACCCCATCAATCAAATTTTGGATCTGGTTCAAGTTCCTACACTGTAAAACTGATAAAATCTTACCAACAATTTTGCTTAGTTTCTAATAGAAACATTTTAGTACACTAAAAATGAGACAAAACTGACTTACAAGTAAAGTTTTGCAAGATATAAGAGCCTATTTAGGTCAATAATTACTTAATATTTTTGGAAAAGTGCTAATTCCACTTAAACTATTTCTTGCTGAAAAGTTACTTGCAAGTCAGTTTTGTCTTTTTTCAGGTGTACTAAGATATTTGCACTAGAAAATAAACAAATAATTTCTATCAAGTAGAAACATTTTTCCCAAGTCCAACCATTGAACGTTACCATCCTTGCAGGGCAGCACAGAGTGAAAGGATCTGATTGTCTCTCCAGACTGATGATTTAGACCACAATAGTTTGCTGATCTGTCAGATATTCTTTTTTCTTCTTTCCTCCGACTGCATCGTTGAATATAAAATGGTTTTCAAAGGTTTTTACGACCTCTGGCCAAGAAACTCGAAGCACCTTGATGATTATGCAAACTAAAAATTCAGTTCTAGTGGGAAAAACCATCAAAGGAAATATCATTGTAATATCAATAATGTATCATAGGAAACCGGATTTGATGTTTTAATCTCTTGCCTGGATCATTTCCAGCACACCTGGCTGGGCTCAAACAAACACACAAACAGGATCAGAAACAAATTGGCAGCAGGGATCGCCAAACATATCGCCTCCGAAGGAAGTGACGGAGCAGAGCTTTACACGACTTTCTGCGGTCGCCGCTTTCTCTCGACTCCTGAATGGAAGAAAGAAAAGGGAGGACCGCAGCGGGAATAAACACACAGAAAATACTGCCGAGGTAGGAACTGGGAGATTTAAACGCAGACAAAAGGCGGACAAAAATCAAAGCTCTCGCTGAAAGACAAAGATAATGAGGCGGAGAATACATGAACGGATAAAAGAGAGAGAGAAGATGTATTCCCCCCCCCGTTTGTTGACTCGGTGTCAGCTGTGACTACTGGGTTAAGAAAACACTCCGGAGAGTTGTTTGCTCTGTGAGTAAACTAGCCGCTGCTACGCCCTGAGCCGGCGCTGCGTTCTCACAGACACACACGCACAAAAATCGCTCCTGTTCAGAAAAACAACGTTCGGGGGGCAGGTCGGCTCTTGAAGCAGGGAAACAGTTTGGAGAGCGAGAGGCATTAGGTTGATCCAAGGCGTGGCGCACACTCACTCACCTGGCCAGGTAGGCAGGGCTGCAGCTTTTCAACACATTTTTGTAAAATCCAGCAACGGAAATCTTTTTTTAATCATTTTTCTGCTGGATTTGGTTGTAACTTATCAGATAATTGCCCTCAAGAAGCACGACTGATCACAGCAAAATACTAACTGGCAACAACAAAAAAAGAAATGCGGAGCATTAGAGCCACCCTAAGAAAATTCTTTAAAAATTACAAGAATAAAGTTGTAATTTTTTGAGAATGAAGTCGTATTACGAGAAAGTCACTAATATACAAAGCACCTTTAATAATAAAACATAAATGGTAGGACTTGGACGTTTCCACATTATTGAAATTTTTAAGGAGGTATATTGTGTATTTTCCTTTTTATAGCCCAATGAAGTAATTATGTTACCTTCAGTTTTTAGAAAAAGCTGTTGATATTCAGGCATTGACTGTGTGGTGGGTTTTTTTTAAATAATTTTGTGTTTTTATTATGTAATGAAACATAAACTGCTGCTGAAATGTGCTAAATTTTATTGATTGACTGAAATATGATTTAGAATAAATTTGACTTTGAAATTTGACGCCTTCAAATTGGGCCTCTGTCTCTTTAAAAACCCCTGCTCTTTCTGAAGCTCCGCCTTCAGGAAGTCATCCCAACATGGCTCCTCCGTTAACCCTTTAACACGTTTTTCCAGATCCACAAGGTGTTTGCTAATTGCTGCAGGCTAGTCTGAAGGAGCTGAGTGAAGGAGCTAAAGGGAAATCACAGAAACGTAAAAACTGCAGCTCTGAGGAGGAGTTGTGCCTCGAAGGCGGAGCTAGGGCCACCCAGCCGTCTTGCACAGTTGATTGGTTGCCATGGAGACTAGAGGATTTCTCATGCATGAAAGAATCAAAGCAACATTATAACATGATAAAAAAATTTGATTTTCAGTATCCTGTCCCTTTAATAAACCAAAATCTGTGCTAAAATGTGATAATCTTTTTGTTTGTTTTGCTAAGTTTCACCTACATTTATTTTTAAAAATGTACGTTTTAGTGAAATTATTCTTAAAAAAAACAAAAAAAAAACAATTGAAAATAAATGTGCGTCTCACCCCTCACATTTTGTGTGAGGTTCTGCAAAACTTCAACAAAATATGTTAATGTGAAGGCTGGATGATAAGCAGCTGAAGTTAATTTTAGGACATGAAAATGTCAAGGATTTCCATTTCATGTTGGTAATTAGATTAGCTAGTTTAACTCGTGCTGAATTTTCTATGTTTGTGGGACTGTTTAATATCCTTTAACCCATTAATAAGCTTCTGCATGTCGTTAATAACATTTGAGAGGCATTAAAACACTGATCTGTTGGTGTCTGCATGCAGCAGGCAGAGCTGTCATCGGTTTAATGCAGAACTCGCCTGTCTGACATTAGCATTGAACCCTTTTTAAAATGCTCATAATCCCTTCCCATGACATGCAACCTGCCTTTACAAACAAAAATTCAGACACAAACACACGGCTGTTATTACAGCAGAAAGTGTCATTAGGCGACTTTATCAACAGTCTGTGAAAATGCAACTGCACATTACTGACACTCAGATATAGATGTAACTATTTATAAAAATATTATTGTCTTTTTATTGTATTTGTTAATGCTGAGGCTTGAAAAAGTATTCATACCTCTTGAACTTTTCCTGATTGTCAAAGTCAAGCTAGCATATCTGAGCTACTTCCCTCTCCCTTACTACTTTTCTTAAAGTGACGTTTTTCTGACCTCGTTATCTAGTTGTCATAATGTTGACAATTAGCAGAAAAGCACTGCATCCCTTTTTCTTTTACATATCAGCAGTATATTTAAGATTTAGTACATTATGTTGACAACTCGCTAAAACGAATGCTAGTCATTGTCAGCAAGCAGCTTTTTACCCTTCTGCAGGAAGATGGGAGGAGACAGTGTGCATGTGTGTGACATCACTTTCCATCTTGTCTAAACAATTGAACAATCGTGAAGTATAAAAAAAATGATAGATAACCCAAAATATTTTTTTACAGAGAAGAAAACTGGAAAGGTTCAAGGGGTAAGAATACTTTTCCAAATAAATTAAAGTTTTGCTATTCAATCAGTTTAAACAGTAGGCCAAAATAGATTTTTAACGTATTATTTATCCTATTTTAACCTATTATACTACATTAGCCTTGTGCTAATGTCTTGGTTGAACATTAGCACACCTGATATCAGAAAATCATTTGTTTTACAAAATTTCTTCTTCAGTCACATTAGTTTTCATACATTTATACAAATAAAGCAAAAAAAACAAAAAAAAAACAACAGAATTTCAAAGTTTTACTTCATACAGTAAGTTTAGTTTCTTAATGCTAACCTGTTCCTCCAGCTTCATTAACATTCAAACATGACATATTGTGATTTGTTGTGTGCAAAGCATATTTTGGTATTCACAGCGTGTCGTCTCTCTCGCTACTTTAGAAATGAACATATGGAAGGGCGGTGTGAACATGAGAAGAAAAATGGTAGAAGGGGAGTGCCCAGTCTGCTATCTGTCATGCAGAGGGATATATTTATCAGAGCCGCTTTTAAAAAAAGAAAAACATCCACTCTGGAAGCCGCTATTTGGCTCCCGCCGGGCAATTGCAGCTGTGAGATACATTAGACCTGGTTTGGTTTGTTTTGGTTGTTTGGAGACGCTACAATTATGAGATACAGGGGGGGTTGAGTCTGAATACGGTCAGTTTGTTATTTATTTTATTTTTTTCATACAGCAGAGGCTACATATCATCTCCTTTGCTTTTGCTTCCTTTTTCCATGTTTTGTTTTCGTCTCCCTGATCGCCAACATTTCTAACGGGGAGCCTGGAGTCTGATGAGCCATTAGCTCCACTTCTATTACAAATGTAAGCAAATCTTTGTCAATATTCTGCTGATGTTGAAAAAGCACTATTGCTAAATAATAATTTAAACTGAAATGACATGTCAATAAGTCATTGAAAATCATGGCAGTAACTGATAGTAAACAGTTACATGAGATTATATTCCTAATTCAGTCAATCAGAGGAAATTTTGAGTCTCATTCGGTACAATTTCCCCAAAAGTAGGCGGGGCTTATGTGGGAGCCCCGCCTACTTTTGGGGAAATTGTACTTAGCGGTTTTAAAGAAGAGCTAATAAAAAATAATTTAAAAATTCAATTACAAGAATAAACTTGTTTGAGAATTAAGTCAAAATACAAGAATAAAGTTTAATTAAGCGAAAACATTATAACAGTATGAGAATAAAGTAAGTCATAGTATTATGAATATAAAGTTGTAGCATTACACAAAAACAAAATTATAATATTATGACTTTATGCTTGTAATATTTTGCCTGTATTGTCATACAGCTTTACACTATATTATAACTTTATTCTCCTGATACTATGACTTTGTTCATGTATTATTTCGTCTTTTTTTGTACGAGTTTATTCTCATAATATACAATATATTGAGAATTCTCATTGTAAAGTAATTTATGATGACAATAATTCATTCTTATTTATTCATAAGAATAAATGACTTTATAAAGGATCTTATTCTAATAAAGTAATTTATGAGTCATTTATAATATTACAAAGTATTTTGTTCTAATGTTTTGTAATATCAGAACAAAATTATTTTCATTTTTTATTTTTTATTAGTATGGCTATACTACTTCACCATAGATTTAGAAAATTTATGTTAAGATATTTTTGCTTCTTATAGAAATCAGTCCTTTGATATTTCAAATCTGTATCTAAAACTTGGATTCTACTGCAGAGGTAAAAATAAAAACACAAAGTAATTTAAAAGACATAGATAATTTTATGTCCATATAAAATCCCATTTTAAATCTTCCTTCCTAAGCATGAAGTCAGTTTTAAACAGAAAAACTGATGTAGGAGGATAAGAGTGAAGTCAGGGTGTAGTTTCTCTAATCCTCTCTCACTGTAGAGCAGGCAGATGGTTATGACAAATAAAAGGGTGCAACAGGAGTGTGTGTGTGTGTGCGTGTGTGTGTGTGTATGCGTGTGTGTGTGTGTGCATGTGTGTGTGTCCGTTTCAAAGGCTCTCCTTTAATTCTGCAGCCCAGCAGGACACATTCTCTGACACGCAGTTGCACAGAAATAACCCAGAAGAAGCTAATCTGGAGGAGTGTGAACAGTGGCGTCTCTCCAGGCTGGTGGCGGCTGCAGGCCGCTGCGACTGACATGCTGAGGTTCGGCCTTTAATCACCAATATCACTTTGGTTTATCTTTTTTTAAAGACAGCGATTTACGTCACAGGTTTAAAAGTTCAAACATTCAGAGATTCGGTGACTCATCGCTGCAACAAGGATGATTCAGCAAATCACAAAAGGTCAAGAGAGACATTTAAATCCAAATGAGTGCTACTTAGCTAGCTAGCATTTAGCTGCTACGCACCACAAACTTCAGACTGGTTTGTTGAACACGACAATAAGTTCACTGAGCTCAAATGGCCTCCACAGCCATCAGATCTCAATCCAACAAGAACCTTTGGGATGTGGCGGAACCAGCTATTGGTGCAGCTGACAGATGTGTAGTAACTGCATGATGCCATCAGGTCAATATGGACCAGACTCTCTGAGGAATGTTTCCAGGATCTATGCCATGAAGAATTAAGGCAGTTCCTAAAGCAGAAGGGGGTCCAACCCATTACTAGCCAGGTGTACCTAATAAAGAGGCCAGTGGGTGTCTCTTCTTATGCGGCCCTTTTGACTCCAAAGAGACGGATAAATGGAAATGCTTCTGTATTATTTCATCAGTGAAGTCAAAGCAGTTTTTCTCTGCAAACTGGGAAACAAAGATTAACAAATGTTTCAACAGTAATGCGTAATTATGAGTTTATTGCAAATTACCTGCTAAAATGGTCAAGAATATTGAGTTTAAGTGATTCTAACTACTTCTACTTTGATGCCAAGTTAATCTGTGATCGATGTGGCAACAAAAGTCAACATGAGCTTAATAAGCTTTGAAAATATTAAATTGTTAAATGTTTAAATATAAAGAGACTGGGAACATTTATGTTATTTCTCAGGAAAATGTCTGTCTGCACAGTAAAGTCAATATTTCCCATTAAAACAAAAGAACATAGTGAATTCCCCAGTTTACTCCTATACACATGCGCACACACACACACAGACACAGGAGAGCAGACACAAACACAGGCTTAGGCAGATGTAGGCACAGGCAAACACACACAGAGCAGCTGTTTAAACTCTGTAGAGAATCCACTTCGCTGAATGACGGCCTCGATGCAAACATGGACAAAAACAAACAAGCATCAACAAAAAGACAAGACTCAGGTTAAAAGTATTAGAAATTACAAAAAACTCATTTGTTTTTGCATTACCACAGTAATCAAGCTTGTTGAGTCTGTAAAATAAAAACAGAAAATGGAAATTCCTGAAATTCTGAATGCAAACTGATAGTTTGGTTTTTATTTTAAAGGTAGAAGTGATTAAAAAAGTAGATGCTGCTGCAGGTGAGAAACATGCAAGAACATGAACACAACCCAAATAAGTAAGTACATACTGCTAAATGTATTTTAAAGGTTATTTCCCACAGAAAAAAACATCTCAATCAATTAAAAATAATTACATTTCTAATTTAATCTGCTTGATTTATCTTTGTAGACATAAATTATTTACCAAATAATGAAAAGTTGCCCTTTGGCCTGTCAAAATAAATTAAACTGGATGATAAATTGTTCCAGAAGTTACTGCGATAAACAACAATATTTTTATTTTGAGAGCATTTTCAAGAAATTTAGTGAATCTAAGAACATTCTCAGATATCAAGAAACTTTAAATTCTAGTGGAAATTTAACACTGGAACTGAAAAACATTTAAATATCCAAAAGAAACAAACAACTAATAAAATTAATCAAAAAACACCAAACTGAAAATTTTATCATGCAGTTTTGATAGAAAAGAGAGAAAATCAATAAATTATGCAAATGGAAATGATTGAGTTTATTCTTATTTATCATGCAATTTATTGATTTATTGCTTATTGGAACAGGGCAAGGCACAAAAAACTGCATCAAAAGGCCATAAAAAGTGTCAACTGTGCATTATTGGATAATTAATGCACAAGTTTTAGTTGAACTTTGCATTAAAAATCTCCTTATTTACTGAATATGACTTCATACGTTCATAGAGACTCCCTCATGTTCCTGACGGTGTCATTTTATCTCTTCAAATAAAGCGTTGCCCGTTAGTCTGATAATTTTATTTATTTATCTTTTTCTCCCTGGGAAACCAAACTGCTTCTTTTCTTTAATCAGCTATTTTTAAACTTTTCTGTCTTTACTGAGCACATATTTTATTTTAAAAATGTTTTTACTTTACGTTGAAAAGGGTTGGATAAAGAAACGAGTCACTGATGAACAAAGTAAAACTTAATGAGCCATCGGACTGTAAAACGTGTGTGTGTGTGTGTGTGTGTGTGTGTGTGTGTGTGTGTGTGTGTGTGTGTGTGTGAACGCGGCTGCGGTTCAGTGTGCTTTATCTGGTTTTATCTTTCCACCCCTCCTCTCTTTCTCTCTCAGGATTAAACATGTTTATCAATTATCACTCCATCTTGCCTCCAGCTCTCAGCACGCCACGCAGCTAATTGAATCATTTAACAATCGCTGCTCCTCTGGGAGTGTGTGTGTGTGTGTGTGTGTGTGTGTGTGTGTGTGTGTGTGTGTGTGTGTGTGTGTGTGTGTGTGTGTGTGTGTGTGTGTGTGTGTGTGTGCGCGCCAGGGGTGAAAGTGGGGAGTTGTTTGCAGACATGATAATGCCCTCGGGTGCCTGCAATGCACTTGTCAGATATGTTTATTAATTTATGACACACACACTCACAGATGGGTCCTGGCGGTGTGTGTTGAGCACCATGTGTTGGTCACGGCTGGGGGCCTCCCGTTGTCTCACCAGCAACTGGTTGTTGGACGGCTCTTGTATCCAGGATCTGTGGAGGCGTCTGTTGCGCAGGAGCAGAAAAATGAGTGTTTACATATTTTGGATCTGCACAAGCAGCTGCTGGTGGTTCAATTTAGTCTAAAACCTGATGCTGCATCACAAAAACCTTTGGAAATTTAACTTTCATTTCAGAATTGGGATTAAAAACTGTCTTTGTAACATTGTTTCCTCATCAGTTATGTTGGTGCGCTAAAAAACATGTCATGTTGTGGACGTAAGAAAAAAAAATGAAGTTTATGAAACATATTAAACAGATTAAAGTCCTAAAATGGCAAGAAAAGCTTTAAAATTACAGGAAAAAAGTCAAAACGATATGCGATATTCACAATATAACTTTATTCTCAAAATGTTCTGACTATTCTTGTAATACTTTGATTTTATTCCCAAAATATGACTATTACTTTTTCTGTTAGTATGGTCTTAATAATTTGTCATAATGTGGAATCAACATTACAGAAAAGCATTTCTCCAAAGTGTTTTTTTTTTACTTCATGTGTTAATTTTTTTTTCTGTGACAGAAACATGAATCTGTGCGTTTGAGTGCATCAGATGCAGAAGCTCATCCTCATCCTCATCCTCATCCCTGCTCGTTTCCTTCCCAGTTGCCCCGTCTGACCATCACATCTCAACGCCGTCATTGATTACAGCTGATCCACGTCCCAGCAGCTAGCCTAGCATTAAGCGCTCTCAGGTGAAGTGTGGACACATTAATTGATTGCTGTCATCAGTGATTGTGAACGCATGAACCCGTTATTAACGGCGGGGCTTCATCAACTCTCGAGCAAACACACAATCAGAACTGCTTTCAGTGCCGCTGCACCCTTTAGCTGGAGTTTCACTTTTTTACTCCACAATAGGAAAAAAGAAATAATTGTAATTGTTTTTGTCTGATTTGGAGAGGTGGTCGGCTGCATCATCAGACTCAAACCTACGTCTAACATGCCTGTGGTTTAGATTCTCATGCACATCTGTGTGGGTTTATTTTTATTAGAAACGTCTGTCTCAGTGAGACGAACTATGAAATAGTGATACTTTCAGAAAAAACAAAAATCACACATTAAATAAATAAATGGGCCAAACTGATCCCAACATCCCAGAAGTTTCTGTTATATTTTTATTTATATTCATATCATTGTTACTTTTCTCCAATTATTTGACTTGCCTTCGAGAGTTGCTATTTTTAAAATGTGTTAAATTTCTTCTGTCCACAATGACAATGAAAGGAGTTCTGATGTGGACGGAAAAGCAAACCGGCCTCCGTTCGGCTGAAGTGAACTCTGGTGCTGTTCGAATGCATATGAACAGCATCAAAACCGCTCCAAAAGCAGGAAGAGGAATACAGTGCAGGGCATTCTGGGTAAATAAAACAAAACAAACCCATGAATCCAACGCTCGTTAGAGAAATCCTACAACTGCTAAAATCTGACACAACTCCATTGAGTGAAGGAGGAAGTTGTGCTCAGTTGATGCATTTTCCATATAGGTAGTTTGCTAATGTAAAAAAACACAATTTTGCAATATCAGTGTTTCCATTAAATACAAAAACCCAATTAAAATCACATGTGAATAAGTTTGTTCACATGATAATTCATTAAAGAACACATTGCACTACTTCCTGACATCCTCTTTGTCATTTCTGACAGTAGTAACACCCGGTTGTAGATCAGGTGACACAAAAAAAGTGTTTCAATCAGTTTTGCAAAATAGATGCAAAAACATTAATGGAAAATATGAGTTTTTCCAAAATTGCTCATTTATTTGTGTAAATTCCATTTGAGCAATTATATGATCAATGGAAACGCAGATAGTTTCTTCTTCAGAGGTTTTCATGCCATTTCTATCAATGGCTGTTGTAGCAGCGCCCCTACAGGCAAGGAGGGGAACAGGTTTTTCAATGAGTGTGATTTGTTAGGGACAGTGCAGTGTGAAAGAGAACCACAGCAGCTGAAAATGTAACTAATGTTGCATTTTGGTTCCGACTTGAACAGAATCTACCGGACAATCGGGTGTGAAAACGGCATAAAACATTTCCAGCCTTGGACATTTTGACCAAGCCTGAAGGTCTTTGGCTTGTTTTGCTCTTCTTGACGTTGCAGCTATTTTTGTTTAGCAAAAAATAAAAAAATAAAAAAAATGAAAAAACAACTTCAATCTTGTGCTAAATCCTTACAGTTCATAGCGCATGTGTTAAAGTGTCAGACTGAAAGCTGAACCAGAGTGAATCACGAAGAGAACCAGCAGAGCTGAAAGAAACCCCCAACCGACCACCTTCTTCACCGTCACCATGACAACCTTCGCCCCGCCTTATTCTGGGATGTCCTGTAGTTATGTTCTTCAATTATGTCTCACTCTTTAATGTTGGTGCTGCACATTGATATTTAGTCAACCGCTGCAATTTTAGCTGCTGCGTTGAAATGTAACTGTCTCACCCGGAAATCAAAGGACAGGTAGATTCTCCTGAGGCGACGAGACGCAGAGATGAACATTTATTCCCGTTTCCTTTCAGGCTTCATCTGCAATTTGATTCGAAACACCAAGGGTTTTTCAGCATGCCAAGCAACTTTCAAGGAAAATGTTTTGTATGGTAATTTATCCACCGTCTGAGAGATATAACATTTTAATCCCCACTTTAACTCCATGGGAATATTTAGAGTCTACAGTAGATATTATGTGTAGCCTGTACAGAGAAAAAATGTGTCGTCATGATATTCATGTAATGTAAGCCCTTTAATAGGAAAATATTTTAAAAATAATTCAGATATTAAAACATGGGTTAAAATGTCTTTAGGCCCAATCATGGCCCTGTATTAAATGCCAATATAATTTTAAGCAGGTTCATTCTGGCCGAAATTTGGGACCCATACTGGTGTTGCACAAGCTGAGATAATTTTATTAACCCCCATTTCAGTGATGTTTGACCTCTATGCGGTTTATATACACAGATATTTGGTAGAACGCAACTGCAAAGTATTTATGAAAATTAGCCAATTCGCTGATCTTTTTTCATTGCACAGATCTAAAATAATCTAAATAAATGCAGTTGTGAAGCTATAATACATGGAGACAATGCCACTGGCTGGTGTTTGCAAAGTAGCCAATCCAGGAACACCATTTACTTTAGTTGGTGCTGATTGGCTGAGATAAGGAAGACTGTAGATATTGGTTTCCGCAGTTGCTTCAAGATGGTTTCTACTGCATAATTCATAGTCATGAATATTAAGGTCGATTTGTGGTTTGAACTATCAAAACAAGTTTTAAGAGGTTTTGAGCGAGAGGCTTGAGAATTTATTGAGTTCAGCTCTTCGCTGGTAGCTGTGGTCCATAAAACAACAAATATTGGTGGTCAACTATACACTGTATTTAGAAAGTAAGTTCCAGACATGAATCCTAGGGGCACAGCCCCATCCAGAAGATTGGATAGACTAGATCACAGGTATCAAACTCCAGTCCTGCAGGGCCGGAATCCTGCGGTTTTCCATGTGCCACAGGTACAAAAACTGGAATGAAATGGCTTAATTGCCTCCTCCTTGTGTAGATCTGTTCTCCAGAGCCTTAATGACCTGATTAATCTATCAGGTGGTGCAGCAGAGGCTCATCTAAACGTTGCAGGGCACCGGCCCTCGAGGACTGCAGTTTGAGACCCCTGGTCTCGATGATATGAGTTCATCCACAAATTGCTTAAGAACCTATCAGGCATTATGAAATCTGAACTTTTATGAGCGGGATCTTGATATTGTTGCCAATGTTGTGGTAGATTTGTTGCAGTGTGAGGCGTAAAATCTAGCCATCCAAATTCACTAGCCTGAGGTAAACTTTTGAAGATGCTCCTTCTTAATTGCCTTGAACACTTTTGTTGATTTAATTTCTTCAGTGCAGAAAATGAGCTGGAAATTCTTTGCCTTTCATACAAAACATAAATCAATCTGTAGCTAACATGGTAAAGGATGCTTTCCATGTTCCTAGAAAAGACATGCACACACTCCACCCACACAAAGGAATCTCCCTGAGCCCGAGGTGGCCACCACCCAACACAGGTTTGCAAATGTTGCATTGTACGCTGAAGGCGTTCCACAGGTGCGATAGAATGACCTTTCAATCACACGCACACCTTGTAAGACAGACGAAATGAAAGAGATAAAAAGAGTGAGTTCATGCAGAATAGGCCCAGAGCCAGAAAATCCATTTATCTTATCCGGTGAACATGTGTATGTCTCCTCCGTCTGACAAGCTTTGATTTACTGTTTGGCACGTTAGGCGGACAAAAGTTGGCTTGAGATAAATCGAGTCGTCATGTCAGAGAGGGAAAGACCCACCAATGTGTCAATTGCTATTTTTTGGTCATAGTGGCTTTGTTCACCCTGTCATTATCCGCCTTCTTTGTCTTTCGTAACTTAACCGACTTAAAATCAAAGTTTATAAATAATATGACATTCATGGTGAATTTAGTTTTATAGCAAATCAAACCTGAATGAAAAGATTGTTTATGTGCAACAGCTGTCAGAACAGTGGAGTAATAAAATTCTGTGTAAACTAGATTAGTGCTTGAGCTTCGGTCCAACAAGTTACGACCAGCCGGCGACAGCGTCTGCATGCGCAGAAAGACACAGCGTACCTTAAAATATTTCAATCAGTCACACCATCTATCAAAATTCAGTCAGGCTCACAACCACAACATCAATATGAAGGATGAATTCTTTTCATTGACGGAGATTTTTCTGTATTTTTCACTATTAAAAACCAAAACACAATCAAGCAAGAATAATACATTTAATTCGACTCTACAAACTTCTACTGAAAGGAAAAGTTTAAGGCTAGGTAAATAAATGTTTGACATTTTTAGCAATTCGGTTTATAACTCCAGCTTACAATAAATACACTCAAGTTTCTTTACAGAAAAGCAGTTCAATCATCCAAACAAATCCAAGAATATAATTCAAACTGGTCAAAGAAAATTGCTGAGTTTACAGCAATTTCTCATGTTTAGCAACCAAAGAGCTTCATATCCGAGGGAAACGGAGAAAAGAGGATGAATCTGAAATCTTACAACACCAGAAACACTGGACCGAAATCTTAAAAGACCAAACAGAAACTAATAGTATAAATCAAATACTTCCTAATCAAGGAGGCAGTTTTCACATTCAAAGTTTCAAATGTAGCTAAATGTGGATAAAATGAAACCAATGCTTTTTTCCTAGCCACTGCTCTAGGTGCACAAACTGAGTTTGTCAGAAATTAAAATATCTTGATTTTATTTTAAGTAATGAGCTTTCTTTTAAAAAGCACAAAATTTGTCAGAAACACTGAAAATGAAGACTGGGTTTTATTATCGTAACAGATTTCGACATTCTAACCACTGCTGGGTTGTGGAGACGTTTTAAACATGAATGCTTTGGCTCATCGTTGTTTTCTGAGGTTTGCAGCAGGTAGCAGGCGACACACATGTTTGAATATCATTCAAACATGTGTGAATGATATTCACACATCATTGTGAATATGCAAAAGCTGAAAGCCACAAAACATGGCCAACTTGTTTAGGTCATGGAGGATATAATGAAGTGGAGATATAACTTGTTTATTTTTGTGGTTTTATGAAGTACAGCACTTTGAACTGCCTTGTTGCTGAAATGTGCTAAACAAATAACTTGATTGCAGGAAAATTATTGAATAGTTTCATCAGCCCAACTGACATTTATGATCACACAAAAAGTACAATGACAGCATTTCTTCATTTATGGCCTTATGTGTCTCAAAACCACATTAGCTGAGATTAACGTCCTCAAATGGTGAATGCGGAGTTGTTGGTTTGATGCCTGTCTAACATGCCGTCTTGTCCTCGGACAAGAGACCGAACCCAGAGACGATGAGTGAATAAGAAACGTTGTGAAGATGGTGGTCTGCAAGCGAACAAAGATGGTGGAAACTGAGTGATGATGAGAAGTTTTGACAGTGGAAAAATTATTTAAAAAAAAATAAAAAAAAGAAAGAGCACTTATTTCATGAAATGTACAGTGGTTAAGCTAGCTGGAGCTCCACTGGGGTTGCTAGGAGACAGGCTGAGCTTGGCGGTGGTTGCTAGGTAACAGGGCAGTGTCAGTTGAATGTGACATTGGGATGTTTTTGAATCGACTCACTTTCCAGACATCAAGAAATATTAACTTATTGCATAAAAATAGCTGGCTGTTTTATTTAAAAGGTCTGGCTGTTTTTAGAAGCAGTGGAAACGCAAATGGAAGCATAAATGTGCAGAAATATTGACAGAAAATTCATGAAAATGAAATTATTTACTGTCAATCTTAATTGTTTTAGCCTCTTTGATTTTTAGAAACTTTCTCCAAAGGATTTTCCAACTTATGTAAATCTATACCTCATCTAAGAGAGTGCTTAAAAAACAATTTATGTTGGCAAAGTAGCAACTCAAGGCAATAATCAACAATAAAGAGCAATTAATGGGCCTTGGCAAGTAAGAAAAGACACTACTATTAGAAAATGCAAGTAAAAGTATTTGTGTATTTTAGCCTACATGTCATTGGAACATTTTCATGTTGTGTGAATAAAAATCTGACCTCTGCACTCGGCTTTTAAAAATCATGCCAAAAAAACAAAAACATTTTATGTTGGTAAAAACAAAAAATACCAAATCAGGAAAGACAAATTAATAAGCCTGGGTCTTAAGAAACAATAACAATCCTGAACAATGCTTAAAGTACTTGGTATATAATGTATGAATATATATATTAACATACGTAACATTTTTCATGTTGTGTGAATTAGAGAAAATCCATCATAAACTTTAACTTTTGTACCCAGTTTCTAAAAAACAGAATTTTATTCAAAATTGTGCTTGGCAATCGCAGCAAAAAAAAAAAAAAAAGTCAGTGGTTTTCTTTTATGGTTATGTCCGAATTGTAATTTGTGTTAATTATTTATTTATCACATATTTTTAATCGACAAAAGTAATCAGAGCTGCTGCGTGTTGGACCCACAGTTAAGATGAAAACCTGCCGGCGGCTCCAGCTGAGGTCAGGTTCTTGTTTATCTTTGCTCCAGTTCAGCAGAAGAAAAGGGTTCATTTTCAATTTGGTGATACGGCAAAAGTTCGAAACATACACCTGACAGCTGAATGCAAAGTGCGGCTAATCAAGTCTGGTTTAAACACACCTGCTGCACAGTGGCTCCTCCCTCAGGGCAGCCAATGGGGCTGGAAACCGACACTGTCGGATGGCGGTAATTCTGCCCTGTGGCTGCAATCCTCCTGCCAGCTCCACTGGCACAAAGCCAGTCTGCACTCATTCAGCTTCATGTATTGTGTAACCGCTTTGCAAAATCCCAGGTTCTGAATCAACTTGCTTGACAAAAAGAGAAGCAGCAATAATAACCCTTTAATATGCTGTAGCAGCAGCAACACAGTTGGCATTTCTGCTCACTCACATCCTCAAAGATCAAAGTTACGGGATTAACTTGAACTGTAGTGGTTACTTCAAAAGACAATCACACACTGAAGGCTGCATATCAAAGACTGATTTCTGAAAGCCTAATAAGAAACAGAGAAAGCAGAAGGTAATTGATCGGTTTGTAGGCATGTTGGAGGAAGAAGAGTCGCCTCGTCCTCTTCCTCTCTGCAGCACCTGGACCTCAAATGTCAGCAGTTTCACCTGAAACTAAAGATACTTAGGAATTTCTAAATTTAATTAGCACTGATTTAACCAAGTAAATATGTAGTTTTTCTCATCCTACCCAGCAAAATCTGAGCAGAGTACCCAAACATTGTACTTAAATAAAAGGAGCACTGCAACATATTTTTCTTTAAGTAAAACTTTACCACTCAAGAAATTACTCAAGTAGGAGTAAAAAAGTAATCATTTCATATTTAAAAATTATATCAGATTGACCAAAACATAAAGTGGAAATTTTGGTATTTTTAGGACCAAAATGACAATAATTTATATAATGGACAAAAAAGTAAGATCAGGCAAAACTAACTTTTCCCAAATCAGTTCCTTTCAATAAAATTGAATTTTCTGCTGAAACATGTTTGTTTTTCATTCAGTCGGTAGAAAATCCAGGAATTTTACTCAAGAGTAGAGATAGTTAATATTAAAATTGCTCAAGTAAAAGTACAAAGTTCAGCGCAGTAAAAATGATTTTTAAAGTAATTTCTTTTCAAAAAGGTTAGTACAGAAAATCTGCAAATAGCTTATCCCAAGTTTTCTAAAATATACGGGAATAATTATTTTAAAAAAGTAGCAAATAAGATTTTACATAATTAATGCCCATCTCTAATTAATAATAACTAAAACACCATCAGTTTTAGTCTGGATTGTAACTTACAGCTTCTCTTTCTGTTGCTGCTGTGATGTAACGTTTTCAGTTCCTTCCTTCATTTATGTGAAATCATGTAAAGCACTTCGATTTGCCTTGTTGGATAAAAGTTCTATGAAACTTTACACCCTTAATGTCCTCCATCATCACCAAATCTTGAAATTTGGTGGCACAAAGCTTCATAATGTTGATGTTAGGCGATGATGCCTTCATGTCAGTACGGAGCCGAAGGTTTCCGACACCTTGGAGTCTTTGCTGGTTCATTAAGATATTAACTTTCAAGTCTCGTCAATCAGATGTTTGTGTAATAATTCACATTAATATTGTGCTTTGCTAAAGCGTTTTCACATTTAGGCTGCAGCATTGGCAGGGTTTGGTCCTGGGGCTGACAGGCCATTAATCATCAGTTGTCTGATCTGCAAAAACACGACTTGTGCTAGAAGCAACCAACCTGGAAGCATGCTTGGTTTTCCAAACAATTTAGCACAGCAAATACACAGCAGATTAAATATTATTCACCAAATGTTCATTCTGATGAGTAAAGGCAACATTTTTTTACACCAATTAATTAAAATGTGTAGTTATTAACTCAATGTACAGTTCATATCGTCATTAAATTTAGTTTAGATAATTGGTTATTAAGTACAAATATCATGTTAGGATTTAGAAGGGGGTAAAAGAGATATATTCACCTGAACAGATGATAATGGATTTTCTTGGGTGATTTTTATTTAATATTTGAAGGCCGTTTTGTAAGTTGTCCATCAGACCCTTCAGCTCAACTCATTTTGGTTTTCTTTTTCATCTCTTTACACAAGAAACAAATGTTTCTACTAATTTTAGGAAGCATTCCTAAAATTACCGACCGAAATGATAAACATCATAACTCTGATAAAGGACAAACTTTGAGGTTATTGTTGGCCCTGTTTTAAAACCCATAATATGAACAAATCAATGGAAACTTGCACTTTTTAACCTTTCTTGCAAAGCAAATAATATTATAAAAATTATTTAAGAAAAATCACAATATAAATTGTTCAAAATCTTTTGACATGCAATTGTCGACGGAAGCTTTTTCTGAATTAAGTTGACCCCTAAGTACATAAAATCATTCCTTTCATCATCAGGGCTTTATTCTGTGCTTTCACTGAAGTATTGTTGTATGAAACATCACAGTTTTAGACAAAAAGAAAAGTGAAACATTAATACAAATGTCATGGCTCTATTAAAATACCATCAGAAATAAAAATCCTTCACTTGAACAGATTAAATGTTAAAGAAAAGACCTTTGGTTTTCCACATGCACAAAAGCATAATCATCACTAAAACTTTCATTCACCCTATTTCTGCTTCACCAAGATTCAGAGAAATATTCATGGTTCTTTGACAAGAAAAAAATATTGGGATCAAATCGCGAAATCAGGGTAAAAAGACGAAGAGCAACAACATTTTACTGTATGTGAAACAAAGCGACCGGTGAGATTTACAGAGAAAAACTTTATTTTTCAGAATAAAATACAGACAGGTTTTGCAGTATTTGTAAAAATCATAATACATATTCACTGTCAATCTAAACTGAAGCCTAATGCCCTAACAATCAAAACTATTCGCTCAAACTGTTTGTTTGCACCTGGATCTTAATATTAATGTAGAAGTGTCAGCAAAGGTCAACAAAGGAAGATTCAGCTACTTTCAACAACAGTCTTATTGTAAAAAACACTAAAAATCATTCCAGGATCTAACACCAGAGGAAATAATGGTTCAAAAATGCAATGTAACTGCCAAAAATAATAAAAACAACAAACAGAGCTTCTTCAATGTGCTCCCACCAGCACATTTATCTGGATTAGTGCAACTTCTCTGCAACTGGGTGGTTCCAGTGGCTTCTGCCAAAGATTGGTCCAGGATTTGTTTCCTGTTTGAACAAACCCGAATAATCCATAATATTGTCATTAGCGGAACTCCGTAGGTCATGGTAGCATCCTGAGGACGATATTTAGCTAGTTAGCGCAGGTGTATAAACAACAAAATAACTCCTTGCTGCTCCTTTCTAACTGTGAAAAACAAGATAAATTTGGGTCATTGAGTTTAGAGAGTTTTGAATTTTAAGTTTTACTTAAGATATGGGGAAGAATCAGACAGTGGTTCCCAATCATTTCCTTACCAAACAGCATTAGCTTCTATGTGGCAACCCTCTTCGCAAACCCACATACAAAATATGTACATAAATATACATTTATTTTCTAACTTTTTTCACAATTAAAAAAATTATTACATTATCTAAGCACAAATACGGCCTCATACATTGATTTTTGTTTCCAATGAGTTCTTATGGGCATTTTATTTTTCCAGCAGGATGATTCTTCTGGACTTTTTTGGTCAGAAATGTTTCCATTTTGCTCTTGCTATGCTAGCTATGCTAGCTTGAGAAAAGCAGGTTGATGAATTTGACCTGAAGCCATTCAGAAAGATAAGTACAATTTCAGCAAGTTAGTTTAACTTATAGTGGTGATAGAAAAATAGATTACATTTTATGCTTAAAGGTTTGATTCAATTGTTTGGGTTTAGGATTTTTTCATATTTTCCCTCCAGCCTTCTGGCCCATTTGGAAAAACACTGTTCTTTTAATGGAGCCAGGTCTTTTGTTTTTGACCATTTCCTTGTTTAATATGTTGCAGTAAAGTTTCAAAAATAAACATTTTACGGATTAAGACTTTTTCACAACTTTTACATGTATGATCTTGTGTAACATTTTCAAAATTCAAATGAGCTTTTGAAAGGTTAGACTTTTTGAGAATGAGGAAGAGAAATAGCGGCACTCAACTTCCTGAAATCATTTAATTTAATATTTGGCCCGCTGCCCGCCTCTATTGATTAGAAGTTGTCTTTCATGTTAGATGTTGACGTTAGCATGATGAACAAGATACAGACACAATGAAAACACGGCGCGCGGCAACTGAATGGTGCAACCATGACAATGAGCCCAACGTGCAAATGTTTGCCACCAGATAGCGGAAAAATAAATGGCTTGAGATGACGAGGAATATGACACAGAGATAGTTTATTTGTTTGAACACACGTTCACACTATCTCTCCCCCACAGACTCTCACATATGAGCGGCAAACACTTGATGAGAACGAGCACGAGATGAATGCTTCCTCACTCCTCTCAATTAATAGCATCGCTTCAAATCCATCATGCAATTACCAAACGCAAAATCACTGCCCTTTAAAGATACGGTAATGGTGACTACAGGCTCTTCTAAAAACAGATAGCAGCATTCTCTTGATAGATGCTGGGGAACAATACCCAAATCATTTTCTTAATTATCTCCTCTGGAACTAATGTTGCAGATATGTGTGTGAATTAATTATTTTAGCTTGATATAACAGGGGGGAAGCAAGAAAGGGAGGAGCATTATCCACAAAATCTTTATTTTTTTTAACGCAGCATTCATTAAGGCAAAGGCAACTGCCAGTCAGTCGACAAGACAAAACCCTGATTTCTAGAAATCAAATTAGTGCCAAAGAAAGAGATGGGAATGTCAACAAAAGGCGCCAGAGATGTTATTGTGAATGTCGATGAGAGGAACATTGCTGCAGAGAATGTATCCTTCTTCCATTTTTGCAGTTGTATTGCTATGTTTTCTGGCGTTTTTCCTGCAAGAAGCTCTTTCTGTGGTTGGACCAAATTTCAGCGCAAAGCTTTGCCCTCGTCTGGCTGAACTAACATTTACATCAACATATTCTTATGGAGTCTCTTACATTGCTTGTTTTCCTGTCACTTCAAACCCAAGGAGACACATATGATGTCATTGGGATAAGAAGCTCAGAGCCTATAGAAATGATAGTGTGATGTCATGCGCACAAGATCCTGCCGCATAGCTTTCTGCTGGACAAAAAGCTGCAAGCCAAAGATGACTAGCAATGGTTTTGGCTGACAGCTAGCCATCAACATAAGGAGCTAAATCTTAAATTAAAAAGTGATATATAAAAGAAAAAGGGATGCAAGGCTTTGCTACAAACTGTCAACACTCGATCACAAGGTCAGAAAACGGTTTTAATTAAAAAAAGAAAAACACAAATAGTAGGGGACAAGGAAGTAGTTCAGTTATGCTAGCTTGACTTTGACAACTAACATGTAGATGTGCTGAGGAGTTCTGTGTTTAGGTTGAGTAAGAAAAAAAAACATTTATTTAAAAAACAAAAAAACAAGGCGGCACACACACACCAACTCTGACAGATAATCAATAATTAGGTGTTTAAATTAGGTAATCAACCACTGCAGTGTTCACTTATTACAGTTTCACTGATTGATCACTTATTAATAATCACGAAATTAACATCGAGTCTGAAAGCATAAAACTGTAACCGACTGAATGTTTTTGTTCTGTGTGGGAAATGTTTGCGTGGTTTTCAGTGGTGAATCCTGATGCACAAGCAGAGCTGTTGTTAGTCAGTTGCTATGGTAACGACTCAGTGTAGCACAGTCAATATAGAGAGTAATAAAAAGGAAGAAGAGAGGGTTTTGACTTGTTCCACAGTTTTTCTGTGTTGTCATTGAGAATCTGAAAACAACTCAAAATGCCCAGAGTGGTGGACGTGTTCATGGCAATCCACATTTACAAAACAGGATGAACAAAGAAAATAACAATAAATGTGTAAAGAGACTAATATTTTCATGTTCTGGGACAATTTCAAGTCAGGCGGTCCATGAGAGTCTGTTAAATGGGTTAAGTGTTCCTCTGCCTGAAAAAGTTTGAGAAATACTGTTCTAGACAAACGAGTTAAACTAAGCAAGACTAAACAGGGCTGGTGTGATTGCACCAAAAAAATAAAAAATACAAGAGAGGGAGTTTTGACATTAACAAAAGACCCAAAACCCATATTTCCATATTCGCACCATCACAAAATGAAACATAACCCAAATCCCTACCAGCCTACCCTTTGCAGACATTTAAGCAGCACTCCACCTTATAAATACCTTCATCTGCACGTGAAGGCACCTTCCACCTTCTACCCCACCCCTTCGTTATTACTTCCCTCTCGAAAGCGAAGGAGAAAGCCCTCCAATTATCTGCGGCTGCTCAGAAGACGGGCTCAGCGCTGCATTTATTAGGAGCTCATTTGGCTAAGCAGGGCTAAACACAGCACATCTCCAAAAGCCATGCGCTAAGGTGGCGACGGCGGCGGTGGAGAGGTACGGGGGCATAAGAGGTAGAAGCCGCATCCACTCTGTGCGTCTCTGAGACATTAAAAGGGAATATTCCCATATTCTGTCCTAATCCAAACTGATTAGATTTGGTGTAGTGGGGAGCAGGGGGGTAGAGAAGCAGAGCTAGCTTATTTGTTTATGACTGTGTTGGGTTGGAGTTGCTTACTTCCCCAGATTTACCGTCTTATACCGTCTCGCAGCAGTTAATCGCCTCTCTTCCTCCAAACACAGCCCCATTTACAGTTCAAAGCGGCGCAGCCTGTATCTCTCGCCAGCTATATTACGATTAGTGTTAATATCATCACCATATTCAAGGCGGAGGAGTCTCAGAGGAGAGCGAGGGGAGATGATCACAACGCGGCTGCTGCTTCCCAAATACAGCGTCCTGTTCTGTGAGAGGTTGACCTTAGAGGGGAAATCTCCTGCTTTAGTCATGAGTGCAGCTTCAGAGGCGTTACTCAGCATTCAGTGACTCGTTTGTTTCCAGTTTTAGAAAACATAATTAATGTGTTTATACAGATTTGTTATCCTTAAAAAGGAATAAGTTTTATTGTTGACCTCAACTTTAGGTGGTTTGTAACCTTGCTGTGGTTTGACGTCTGAAGATTTTAGATTCACTCGATTTTTAGAAATTCTAAGAATAATAAGATTACAGTCGTGATTGATGGTGATTTGACTGCAAATCCTTACTATAATGGTGTTTTGACACCTAATTGATTCGGCTCAATTTGGGACCAAAATTACAACATTTGTTATGTTTTGAGATGCTACAATTCTCTTTTACAAACTCTCTGAAAACCCTGTCCCCCTCCTTGCCTGTGGGGGCGCTGTACCAAGGACTAGTGAAGAAAATTACATAAAAACTTCTGAAGACACTGACCACAACTCCCTTCTTCACAAAATGTAAACAAAAATGCAGTGGCATCAGATTTTTGTGGTTGTAGGATTTATCTTTGGTAAAAAAAAAAAAATAAAAAAAAAAGAGTCGTTTCTCCTGCTAGCGATAGGCTACGTTTGTTTTGATTGTATTTACCCAGAATGCCCTGCGCAGTAGTCCACTTCCTGTTTTTAAAGGGGTCTCCAATCCGCTGGGATTCATATATGCATTCAAACACCACCAGAGTTTACTTCAAACAAACCGAGACCGAAGTTTATAGGCGGACCAGAGTCCCTGGTTTTGGTCCAAAGTTAAATTCACACTTCCACAAATGAACTGGACTTTCTAGGCCAATGGCCTGGTAATGGACTGAGTAAGTTTAAGCGAACTAAACAGGGCTTGTGTGAATCCACTCTAAAGTGGTTAACACGGTACAGTTGCTTTTGCTTTAACCTTTTTTAATCGGTATGAGGTTGCTGGGGTTTTTTTGGGTTTTTTTTAAACGACCTTATATTTGTTGAGAAACATTTTCTCCTGGAGTATTTAGGTGGATGAAGAGAATGTAGAGAAAACTTGACTGTAAGAACCAATAATCCACATGGTTTCTTATGCATGAACATAAAATAAGAGATGTGAAACTTTTTTCTATTAGCCCAATTGATTAAAAGTGTCTCACATACTCCCCTGTTTAAATGCTAAAACAAATGTTTTTAGAACTAAAACTCAATATAGACGAGTAATTTTCTGTTTGCTGTTATCACACTCAACAGTTAGATCAGGGTTTAATTTAAAAGATGATAAAAACATGGAAAAAGGGCAGAGAGAAAAGAATGAAAACAGATTCATACAAAAGTGCAACATTTTCAGAGCCACATACAGAGTTGGATAAGAAGGGGGAAAACATGGGTAATTACCCTCCCTCTGTGTAGCGCTGGTTTTAAAAGCGTGTTTTTACATTTCTGCGTTGCCGCGCGGCACAGCAGGAAACCCTGGCGTGACGCCAATCTCCATATCTCCTCAACAGGCCCAATAAGTACCCAGCTATCTGCACCTGCGCCAATTATTATCCTATTAGCAACAAATACCGCACAATTACCGCCAGAAACCCTCACACCCAGGCCGCTGCAGGCTGTGAAAAATTAGCAGGGAGCAGCAGCAGCAGCAGCAGCGATCAGACAGCAATTAATCAGCACAGGCGCATCTCTGAGGCTGGAGAACATCAGCGGAAACCCAACCTAGTTAGCTGAGATGAATGGAGGAACTGCAATGGCGATTCTTACATGAATCCTCAGTTTGAACTCATTAACAAAAACATCCACTCACCTGCCTTCAGATATTTACACTTGAGAATTGGGTTCACAAGTCAATGAAAAATATTACATTTACTTATTTAGTAAATAAACTGACCTATTGACCTTTTGCACGTGATGTCAGAACTCCGCCGGCGCCACCATGACGGATGTCAAACAACCAACGCCTCTTTTAAAGCCTGTCTAAAAACAGACAGCTGCTGGGGTGAAATCGATTCTATTGAGTTGATTTCACTTTTAAAACGTCACACTAAGCTGCACGGTCGGCTGCTCCTACATTTAGTTCTGATATTGCTGAAACTGTTTGTTTCAACCCACTCAACAGTTTGCAACTGTTGAACAGGTTGATTTGGATTTTGTATTGAATTTGTTTTATGTCTTAAGGAATACAATGATGTCTTTTTCATGAAATCGTCATAATATGTTTCAACTTTATTCTTGTAATATTATGACTTTATTTTCATAATATTAATTTTTCATTTTTTTTATTTTTTCACGCCGCCCACAAGCAGAATAGTGTCCTGAGTAGGGAGCCCTATCACCCACGTCAACAGAACCTGTGACTACATATCATTACATCTTCACACTAACATTACTCAGGAAGTTCCTGTGATTAAAGTTCAAACCCAAGATGTTTTGATTTTTTGAAAATCTAAATTTAACATTTTATTTGTTCTGTAAAGAAAATTGCAAACTTCTGATCAAATCGCCATTTTTGTCATTTGATTTCTGCACATTTTCATTTCAGCGATTGTTTTTTTTCTTCCTTCAGTGATGTGTTTCCATTTCAGACTTTGACATCCTGGTGGAAAAAGATTACAGGCACAAGAATAACGGATCACCTAACAACAACATGGCCACCTCTGATTGGCCGATAAGTCCAGCTGCTACAAAAGCAAAAACTTGATGGAGAGAAAATGCTCCCAGCATGCAAACACACACACATACACACACAAAACCAACTTGTATTCATATTCAAATGGAAAAATCTTATCTTTGAAATTGTGGCTCTTCCCTTCATTTGGGTTTTAATGCATGTCGGGAAGATTGAAAAGTAGAGGAAGAGGCAGAGGGGAGAATTTGGGTGAGTCCGATGCCTCATCACACCCTCCACCCCCAACAATTTATCAGCCGAAAACTTGACAGACACACCGTCTGATGGACAGACAAATTTCTTTAGCAGCCTTTTTTTTTTGGGCCACGCCCACATTAGCTGTCAAAACAGCAGTTAGGAGGAGAGAGAGAGATGGGCGAGCGAGATAAAGAGAACATTGAGAACCAAAATAAGAGATATGTTCCCCTGCCGTCTTTAATGAAACAGTGCTGTGTGCCTTGGGAGACAGTTCAAGCTGACAGAAGCACTCAAGTTCTGGCTAAGAGGTCTCACACACACTCACACACACTCACACACACACACACACAAATCATTTTCGGAGGGATGTCATGTAGCAAACAAGTAGGGGCTCTTTGGGTTTGGGAGATACACAGGGTTCTTTGATATTTCCCTCCCTCTATTTCAGAGTGTGTGTGTGTGTGTGTGTGTGTGTATCTGTGAACTCGGTTTTTATGTCCTTGTGGGGACCTGTTTCTGTCAACAATGTGGGGTCGTGGGGACCACGTCTCTTATGGGGACATTTTAGGTTAGATTTAGGACTAAGGTGTGAATTGACTTTTGGTTACAGTTAGGGTTAGATTCGTAATGGTTAGGCTGTAGAAAATGAATGGAAGTCGATGTAAAGTCCCCACAAGACACAAACACGCAACTGCATGTGTGTGTGAGAATACTGTGGCCTAAGGCTAGACCATCCAGCCATTCTCCAAATTGATTAACACAAGAAAAGGTCACCAGAATTCCTGTGAGGCCTCTGCTTTCCGGTTTGAGCTCTGATAAGTCGGGTTTTTCAACTCCATGTTTGTTCTTCTACGTTTTTATTTCTTCCTTTATTGAAATAGCAGAAAATCTTTAGGAAAGTGGAGTGTAAAATCATGCTTCAACTGTGTTTTCTATCTTTAATACACATAGGTGGGTCATGTAAATCAAATGGTTAATTTGATGTTTTGTATCAGTTATAATAGAGTAGAAAAATATCTAAAACTCAACGGATAAGTCTTTTGGGAGCTGCTTTAAGTCAGATCTTTTTCTTAAACGCGTGTCTACATTTCCCTCCACATTTCGTGTGGAAAGAAAAAACTGCCAAAGTTCACTTTTAGGCTGTATTTCCATCTGATAGTTTGGTAGATTTGGTTCCATTTTGGTTCCAAAATTGCAACATTTGTTAAATTTTCAGCTGCTCTTTCTCACTGCACTGTGCCACATTCTGAAAAACATGTTTTCCTCTTTGTCTGTGGGGGCGCTGCACCAATTACTATACAAGGAAACAACATAAAAACCTCTGAAGAAGACATTGAGTTCAACTCCCTTCATCACAAAAATGGAGTGGCGTCAGATTTTAATGATTGTAGAATTTTTCTTTTGTCTTTGGTAAGAGACTATGAGCCATATAGCGCTCGTTGTTTCGATTGCATTTACCCTGAATGCCCTGCTGGGTAAATCCACTTCCTCCTTTTGGAGCCATCTTTGGTTCACTTGGTGTTCACATATTCACTCAAACCGCACCAGAGTTCACTTCAACTGAACCGAGACCAAGGTTCAGAGGACGACTAGCATCAGCGCTCGATTCACACCTCGGCAAATGAAGCAGACTTTCTACGCAAACGAACCAATAAATGATTTTTGATATAACTATTTTAATATGCCTTATTCCACTGGCAGATTATTTCATTTATAATGAGCACTTTATTATCAATATTAAAGAGGCAGTATTATGTGTTTTCTAGGCACATCGTGCCATTTTATAGCATAATCAAGTAACTGTTAACTTCATTTATAAAAATGCTGTCTAAATCAAATATGATTTAAAAGAAATTTGACTTCCTGATTTAAAACCTTGAAATTAGATCTGTCTCTTAACTCCTGCTCTTTCTGAAACTCAGCAGTTCCACCAGGTGTTTGCTAAATGCTGCTGGCTAATCTGAAGGAGCGGAGTGGGGGGAGGAGCTGTGCCTCATAGACAGGGGTAGGTCCACCCAGGCGTTTTGCTCAGCTGAATGGTTGCCATGGAGATTAGGGAATTTTTTTAATCAACAAAAGAATCAAAGCAACACTCCAGGTCTGGTTCTGGTGAAGGAACATAGTAATACGATAGGAGGCTTGAACGGTTGATTTTACATGATATTGCCTCTTTAAGGAGCCATTGACTTAAAATAAGCTCATATCTTGCTGACAAGTTACTTGTAAGTTTGTTTTGTCTCATTTCAAGTGTATAAGAAAGTAGACGAAAAATATTTGAAGATTTTATGTTTTTGCAGAGCATTTTCTCCTGCTTCCTTTGTCTTTTCTGACCTTTATCTTGTGCTTTACTCTATCCTCTTCCCTGTCACAGAACGAGACCTTTTTGTTGTTTCTGATGCAAATTTGAATCAGAGTCACGAAAGTCTTGAACAATGTAACTGTGTTCATAAGTGGATCGTTCACACACAATAGAAGAAATGTTTTATTTTATGGAAACACAATGGCTCTCTGGCAGCTTTTGTCCCCTCTCAGCTTCCCTCCCCATCCTAAGCAAAAAAAAAAAAACACAACAACTCTAAAAAGTACATCCCAAAATGTTCAAGAACTCTCATTATTATTAATCGTCATGCGGAGGCGACCCCTTCCATGTGCATCATGGGAAATGAGGGAGGTGTCATGAGAGGCAACCTCTGTCTTGTTCTGTGTGAGTGAGTGGATAAGTGCTACATGTCAGCTTCATGTTTAAAGACGCTCTGCATGATATCTTTGTCATCAGAGCCGACAGAAATCACGGCTGGAGACGAGCGGCGAGCTCGCTTGTCACAACAAACCACTGCAAGCAGAGCGCACAGCACCACGGAAAGCTGTAATTTGGAATCAAATGAATTATCTATGACTACAGTAAGTTTGTCAGACAGAGACAGAAAATGTGACGGCTTGGGATGGGAAATGCCAATGTGCAGTAAATTAATGCAGCTCCCAAAATTATTTTGGCTGTTTGTGGAATGCAACAAGACGGGAAGCAGGGCTTAATTAAATTTGCAAAGCACATGTGAAGATGAAAAGCTGGGATAAGTTAATAAAAATGCATTAATGCAAATTACATTGATGGAGATAGAAAACGTGCATCGACATAGAGAAGAGCTGGTATCATGTAACGCCTTAGGGTTTTCAATCCAGGCGTTATTGGACCGATTAGCAGGTTAGCTAGTTTTAATGTAAGATATCTCTAAAATAATGTGGGAAACATTCAGAAACGGAATATAACCAAGATTTTGTAGGCTACATGTCCATCTTAGCTAGCTAATTGCTAGTTCAGCAGTAAGTACTACAATAAAAATCACCAATATTTATCTTAATATTATGGTGATAATATTGGTAATATTATCACCATGAATATTTTACCCACAGAGGTGGGTAAAGTATTCAAAAATTTGGGTAATAGAGGTAATGTACTTATATTGTTCACAAGTTAGATAGGAACAAGTCCAGAGTTTGTTCTAAGCTTCTGCATTGTTTATTGTTGTCATAGCAACTCCATAGCAACTTCTTGCGGAGATGGCTGTCAGTTACAAAGTTCACGGAAGTGCAAGATCACATAAGAACTGTGGATTGTGCACATTTAATGTACAAAATTAAATTTGCCTAATGAAACACTGAGCAAAATTTTTCTTAATTTTTGTTTTCTCAAATCGAAGTTTTAGAAAAATCAGGGGGGTTTTTTTAAATAAAACTTTGGCTGTAGGATGGGGTTGTTTTTCAGTCATATTGAAATGGATGTATCTCGCAGAACTGCAACAATGGGAACACGTTTTTGCATCACATGAGTCATGTGATCAATAACTGGATGTTGCTACTGGCAGAAACGCTGAAGAAGACAACAGGAAGTAGAAGGATGATGATGGTTTGTTTTGGTTCTTGCATGAGCAGCAGAGCTCTCACGGCATCACAAAGTTTATTAAATGTTGTATAGCAGTCCAACGTGTTGAATGACACACAATGAATTAATAAGCCACTCCCATGCAGGCGGGGCTTAACGCTTCAATGACTGAATAAAACATCAATGTCTCCTCTGATTGGATGAATTTTGAATATATTTTATGTAACTTTTACATGATTTTAAGGACTTATAACATGAATAAGATTTTAATTAAATTTTCTACACAATATTGTCTGTTTCTAAATATCTTTGATTTGAAATAAGACAAATTTAACTTACAACTAACTTTTCAACAAGAAATATGAGCTTTTCTTAGGGAAATAATTCCTTAATATTGATTTTAAAGTACCAGTTCCATTGGTAGATTATTTCTTTTAACATGGGAAGAATGTTTTGTTATAAGCAAAAAAAAAAATCTTCCAATTCAACTACAACTTTTTCATCAATGATGAGGAATTACTGACTTAAAACAACCTCCTATATTACTTGTAAGTTATTTTGGTCTCATCTAAAATGAATTCGAAAAGAGTACAAGATATTTGCACTAAAAAGTAAACAATATTTGGTTAGATTATGTTTTTGCAATGTAAAACATTTTATAATTCATTTTAAAAATGCTTTTTCAACACTTTCTGGTTGTCGTGATCTGCGGAGCAACATTATTTATTTTTTTTTATAAATGACTACAGCTTCTATATCCAAATAAAATAAGTTAGTCAGGGATTTTACAAGGTTAATAACAAGCAGAAGTTCTGTTTAGATTAGAGAAAACACAGTTCGCTAAACAAAGCAACAAAAGACTGTTCAAAGAATTTTAAAAAAAGTTTAAAAAGTCAAAATTGTTTGAATTTTAAAATATATTCTTTTGCAAAGGCAGAAAAACATTTAGTTTCATATTTTAATTCTATTTTAATTTTTCCTGAGCATCTACTGGTAACTAAAGAGAAGTTCACTCCACTGAACTATGAATATTAAAAGAAAATCCTTCTCACGCAGGTGCATACGCACATATGCACACAAACTATAGTGTTTAGCATAAAGCTCCCCCTGTTGTATTGCTCCTATAAGAGACATCTCAGGTGGAAAAAGTATAAAAATAAAAAAACTTGTTTTCAATTCAGAGAGAGGCTCAAGCTTGAGTGAAGATCGTCTGAAAGCGAGTGAGATGGAGAGGGTTAGACGGGGAAATGAAGAGAAAAGGAGGGATAGAATGACAAAGAGAAGCAACGAGAGGCAGCGCAAGAGAGATTTGGAGGAGGTTTTAATTGTTTTCCCATGATGCTTTGAGGGGGGCTCAGAGCTCAAAGCGTCGGAGCAGAAAGCTGTTGGAGTGCCTATCGTCCTGGCAACCAAGCCTGACCCAGTCGCAGACACGAACACGCGCATGAACACGCAGATGCGCGCATGGACGCGGCTGTTCATTTAGAGTCTGACATCAGCAGGGAGGTATGCAGAGGGGGTCCGGGGGGGGCTTATTCAGATCAGGAGGCTTTAAGTTTTAGAGAAGTGATGATGAGGAGCTGATGAAGGAGCAAAAAGGAGGACAACAAAAAGCAGCTGGGAAATATTTGAGTGAGAAAAGCAAAAAACATAAAATCTTATCAAGTATTTTTAGTTCAAATGTCTTAGTTCACTTTAAATAAGTGAAAACTAGCTTATAAGTAACTTTTCAACAAGAAATAATCATTTATTTTTCAAATAAATGATTTCTTAATATTGATTAACAATTATTAGTTCCACTGTTTATAACAAAACATTTTTTCCATGTTATAAATGAAATAAGCTGCCTGTGGAACTGGTATTTTTAATCAATATTAAGAATTTATTTACTTAAAACAGGGGCCATTTGTGGCCTTGGACTGATTTTTTGTGGCCCTGAGCTGCTACTCCAAAATGATACAGTTTTGGCCAGTAGGCGCAGATGAAGACTTTTAAATTATAATACGGACAAAATTATCATGGATATAATTTTCTTACGATGGAAAATGTAAAGCACAGATATTTTCTCCACAGACTAAGCAATACTTTGTTAGATATCCTGCTTTTCCAGTGTATTACGGGTTAACATTTTAAGGGTTGCTTCTCCAGCAAGATTATCTTATAACGTTGCTTTTTTTTTTGTTATTATTATTATTTTTAAACAACACAGCAAGTTTCCAAAGTTTCCATCCCCCAAGATTTTAAAACTGATTGCTTTTAGGATTCTGGTTATCGTCTGATTCCTAAAAGTCTAATAAGTAAATTAAATTGTCATTTTTCCCTCTTAGTACAGTGTAGGAAGAAGATGACTAATCCTGTAAAAAAGAAAAAGAGACTGACGGACGTAGGAAGAAATTTGTGGAAATTGAAACTTCAGTCACTCACATGGTGACAGTACAACAAAGATAACTTCCACTGTAATTTGAAATAGCTGTTATTAGTGCCACGGGAGTAGTAATTTTTTATTCTCATTGTTGGAAAAAAAAATCACTATTGTCAGCAAAAAGTTATTCTCAGCTGACATTAACTATATAAATGTGGTTGTAGCTGCAAATAAGTAAAAACTGCAGCAAATAGTGACTTACAAAAGTATTTACACCTCTTGGAGTAACGTGGAGTAACATTATAATGTCGTTTTCAGGGACTTCACATGATAAACACAAAGCTGCTGTGCACGACACGCCAAGGAGTGTCCTGCATTAAACAGAAGCATTCCCACAGTATGATACCGCCACCTCCATGCTTCACAACAAGGATTGTGTTTCCAGACTGATATGCAGCGTTTGGTTTCTGCCACACACAACATTTCAAATGTGGGGCAAAAAGATTACATTTTCTAAATCTTAACTGACAAATGCACAATTATTTAAATCTAGTTTTAGTTTTTAAACGGTCTTCCTGCATTTAAAAAAATTTTTAAAAAAATACTTTTTTGATCCCTGAGGGCTCAATAAAGGGTTAATAAGCTTCTTCGTAAGGGTGAAGTTTCTCTCACTGAAGTCTAGAAGTCTAAAACAACAGCATAGCTAACTAAAACATTAGCTGTGCTATCCCTAAAGCACTAATAACCATTCGTTCTGGTACCGCTACAGCACTACACCAACATGTAATTTAGCAGAAGCTAGTGCTAAAGAGCTACATCAACACAGAATTTAGTAGAAGCTAATGTTGTAGCGCTAATTGAAATTACATTTGCTGTTAGCAGCTTATTTTACCTAAAACTAAACATTTTACAGTGGAGTCCTGGTAATAATCTGAGTTGCATGATGAGGTTAAGAATGTTTTTCAATGTATGTTAGGCAAAAACTGTCAAAGCTAAATCTAAAATCTTCCCTTTTATTGGTCTATTTTCTAATGAAAATATCTTAGACAAAACTTTCTTTCAAGTAACTTTTCAGAAAGATATAGTAGCTTGTTGTAAGTAAATAATTCATTAATATTAAAAGTACTAGTGCACTTGAGACATTTTCCAGTCTTATGAATGAAATAATCAGAACTTTTTTTAATCAATGTAATTTTATTGAATAAAAACTACACACAAATGCTTTTGTGTTTTTGCCGTTACTCCAGCAACTTCTTTTACAAAATTTACTTTTAGGACTATTTTTTACTATGCTGTGCTTTTAACTCTTACTAGAGTAAATTTGTCATGAACTATTTCTACTTTTACTTGAGTGAAGTTTTGGATTTTCTTCCCACTGAATGAAAAACAAACATGTTTTAACCAAAAATTCACCAGACACAGACACACCTGCAGTTTCTGTTAAAGTTTCATAAGTATTTTTTATTGAAAGAAACTGATTTGGAGACGTTTGGGGTTTTTTTTTTCTTACTTGATTTTGTTATTTCTTTTGTTACTTATATGCAATATTGTCATTTTGGTTCTTCCATTTGAAAAATTTCCACTTGACTTTATTTTGACCCAAATACTTTTTCAGTCCAATTTCTTGTGCAAATACTTTTTACTTGTTGAAATAGTTTTACTCTTAGTTCAGTACGATTTACATCTGTATATAATTCTATAAAATATCATCATAGTTCACTTTAGATTTGTAGCATTTTGAAACTGAAGTCTGTCCTAAACAGTCGCTTATCCGGAGCCAGACGGCTGAAGGTTTGGAAATTTCCTCTTCCTGTTGGAGGAGAATCTTGTTTTTGTGGACAAAAAAAAAGGAGAAAGTTTGGCCGTCCGTTTCCAGACCTTGATGTTTGCCCTCTTTTCTCCATCGCTCACTCAGCCTAACTTCTCTCCTCGTTTCCCCTCTTCCTTTCTTTCACTCCTTCAATCACCTCTCTTTTTTTCAACCTGCTGTCCGTCTGCTCTTTCACTTTCAAGATTTCCTGTCCACTCTTCATCTCTTTTTTTTTGCACCGTTTTCCGTCTCTTCCTCCTCCTCTGCCCACCCAAACTGTCTCTGCAGGGAGCCGCTTCACACTGAGAACGAATCAAAAGGCATAGGGGAGAAATATCCTTTCAACACACACACACGCACACACACACACCGGAGGACTGTGTGGGAATGAACCAAGGGGCCTCGCTCAAATCCCTGTCTCTAGGCAACCAGCAGGGATATGCTGAGGGAATAGCATTAAAGTTGTAGAAAAACACACAAAGAGAGACTCACACACTTTCAGGCTTACTCTCTTTCTCTCAGTATTTGCGAAACCAATCAGAAATGCTGAATGATAGAGAAAAAAGAAGGTGAGCGATGCACGTTGCCAGATTGTGCTTAAAGGACGCGGCGCTGGATGTGGAGGTGAGCAGCAGCACTGGGCGTGTTGGGAGAGCGGTGCATGCGTGCAAATTTCATCACAACAAATAGTCACTTGTGCTTATTTTAGATGTGTGTATGTGTGAAAGGGTGACTGCTTGTCTTTGCTTAAGCATGTGTGTGCGTGCCTGTGTGTGTGTGTGTGTGTGTGTGTGTGTGTGTCTGCCACCTCTGCAGCTGGCCCTCCATCAGCAGATTAATAAGCTTTGTTGCCACGCCGACCGGAACCTACTGACAACCATCCAGGCCCAAAGCACTCTGGGTAACGGTCTGACTGGCCGCAAGCTGGTCCTGTTTTTACAGCTCTGTTTTATCCCACACCATGCTCGTGTGTGTGTGTGTGTGTGTGTGTGTGTGTGTGTGTGTGTGTGTGTGTGTGTGTGTGTGTGTGTGTGTGTGTGTGTGTGTGTGTGTGTGTGTGATGGTTAATTGCTCTTCTTTTGCCAATGACATCATTGTGACCACAGATGTTTTTTTTTGTTTTTTTCCAGAACGGACACACAACACGAACACGTAGATTTAAATAAAGGCTCAGGAAACACTTTCAGGCTTTTGACTCGTGTCTCTGTTCCTGTTCTCAACTTCTCTCCATCTTTCCTTCAGCTCTATTTTTTCCAGTTTAGACAAAACAGAAAAAAGTACGACCAGATCTCGTCTTGTCATAGTTCGCTAAACTTTTATTGAACAAAAACGTATATTTGGAAGTTAAGTCTCAACATCTTTATCATGAACTCTAGTCGACGGTGTTTTCAGATTTGGTTCGATTGGGGTCAAAAATAAAACATTTGTTTTATTTTCAGCTGTGGTGGTTCGTTTTCTCACTGTGCTGACTCAAACCAACCAAACTAATTTAAAAGCCTGTCCCCCTCCTTGCCTATGATGACGTTGCTGAAGGCAAGAACTACTGAAGGAAACAATGAGCGCAGCTTCCTTCTTCACAAAATGTGGATAAAAATGGAGTGGTGTTAAATTTTAGCGGTTGTAGGATTTCTCTTTTTGCGGGAGAAAAGACCACACGTCATTTCTTCTGCTAGCGTTAGGCTAACATGTAGTCCACTTCCTGCTTTTGAAGTGGTTTCCAGTTCACTTATGCATTCAAACTGTACCAAAGTTCACTTCAACCAAATCAAGACTGAGGTTTGAAATCGGACCAGAGTTTGGTGTTTTGGAGTCCAATCAGAATTCGATTCACAAGCAAATCGGGAATAAATAAAATCAATTCCAATTGTTTTATTAATACATTCTCAATTCACAGCTACTGTTGCCTAAAAGCACCTACAAAACAAACTGACTCACTTTACAGGAGGAAGTAGGATTTTGTAATCAGATTATTCCAATAATATAGTTTCAGATTAAATCAAATGCTTTCAAATACAGTGAATTACAACCTTCCAGATCATTCTGGTTCTGGTCAACTCTGCATCCCAACACAGAACCAAACATGGAGAAGCAGAATTCAGCTTCTATGCTCCACAAATCTGGAACAAATTTCCAGAAAACTGGAAACAGCCAAAACATAGACTAAAAAAACCTCCTGTTCAGAGCTGAAAGATTAAAAACAGCTGGAGTATTGATTAACTTATTTAGTGGTGATTATTCAAAATGTTAATATTTGTTACTTTAGGTTTCATAAAAAAGTACTGCCTTGTTGCTGAAACACGCAATAACAAATAGACGTAACTTTTTAAACAACTACTTAAACGTTTTCTATAATCCCTCATACCACTGATGCACATGGTGACAGTGGGAAAGAACAATTCTCTTTGTGACCAGTTGGGGATTTGAAACGAGAGAAACAACACAGAAGAACTGGTCTTTTCTGTAAATGAAGTGAAATTACAACTGGAAAAGGAATGAATGAAGAAAATAATCTGAGATAGAAAGTCAAGAACTCAGATAAAATCTGTCATTTACAACAAAAAGAGCAAATTAATCTCAGTTGATTTAGTCAATTTGATTCAATCTCATTGTTTCAAAACTTACTGAAATCATTGGTTACAGAATAACATCTAAACTTCAAGTTGTCCAAAAACAAAAGACCACTCAAATGAAAGTTTAGGAAAACCTGGAATTAGCAGCTAGTTTTCCTGAAAGCGTCCGTCACTCACCAGATAAGATTTATCTGCTTCCAAAACAAACTGTGAACCTCATTTAAATTCGGCCACTAAAAGTTTGAACAACAAAATGTTAGAAGAATTGATGCGTTCCTATCTGACATAAAATTGTGTACATCACAATTCCAAAAATAAATTTGCTTCATGGAAACAAAAATAAAACCAGATGTTACCACTGGTGGAAACGACAAAGATGATGACAGGAAGTGGTTGCAGGAAGATGTTTTTAATGATTTATCACATGAACAAACTTGTGTGACTTTAACTGCAATTTTTATTTAATGTAAAAACTGCAATAGCAAAATTGTGGGGGGTTTTACAAGTGGTAGCATAAGTTTATAATGAAAATGCAGCAACTGACCTTAAAATTGCGCAAACTGGAATTACGCAACTAAATTTGCTTGATGAAAATAAACCGACTTCGCAAAAAAATTCAAATTTTTTGATAAAGTTTTGAGCTACGCAGAGGCCGTATCAAAATTGGCGCATTTCTTGAAACTTGGACCGGGAGGTTTGGATCTTCAGGAGGCCAATTCCAACACACAAAACTGGATGAAAAGGAAGACATTACGTCTGCTAGAATCATCCAACAATCAAAGTGAAAATATACGGAAAGTTAATAGAAAAGGCCTGAAAAACCTTTAAGATTTTCTTAAAAAGTTAGTCGTTATCAAAATCCGCTGGGATTTCCTGTCAATTGCTTTGGTATAATACTATTTCATATGAATTTTCTAGAATGTATACTTCTGGCAAAAATTATTAAAAGTGAAGAGTGAAACAATCTTTTTGGGATTAGAAATGTTCTAAACTATCGTCTGAAAATTGAGCAACTGTTTTCTAGTTATTCTTTGCATGAAGCAACTTCAACTTTCTCTAAACTTTTCTTTTCTCTCATGTTTACTTTCAGACTTTTAAGGTCACTTCTACCTCATTTTATGCAGTTTTTAACTTTTTAGTCATACATGGTAATTCCTACAGCAAACTGTTGACTTTTCTAGATTTTTTTTCCCTTTAGGCTTTGTGTTTCTGACCTCTGACCTCCCTTGCAGTGGGCCACAAAGTTGATGTTCTCGCTTTTTCAGCTCATTGTGCAGTCTTACCCATTGTTAGTCATTGTTGCTGCAGCAGCAGCATGAGGTTTTTTCTTTTTTGTTCGCTCCTAAACGAGAGCCGAGGTTACTCAGCGCTGAGAAAGCAACTTAGAGGTCAAGTCCAAGGTAAAATCAAGAGAAATCGTATTAGAAAAATAAGCTTTCAACGTGGAGGCAACTTTGTTTTGATGCTAAACTCTCAAAGATCACTAAAAGAAAAATTTGTATGTATTATGCCTTGCAGCTTGATACCTCTGTCAAAAAGTTTGTGGATTAAAAAAGCATGTATTTATAAAGACAGTGACCAAAGAAGTTGACATTGCCCCACAGGGAATAAAAAAAAAGTAAATTTTTTATGTCTCCAGGAGAAGTTAACATCCTGTGTTTATGTACCTCAGTTTTCTGTACAGACTAGTCTTTTCTTCATCCCACATTTTATTTCCCGTCAATCACAGTTTTTGTTTTGTGTCAGAAACTGTCACCAGCCGTTTCTGCCGCTGCATCAGGAGCGCATGAAGTAGCAGTGCCCCCTGGTGGCAGGCCAGCGCTACAGCAGCAGCAGCAGTTTGACGCAACAACTCGCTAATCAATGCTTCATCTTTCAATAACTTCTTATTTGTAGCTGAAAACAGACCGAGGACTTCCAGCTTTTACAGAAACGAGAGAAAATGTCTAGAAGTGTCTATTTGGAATTTTAATTCTAAAAAGAATCCAGGACAAGAAAGAGAAACGCAGAGAAAAATGTATTTTTTACATTTGAATAAATGTTGCAGGAGGAAAATTACTTTTGAATTAATATAATTCGTCTTATTATACAGTAATTACACTCATTTAAAACCTCTTCAGTCTGTTTTAATGTCCTGCCAGAAAGCGAAGCCACATTAAAGCAACCGCACCGACAGAAAATACCGACTCCTGTCAAGTCACGAGGCGTTTTTCTGACAGATCATTTCCCTCAGCTCCAAGTTCTGACGGCTTTCCCGTCTTCAATCAGCCTCTCCTCAGGTGGAAAAGTCATGTGAAACCACTGGCAGAGTACTTTTTGTGCTCAAGTGTGATTTAAACACATCCCTGTCAGCACATTTTCACTCCAACTGCGTCATATTTATATGATAATTGTGTGCATTATGGAGCCGAAGCAGAGAAAGAACAGTGCAGAATCAGAGTGAAAGTTGAAAATGACTTGACATTTGGTCCGAGTTAAATTAAGCATGACCAAACGGCGCGGACCTCAGTGAAAGCGACTTTGTCTGGCCAAGCTCCGTCTGCCTTAATGAAGCTAAACGAGTCTTAAACAGCTTAACACAGCGTTCAGGTTTCTACCTGTGTAAGGCTATACAGTGAGTGTAATGATGCACAGAGCAATAATGTGTGTGGATGTGCACAAAAACTTTACTGTATGCTGGTGTGTGTGTGTGTGTGTGTGTGTGTGTGTGTGTGTGTGTGTGTGTGTGTGTGTGTGTGTGTGTGTGTGTGAGGGGGAAACAGAGACGACATCAGAGTCCATATTAGAGGATAATTACAACTAAAAAAAGAGAGAGCCTGTTCCCATGAAGGATCCTGGAGGATTATCAGTGCTTATTGCTCCTTTACGTTGTCCGTTTTTTTCCTCTGGGGGTGTGTGTGTGTGTGTGTGTGTGTGTGTGTGTGTGTGTGTGTGTGTGTGTGTGTGTGTGTGTGTGTGTGTGTGTGTGTGTGTGTGTGTGTGTGTGAGCCTGATTGTTTAGCCAGCCTGAAATGGCCTCTGCATGGTCTGGATGAACCTGGCTGGAGGTTTCTGCCAATTCAAAACTTAAAATTTGGCTTATTTTTCAAAGTTTTTCCATTGTCTAACAGCCTGATTTAAAAATACAAACTGGAACCCAAAACATTTCAATTCACAGAAAACAGTTTTCTCCACTTTCTCCATCAAAATAACTACAGATATTCACCTACACTGCGAAAGAAAGGCACCGAATCATTTCCACTGACTGTTAAATCAAATAAAACTTTGGTTCTAGTCAGTAAGGGTTAAATAAACTATTATTTGCACAATTAATATTTTTTTACATGTTTGCTTGCAATGCCAACATCTAAACAGTTTGGTGTTTGAGCTAAATGTAAATACACACTTATTATGCTTCCTTGAAATAGTTATAGTATTATATAATAATACAGATCTATGGACCATTTTAGGAACTCTTGTCACTTTAAATCCAAATAAGCTGCTCCTGGCCAAACTCCTTACCCCCTCCAACTCAACGCTTAGACTCACACATGAAAATGGCCTCAAACAGATGCGTCATTATACAACTCCCATTTTTGAAAAGCAGAAGTGGAGCCTCCTACCCAACAAGTGGTTTCTGGATGGTTAGTCAACAACAACAACAAAAAAAAAAATCACTTGTCTTTTTCAGCAGCCATTGTACAGCACACACAGCCGCATAGCCAGCTGACCAAACATGCTGGAGCTCAACTGGGGTTTGCTAGGTCACGGGCAGAGTTCCGCTGAGGTTGCTAGGCAGCAGGCGGAGTTCCGTTGGGGTTGCTAGGTAACGGGCAAAGTTCCTGGGACTAAAAATATAGACCATTTGTTCTTGATCTGGAAAAATGATTGGCCTTAAATTGATACTGTCCTGCCAAAATATTGACTAATCACCTTTCAGGTGTATAAAATCCAGAACCTTCAGTGTTTCTAAAAACATTTGTTTTTAGAAACAAATGTTTTTAGAAACATTTGTTTCTAAGCACAGAAACACATCAATGTGTGTTTCTGTGCTGCCTTGTAATGGATTGGCCAACTGTGCAGGGTGTACGCCGCTGAGATTGCAAGTAGGCCTGTCGCAGTAAATCAGTGACGGATCTAAATGTAAGCAACAAGAACAACAGCACTTAAAATAAAACATTCTGTGAAATATTTTCCTTTAATTGTGAGCTTGCTCATGTGTTTGCCGATGTTTGGTAGTAATCCGTCAACACGGCGCTCCCTCAGGCAGGGGAATCACTGAAGATAATGAGATAAGGTGCTGTCAGTCTCAGGGAAAGTTCTGGTCTTGTTGCTACTGTTAGGAAGAGAAAGTGCTGAGATGGCAAGAAATGAAAGAAGTACTTTGTTGTTGTGCACTGTAATTTGCAGGATCTCTGCTACGCTGCCAGCCAGAATGTCAAATAAAATCTGGGCTTTCAATTATGTAATTAAGCCGTTTATTTACCAGGGTGGAAAAAGTATTCACTAGAATCAACTGGGTTAAATGTAATGGAAATAAAATCTTAACAAAATGTTTAGCTGAAATTTTGAATCATTTTGGTACACAAACATTTTACTCAAATAAAAGTACCGCTTCTTTAATGTATGTTTACGCAAGTAGAAATGAAAAAGCATTTAGTAAAAGGTCTCCTCCAGTCCTGAGAACCTGATCAAATTATCAATCATTTAAAATGACATTGGCGGATCAAAGTATAAAGTTAAGTGGAAATTTTGGTATTTTGAAGAACCAAAATGACAATAATTCACATAAATAATAAAAAACAGGCAAAATAATTTTTTTCCAAATCAGTTTCTGTCAATAAAAAAACTTATAAACTTTAGCAGAATCTGCAGGTGTTAATCTGTGTCTGGTTAAAACATGTTTTTTATTCAGTGGGCAGAAACACCAGAAATTTTACTCAAGAGTAGAGAAACTTCATAACAAAAAGTACTTTTTCTCCCCAAAAATATTCAAGTAAAGGTAAATAGTTACTACCCAACTGTCTCCAGGATCAATGAAGAATGAAGTTATTTTCCTCACAGCAGAACCACAAAAGGTTGAAGTATTTTGGTCCAGATTCGACTATAAATATCTTAAATATAATATACTGTAAACATCTTGGCAGATCATTTCACCTATAAGACATTTTCCCATTTTATGAGTAAAATAATCTTTCAGTAGAACTAGAACTTCAATATAAAGAAATTATTTACTTAAAATAAGTTCTTATACATCTTGCTGGAAACTTAACGGGTCTCAACAAAAAAATATACTCAGTAATATTTTGTGTTTTTGCAGTGTAGAACAAAAAAAATCAGTTATTGTAAAATTAGCTTAGATTTAATACGATGCTTTGCTTTGATGAGGTTTTTGGAAACATTGGGCCGTTTTGGGTTTTAAAGATCTTGCCCTCGCCTGCAGTAGTTTTTTGCTTTCTGATTGGCAGGAACATGAAACTCGTCAGGTTTCCTGCAAAAAGGCTTAAATCTGGTCGCTGAAGTTGAAGCTGAACCATTGAAATGTTGAAAAGTTATTGATCCCCCAGAGTCCTGAGCCCTCCCTGCGAGACAAAAGTGTGCGTCCCAGCAGAAAATTAGCGCATTTAGCTGTCATCGCTCGGCTCGCTTTACAGTTCCAACCAGCGTTCACACAGAGAACCCCGGCCTCTTTTCTCCTCTTCCATCCATCCTCCCTCCTCTGCCCTCTGCTCGCTTTTTTTACAGACAGAAAGGCGATCCCCTGTATACCTCAGAGATCAAGACAGGAAGGTGTAAACCGCAGATAAATGTGATCGAGTGTCTGCTATCACAAGCCCGCACATCGGAGTGGCCGGCTCTTTCCCCGCCCTCCTCACCGATCCGGATTAGCTGCCCGCTTTCAGCGAAAACAGAGACGTAGAGATGAGATGTTGTCTCCCTTTGGAGAGGTTTAATGGTCGAGAGCACTAAACAACACGCACTGCCAAAGCGTTAACCCCTTGGCTAGTTTGACGTATGATGTGAGAACAAACTTGACACCAATGGCGAGTCTGTAAGGATAGAAGTAATAAAAATACAAACAATAAATTACTAAATAAGATTCTGTTTGCAATCTACAGGTACAGGAAATCTGCTTCAATCTAGAGTAACTTTTTGCCACCAAAACTGTGAGAAAGAAACACTTTTATCACATCATACAATTTACATGATTAACAGCTGGATGTTACTACTGGCAGAAACGCAGAAGAAACAAATAGGTTTAATGTAAACACACCAAAAGGCTTTAACGCTATTACGAGGTGGTTTTTCAGTTGTACCATAATGTGTCATTAAACATGTTGATTCCATCGTTCTTCTGAGTCAGCTTTCTGTCACCTGAACAACATTTCCAGGATTAAAGGACTAATGTTCCAGGATGACCTACAGAAACCCATCCATCCATTTATCTGCAGTCTTCACCAAGCATCATTCAGCTTCAGATGATCCAGATCGCTGCTGCTCATGTTCTCACTAAAACCAGGAAGATGGAGAACTTCACCTCATGCTCTTCCACTCGCTTCTGTTAGTTTATAAATCACTGAAAGGTTTTCTGGTTCTGGTCTGCATCCCCAAAAAGCCCCATTCAGCCTCAATGCTCCACAAATCCAGAACAGACTTCCAGAAAACTAGCAAACAATTTATCTGATGTGTATCGATGATGCCATTTGACAAAGTACAATATCTGCTGCTTGTTTTTAGGACTGATGACTGCAGAATGTTTACGGCAAAGCCCTCGTTGCTGAATTGTGCTTTAAAATTAAACTTGAACTTGAACCCGGTTCTATTTTATTACAGAATAAAAGTTTGGCCTTGTCAAACTTCTTCTAAGCACTTAAACTTCCCTCATTACATAAGTTACTGTTGGGAGGTAGCGGCCACAGAAAACCCCAGGAGATTTAAAAACGGTGCATTTCGCTTAATGAAAACAGTACAGACGGGTTTAGACAGGTACGTTCAGCTCACCTGGCTCACCTGGTTCCCCCACAGCTCAGTCCAGGTCCTGATTCCTCAGCGTTTCGCCTTTTGTTTCCCCCAAACACCAAACCGTTAAGTCTCCTCAGTCCTCCGGCCTTGGCTTGGTGACGCACCGACAGGTGAAACTTCTCAGCCTGATCCGGCCGGTCAGCTTCACATCTTCATTTCTCCGATTCATTTCTGCTTCGTTTTCCGTTCCAACTCAATCCGGTTCAAACTGAACCACTGAACGTCACTCAGCGCGCAAAAATGACTGTGCTGGCCGAACGGAGCTAGCTTAGCTCCTAGCATACGTTAGCTGTACCCAGGATGCATTGCGACGTAAACAACATGGCGACGTCCATTTGACTATTTCATTTTATTTTATCTTAAACAACAGAACAACCTGCTGCAGTGGAGTTTTAGTTTTTATTAATTTAAAATTTTGCCACAACATTTTTACTTATGTTGTGAAATAAGTCAAATAAATAAATAAATAAATAAATAAATAAATAAATAAAAATCATCATGTCGTTTACACTGCAATGTATTCTGGGTAAATAGCGTATGCTAGGAGCCCTGTCCAGCCAGGGCAGTAATTTTTGAGCAGTAATGTACAGTAAAAATTCCATATTGCTTAATAACAATTTCTTAAATAAAGTCTTTCAAATTGGACGGGGAAAATTAAAATAAAAAACACTATTTGTTAATACTATTTGAACAGTAGCTTCCATTATTTATCAATAACTAAAATGATTTAGAGATCTAGTTTTAATGTCCATAACTTTTGCACAACTCTATGGGTAAAATGTGCTATATTTACACCTCTGTCTTCCCTCCATTTCTCGCTCTCTCCTTTTCAACAGTTCACACGTGTGATAAACCATTTATCCCTCCAAGGACGTTTTGCCCATCCACACGTCCATCCAGTCAAATTACACACTCAACACATAATGGAGTCTGTTCCTATCTTCTCGGCACACAGAGACCCAGGACTTACATCTGCTCTGGAATACCCCAGACAATAAACAATTCACCACTCATGTTCAAATCTAATTTTTCGGACAAAGTCTCGACAATAAGAGGAAATAAATTACGCCGAAGCGGAAGCCGTTCTGGAGATGCAGGGAAAAGTTTTCTCAGAGTTTTTTTTTTTTTTTTTTTGGCGACGAGCAGATTCCTCTGAGCTAGCCATTATATCAGGGAGGAAGTTAATTAAAGTAGCCCAGTCTGAATCAATGGGGAAAATTTGCAGCCACACAACGGACAGATCGGGACTGCCGGGAAGAGCGGAGTGACGGCCATGACACCACTTCAGAGGAGAAGATTAGCCCAGAGACAAAACTCTGGGCTCTGATCGGCGGTCCCTTCTGCACTTCCCCCCTCTTGGATTATTCCTCCCCCCGCTTTTATTTTCCATCTTTCTATCCATCCTTCCCCACAAGAACTAGAGGGGGAGCTGGTCTTCAAAGCCCGTCCCCTGTAATTCCTCACATCATTACCAAGTTTCCAAAACTTAATTTTAGCAATTACACATGCAATTAATTAATAAATGTGCTGTCATTACAGCCCCCTGTGTGATCTGAGCCCCATGAATGGGAGGTTCGAATAAAGTGATCAAATGAACTGCTTCAGAGAAAGACACAAGGAGGGAGGGATGGAGGGATTGAGATTGTTATTAAGGGTTTGCAGAGTTAATAGTTTGAGAGGCTGCTGGCCTATCAGAGGCAGAAGTCTGCAGGGAGCGAGAATGAGAAACAGACCGAGGAAAAGATAGAACGGAGCGGAAAGACGGGATGATGAGAAGGACGGAGAGCAAAGAAACGAGAACAAAAGGAAAACAGAAAAGGAAAAGACTGACAAGAGAGTGATAAGAAGAGAAGAAGAAAGCAGCGAGTTTGGTTCAGTCGGCCGGATTATTAACAAGATCAGAGAGTTCTCAGGTCATGGAGGCAAAGACAAAACACTTTATTCAGTTAACACAAATAAAAAAGGAATACTCATCATAAGCTCTAATCTTTTTAAAAAAGATGTTTCGGTGAAAGAATTAATCATTTCTATTTCAATGCTCATTTATTTAAATATTCAGCAAAAGTTGTTTTATCCCAGTTTAAAAAAATTTTGATTTCTGATCCAGTTTCATGATGTTTTCACACCTGATAGTCTGGGAGACTCGGTTCGATTTGGGATCAAAATTGCAGCATTTGTTAAATTTCAGCTGCTGTGGTTTTCTTTCTCACCCCATTGTATGAAACAAACCAAACCCTTTGAAGAACCTGTTCCCCTCCTCACCTGTGGGGGCGCTACACCAGAAACTATTGAAGAAAACGACACAAAACCCTCTGAAGTAGACACTGCAGAGTTTAGCAGTTGTAGGATTTATTTTTTGTCTTTAGTAAAAGACCATAAGCTGTTCTCCCGTTAGCATCAAATACGCACATGTGCTTTGGTTGCATTTACCCAGAATGCAGTAGCACTTCCTGCTTTTGGAGAGGTCTTTGGTCCGCGCAGTGTTCACACATGCATTCAAACTGCACCAGAGTTCACTTCAACCCAACCAAGACCGAGGTTTGTAAGGAGTTTGATTTCAGATTCAGTCCATTTTAATCAAACTCCAATCCGTTTGTCCAGAAAGTCTGGTTTGATGTATAACTGAACCTGATTTGGACCAAGGAAGTGACGTCTGGTGGTTCCTGCTGCAGCGCCCCCAAAAGGCCACAAGGGGAACAGGTTTTTCAAAAGCTTTGGTTCATTTGGCACAGTGCAGTGTGAAAGAGAACCAACAGCTGAAAATGTAACAAATGCTGCAGTTTTTGTTACCAATTGAACCAAATCTACCGAACTGAGCCAAGAGCAAACCAATAACTTCACCAAGTTCAATAAAGTACAGTGACATCAAAATGTACTGATGAAGAACCTGCACTTTGCTGCAAGTTTTGGGAATTATGTTAGTTTATAATGTGAGAATATTTGTCAGATTATCAAATGTAGTAGCATGTTTTCCAATTTTTTTAAAAAAAAGTGTTTTCATCCATGAAAATGTTAGGTGACCATCCCAACACACCAACCTGTCAAAACAACAACTCTCCCACTTTTTCTTGAAAAAAAAGAGAGAAAAAGGGTAATTCTGTGAATTAAAATGCTTAAAGGACAGTCAATCAGGCTTGTAATTCCGTCTCGTATAATTAGAGGCTGGGAAAACTAATTACAGCGGAGAAACCTAACTCTCCTCTCGCTACTACAGCAGCCCCTCATCACCGAGATCAGGTGACAGCCATCAAACTCGTTAGGCTGCCATGCATCGCCACACACACACACACACACACACACACACACACACACACACACACACACACACACACACACACACACACAATGTGTGGTTGAGCAAGCAGCTAGGCCAAAAAGAGGTAGAGATGAAGCGGAGGAAGGAGGAAAAAATAGCAGGTAATCAGGAAAGAGGTGCAACAACAACAGGTTGTGTTCTTAATCAGCAGCACAGAGAGAGAGAGAGAAAATGGAGGCAAAACAGGCGAAAAAGAGAGAAACTCGACTGTACATGTTACAGGAAGAGGATATAGGCAGTAATGTAAATTACTTTAAATGCATCAGGTTGATCTCCGCCTGATTGCCGCCAGGAAAAGATGTTTGCAGAAGAAAAATTGCTCCTGATTTGTTCCCGCGACTCACTTTGAGTTTATCTGAGTGGCACTGCCAGTTGATAATTAGTTGTGAGTATAATTAACTGTCTAAAATGCAGGAAAAACTTAATTTCACTCAAAGTGCTGAAGGAGAGAGTCTTGTGAGTGTCACAACACCGACAAACTGCTTCAGGAGCGGTCGCCTCGGGTCGCTGAGGAGAGAAATGTTTCGAGCGTTGGTGCAGAAAAATGCAGATGTAATAACAAATTATTTTTTATTAAGCTTTCAGGAAAAATCTGATTAGTGTTTGTTTTATTACTTACTTTAAGTCAAATCTATTTGTAGATTTAAGAACAAGAGATGTTGACCAAAGTAGACATGACATTAAAATGCAATAAAAAGAATGTAAAGAAACTTTTAATTCAAATGATGTAATTGTGTAATTGTCACCTATTGCACATGTTTTATTTCCATTCGGGTTCATATTGCTCCTAAAAACAAAACAACTGCTCTAAAATAATAAATTCATGTTTTCTGGTGTCTGGAAAAACAGTTGTTTCAAAAACCTTCCAGTTGTTAAGTCACACCGTTACCTAGCAACACTAGCTAAGCTCAGTCTTGTTACCTAGCAACCCAGCTGCTGTTACTACTGTATGAGCTGTATAATGGCTGCTAGAAAGCACTTTGTTGTTGCCTCTCCATCCACAAACCACTCGCTGCTTTCTCGTTGGATGTGCAGGAGGCTCCACTCATGCTTTTCAAACACGCACGCTTGTGTAATTGTGCATGTGTTTGCAGGAATTTTCACCTGGAAGTGTAAATGTTGAGTTTGGGGCCGTGGCCAGCAGTAGATCATTTGGATTTAAATGATAAGAGGGCCTAAAACTCATCATGTAAAAATGATTTTCTGGGGAAAAAAAGAAAAACATATTTCGCTTCATCCATGGCCGTATGACTACTTCTATCATTTATTTTCCCAAAGGAAAACATGTTTATGAGACAAGGCCTTCAAAATGACCTCCAACAGTTAAATTTCACTGGAAACATTTAGTTGTTTCTGATGTAAACCAGACTTTCAGCCCATCTGTGAGGACAGGATGGAAATGGAGCCAAAGTTAAAGTTCCTGGATCAGTGAAGACCCGACCTGGAACGCTAACGCCGTTACCTAGCAACATTTATTTATTCATTCAGTTCAATTTTATTATGTTTTTCACTGAAATGAATTATGATTCTGAAAAACACAAAATCTCTCCAAATAAGTTTTGTCTAATGCAAACATCTTAGTACACTTAAAATAGGATAAAACTAACTCAGTTTAGTTTTTCAGCAAACTATAAGAGCTTGTTTTAAGTTAATAATTTCTTAATAATGATTAAAAATTTTAGTTCCACTGGCAAATTATTTCACTGATAACAGGAAGAATGTCTTGTTGTAAAATAATCTTCCAATAGAGCTAAAACTATTTAATGAATGATGGAGAAATATTCACTAACCAGCTCCTACGCTGTACTAAAACGTTACTTCTGAGCTCGTTTTGTTTTATTGCAAGTGAACTAAGATATTTGCACTATAACCGACTCGGTGAGGTTTTGTGTTTTTACAGTGCACCAAAACTAATTGGCCTTAAACAACTTTGCTAAAGTGGGAATAAATTCTGATTCTCACTTTGAAGCAACAAACTAAGAAAAATGAGAAAATAAATGAGTTTATCAAAGCTTGTCTGTTAATCTCTTCTTCTGTGAATTTCGCTGTTCGTCCTCAGAAAGCGGCTAAATGTCACCGTGTTCTTCCTCCGAGCCGCGTCGTGGCAGTGGGAGGGGCCGAGGGGGGGACCCGTTTCCAAGGTGACGAGGGTCTCGTTTTTCGCCAGCGGCCCATTCCCAACCTGTTACCAAATGAGCCGGAGCAGCAGCGGCGAAGCTTCAAAGCGCCGCCACGGGGTCTGCTAATGTCAGGAAACCAAACACCGCAGAAAGCCAGAGCTGCAAGATTTCAGCAGACAGATGGCGAAGCCGACGACTTCGCTGCTTCACTCCCTGGACTCAGAATAAAACAAAATGAAACGGCGCCCATCTTCCATCGACAGCAACTCGCTCCCATCAACTTCCACTTCCGCCCATGGAAGCGTGCCCAATTTCCATTTCACTTTCTGAGAGTTTTCTAAAGTTTGCGTAAAATTCACTTGATAGTTGGATGGAAAATCCTGAGTAACAAAGTCTTCCTCCTCTTCTTCATTTCCCTCTTCATCTGCCGACATTTCTTGCCGTCTTCCCGCGGCGCCTGGAGGTTGCAAGGCTTCAAAGTTGATTTCCCTTCATGTTAACTTCTGGACAGATGCTTGAAATGAGGAGAAGAGAAGGCAAGAGAAGAGAGGGATTCGGAAAGAAAAGGTCAGACTATGTGAAAAAAAAAGAGGATATTTTAGGATTTAAAAAAAAATCACAAGCAGGAGTCACATATTTTTCTCTGGTTTGGGTTGGAGTGGAGGGGAACCGTCAAAGTTTTCAGTTTGTAACGTTCACTCTAATGGCTGTTTTAGTTTTATAGTGTTGGAAAACACCTGACCATCATTACAGACCTGAGTGAAGTTCTTCCCACCTACTAAAGATCCAGTGTAAAATGTTTGTGCTGCAAACAATTTTGTTTGTGCCGCGATCATTGCAAAGATGCTAAATGTTTCCAGAGGTCATGAAAGGTCAACCGACCTCCCACGTTCTTCAAATCGGACAAAATTGATTGTGGATCAACTCATTTACGTTTGTGCTGCAAAAATTCTTGTTTGTGCTGCTTTTGCTGTCAAGACATTAACAAAAGCTTAGAGGTCAAAAGGTCAACCAACCTCTCAACACCCCCACCGAATCACCCACATCTAACTAATTAATGCCAAATATTTGTGCTTCATTTGAGCAGCAAAGGTTTTCTTTTGTGCTGCTATCATTTTTAAAATAAATGTTTCCAGAGGTCAGGAAAGGTCAACCAACCTCCCGCCATTTTGTTTGCGCTGCTTTTGTGAATCAAGTAAAAGTAAAAAGTACACAAAAGTTACTGAAGTAAAAGTAACTAGTTACTTTTACTGAAGTAGTTAACTAGTTACTACCAACTCTGGTTATGTTGGTGTTCAGGTTTGGGTGGAAAGTTTCATCTTCCGTTTGCCATATGTGCTGACTGAGTTTTATCGAAGCAGCTTATCTGGTGTGTGTGTGTGTGTGTGTGTGTGTGTGTGTGTGTGTGTGTGTGTGTGTGTGTGTGTGTGTGTGTGTGTGTGTGTGTGTCTGAAACAACAGCTGGTAAACAGAAAGCCTCCACTTCCCCTCCCTCAGCCATGTTTTGTACCAGATTTCAACTTTTTAGCACAAAAACCTGATAAACTTGCGGAAAGTTTTAAACTCTCGTCCCTCAGGAAAGCGATGAACTTCCTTCCTTCTTCTATTGACGTCGGTTTGTCCCTGCGGACGTCTCCCTGTCCTCCCTGCCCGGCCCGGATCCGTCCGTCCGTCCTGCGCTCACGTATCCGCCCGGCTGTCTGCGCACCATCTATCTGTCTGGCCGTCCAGGTATGCGCTCTCTCACCGGGGTTTGATTTCAGGCTGAATCGACGCCCTGTAAGACGAGTCGAGGCCGGCGGCTCCTCGGAGGCGCGCGGCCGGGTTTCATCCCACGCAGGGTGCGGCGTTCTGGGGTTAGGAGAGGCCCCTGGGGCCCCTGAGCACCAAGGAAGGATGGATGGGTGGATCCACTGACTGATGGCTGAGTTTCCCCCGAGGCGCAGTGACACAGATCACAGCGAGCCACACGGACTCTAACCGTTTCATTCTGCATGGAGGCCGGATTTGGTCCCATTTGGTTCATCAGCGCCAACATTTTAACCAGGTTCACAGCAAAAAGGGTTTTTAGTCTCATTTCTAATACAAATACCATAAATAAGCAAAGTTATCTTCACTTATTGGCAAGATATAGGAGCTTGTTTTAAGTAAATAATTCCTTAATAGAGATTAAAAATTAGTTCCACACATAAACAAATGTGTTGTTACAAGTGAAATAATGATACAGTTTTAGAAAAATGTAAAAAATGAATAATATCATGAGAATGAAGTCATAAAAATGCAAGAATAAAATAAAATGATGAGAATAAACTAGTAGAAGAATAAAGTCAGAATATTACAAAGATAAATTCATAATACAATAATAACACCACAATATTATGCACATAAAATCATTTCAATTATGAGAAAAACATGCAAATAATATAAGAAGGGAGTCAAAATATTGAGAAAAAAGTCAAAACACTAAGAGAAAAAAACATCTAAAATATTATGAGAATGAAATAATATTTTGACTTTATTCTCATATTTTGCTCCTGTTTTGTTCTTTAGTTTTGATCAATTTAAGTTATTTTGAGCATTGAGACCTGATAATTAACTAACAGAATCAGTTATTTATCAGGAAAAATATGTAACTGGAGCAGAAATAAATCAAAAATAACATCCAGCATCAACTGAGCAGCTCAGCTTGGTTCATTTCTCAGAGTTAAAAACAGACAAAGTCTGAATGAAACCACAGAAGAAGAAACGGTTCTTCCTCTGTGGTTTCATTAGAACCAACTCCACTAGTTTCACCACTTAAAAGACATTTTTCTCACTAGTCAAACTTTTCTGACTCTTGATCAAGATTAATATGTGGCAAAACGTCCAAATATGGTGTTAGCTTCTGCTAACAGGAAGCTGCTGGTGTCAATAAAAGCATCAAAGTCTTGGCACAAGCAGAGCAGCAGGAAGAACAACTCAGACAAGAGGAAATATTCTGATTGTCTGACATTTCAAACCGATAATTAACGACTCTGTTAATGTGTCTGGAAACGTTTGGCACAAATCACTTTCCGTCAATAAAAGTCAGAACTTTTATGTCTGATATCCTGTTGATGTTCCTTCATCCTGCTTCGTTTCAATACATAAAGAGAATATAGCTGTGTGAAAATGTTTTTTTAAATAGGAAAAGCTTCTGTACAAAACAACAGGCAGGAAATGAAGAAATCAGGATGTTCATTCACTGTTATTGTGGGAGGTAAATGTGGCTGTGAAGTTCAGAGGTTAGGAGTTTATTTGTTTTGTAGATTTCTGGAGAGGAATTTATATTTAATCTAAAGGCTCTAAAATAAAACATAAAACATACGTAAAACATACGTGTGCATCTCAGTGTGTTATAATTCAGTTCATTATTTAAAAAGAATTAAATAATCCAAAGAAGCTGGTCGTGCTCTGAATGCTGTTTCCAAGTTTACAGTGGAAGGTTTAGTGAAAGGAAAAAATGTGGCATAAAAGATGTACGAGTCAAATGGGTAATCGAAGAAACGTTTTGAGAAAAAAGTCACAATATTAGAAGAATAAAGTCACAGTGTTATGAGAATAAAGTAATAAAATTATAAGAATAAAGTCAAACCAATAGAGACGAAAATCATATTACAAGATTAAAGTCATTAAATTACAAGAATGAAGTCAAACTAGTACAAGAATATTGCAATATTACGAGAATAATAACAGGATAAAGTAATAAAGCTATAAATTTATTCTCATTCAAGCTTATTCTGGTGATATTCTCACTTTATTTTTGTAATTTTATCTATTTTATCATCATTACCCAAATATTACGCTGTTAAAGATTTCAGATTTGAAACACTTTAAAAAATGTTCTGACAATGAATGACTGTCTCACTTTGTCTGAAGGAAGAACGGTCCTAGTCTAAGGCCGGTGCGTGTGTGTGTGTGTGTGTGTGTGTGTGTGTGTGTGTGTGTGTGCGTGTGTGTGTGTGTGTGTTTGTGAACATGCAGTCAGAGGCCAGGGGGCGGTTTGCCTCAGCTTTGAAGCCGTTTCAGGTATCTGTAGATACGGAGCCCTCAGCCTATAGCCAAGGATAACCTCCTCACATGTAGAAGAGTGTGTGTGTGTGTGTGTGTGTGTGTGTGTGTGTGTGTGTGTGTGTGTGTGCGTGTGTGTGTGTGTGTGTGTGTGTGTGTGTGTGTGTTGATGGTCTCAGGGGGGGTCTCTGTTGGTCTCACAGCTCTGATACGTGAAGGATGGTGACATAAAACTCAAAGCTCCATGAAAACACCTGGCTTGCGTACAGAAGCTGCGTTTCCGATACAAATGCAACAGAAACGTAAAAGCTTGTCAATATTCTGTTAATGTTGAAAAAAAAACAATTTCATAAGTGTGAGGCTTCCATTAAAGAAGACACTCAGTTAAATTCGAACCTGAATAAATATTTTCATGCAATTGGTAATTAAAAACATTCATCCTTTTCCCGCTTCCTGTCGTCTTCTTTGTCATTTCCTCCAGTAGTCACATTCAGTTCATCACGTGTCTTTTGTGAAATCCAGTATTTTTGAAAGACCACCTCATCCAAAAACCTTTTATTGAAAAACGTGTTTTTAAAAAATTGCTGAATTTATTTGTGTAATTCCAGTTTGCAATATTTGAAGGCCAGCAGCTTCAGTTACAAATTTAATGCCGATGTTCCACTACTGTCAGAAAAACACATTTTCACAATTATAGTGCTTCCACTGAATAAGAAACACAATTAATATACTACACACTCCTTCATCCATAATGCAAAACATTGTTGATATTTGTGATTGTAAAACAACAAAATGAAAAACATAAACACTTTAAGAAGGAACATATAGAATGTTTTTTTAGTATAAAACCCCTTAAATACCTTGCAGGAAACAAAAACGTCCAAACTTAAAATTTCAACAGATTTTCTGGTCATTAATTGTTTGTTTATTGGCAAAATAATTTAATAGTCTACAGTATCCCTCCAAGCCAAACAGTTTTCCATTTATTTGCATCGACTAATATTTACTGTATGCAAACAGCAAGAAGCTGTAGAGATAATATTACTAACAGTTGTGCTGCACAAATGCCAAATGTTGATGTTCTCAACGGCAGCAGAGACAGTCACAGCTAAATTATGCAAAAGGGGCAATTCCTGGTTTAAGCCTGGCAACTGTCGCGTCTCACAGCTGGTTGGCCGAGACGTTCCCGTCTGATGGAGCAGGTAGAAAAACAAAACAACAACAAAACCGGGTTTTCTGCTGAAACCATCAAAACCACATCAAACTAACCGCTGAAACGCAAAACCTCATTTTTACCTTCCGCTACCTTCACTTCCCTTTACTTCAGCTAACATGCATACGGCTTTCAGTAGTTAGTTTGAAACAAACTGTTGTTGTTTTCTGTCTTTTCCGCTTTTACCTAAAATCCTAAATAATCAAAACAAGGAATAATAGAGAAAGGAAAAAAAGAACCTGCAAATGTTAATTATTTTTTGTTGTGACATCATTTGGTTACGTGTTGTTCTTGTCCAAAATATATTCATTTTTATTTGCTTTCTTATTTATTTTTTCCATCTCTTAACTGGTTATAATGTTTTATCTTACAGATCAAAACCTCTATGTGTATTTGCACTAATTATTGTTTTTGTTTGTAATAAAATAAAGTATGTATTTTCAAAAGAATCAGGAAAGAAGTAATTTTTTTCCTTTTCACACTTGCAAGCTGTGCAAAGTGAAACAGAAAACCGCTCTGCACCCGAACATCAGAAACGGCGGCAGGCGGAAACGGCCCGAGGCGTGAAAACCGCACCAGCAACATCAGCCGAAACGGGACAGTGACTCATCTTCTTCATACAAGATCTCTTTCACGAATTTTACTGTCATCTAGTGACAAAGCTGCAAACTGCAGATCACTATCATTGGTTTTAGCTGTTATCAAAATAACACGCTAAATCTTAAATGTGCGGCTGATGTGAGGAAGACAAAGGGACGCAGTGTTTGCCACAATACGACGTCCAGGTAACGTTTTGATTTAGACAAAACCATAGCAACGAGGAGGGACGTGATCTACCACAGAGATCACTTATTAACAATCACAAAATAAACGTGAAAACGTAGAACAGTAACGTTCTGAATGCTCAACTCCTCATACACCAGTGGAGCTGCCGTCAGTCAGTTGCTATGGCAACGGGTGTGTGTAACGCAGCCAACACAGAGAGCAAGAAAAGTGGTTTTGAGTTGTTCAATGATTTTTCTGTTAGTTTCCTTTGCTGCGGCACACTGAACTAAAGATGGCTGCATCTCCAGGTTCCGGTTTGCTAAAAGACGCGTCTGACGCAGCAACGCAGCTACAGGAAGCGTGTAAAGAATCGAGTTCCTGCCCTCCGGTGTTGAAGTGTCCGTGTCTATAATCCACTTCCTGCTTTGGAGCGGCCTGCAAACCGCATCATTTGGTCTGAGTCAGAGTCCGGTTACATCACGGCTCCCCAAACAAACTGGACTTTCTAGACAAATGAACTGGAGTCAGAATGAAGCGAACCAAACCGGACTGGTGGGAACTTGGTTTCCATTTGGACCTTTTTGCTGTTTCCTGTGTAAAGTCGACATCCTCCATGTTGCGTCGGTGTTTAATAAACCTCAGCCTGTCAGGATGTTTGTTGCCATGAATGGGACTTAGTGTCAGCCGCAGAGAACCGCGGCTTCTTACAGCGTGTTCTCACACACCCCCTGTCCCTCCCAAACCAGTGTGTGTTTATGCGAGTGTGTGTCAGGTAAGTTAATGCGGCTGTCGTCAGAAGCCTTATCACAGTTGGACAGGATTCAGCGCTCCACCTCGGTGTCAGCTTCACACACTCTTAAAATAACACGACTTGCGTCTCGGCTCCTCGTTTCGGGGAAACGGAGGAAACCTGATTTGGTTGGTCGTCAAACGTGTCTGTGTGTTTTTCAAATCAGCTGCTTGGACTGACGATGAGATCGAACACTAAAGACAAAAGGTTCTCTGAACCGCGATATCGATGTGAACTTTTACTTTGAAGGAATCGTCGGATTAAATAGCAATTTGTTGTTTCTGTACTTTAAATAAAACAATAAGAAAAACAGAACAAGCAACTACAATTGGTAGAGATAAATAAATAAGAGGTAAAAATCTAAAAATTGCTAAAAATAATCTGTAAAATAATAATACGACCACTTAATGTAAATATGGTTTTTGGGAGTTTTTTGAAGCAAATTAAAAAGCTATAAAACTGTAATTAAGATTATATGGCAGGATATTAGGGCCGCACTGAGAAAATGAAATTATGAGAAAACTCATCATTTTTATGATTTTAGAGTGAAAATATTTTGGGAATAAAGTCATAGCATTGAGAGTTTAAATATTACCAGAGACAACATTAGAAGAACAAAATCAAAATGCATTGATCTTTCACAATAACTAATTGTTCCAGAAATTATTGCGATAAACGATAATATTGTTGTTTTGAAATTATTTTCAAGTGATATGTAATGGCATAATAATAATAATAGTGATGCAAGAATGCATTCTGAAAGATGGAAAAACTTTACATGGAACCAACATTTAACCCTGGAAGACATTTTAAATATCCAAAATAAATCAACCAAACAACAGGAATAATAAAATGGAGTCTTTTTAAACAAAACGGTCCTTTAAGAAAAGGACAGCAGAGACCAAAACACAAGATTGAAGAGTTTTGTCATCCAGTTTTTGGTTTCAAAAGAAAGAAAGAAGAAAATCAATAAATGATGCAAATTAAAATTATTGAGTTTGTTTGAATTTATCATGAAATTAATAGATTTATTGCTTATTGTGTCAGACCAATGCATTAGTCCTTTAACTCTGGAAATGTTCTTCGAATCACAATTAATTTCTGCTTGTAGCATCTTTGAGCAACAAGGCTTTTCACTTGAGGCGACAGAAGGCTGAATTTGAAACCATCTTTATGTGGCTGTAAAGGTTCAGGTCTGAGTCGGTCACTAAACCCAGATTTCAGGCTGATCTCTGGTGATGAAACGTTTCTATTGGTGAATTTCTGATGAAGCAAAGATAATTATTCTAGAACAAAATCATTTGGTGTTTAATGGATCCACTTCACAGCTAATCTTTGTTTTGTTGTGCAAGAAGAAAAGGGCATTTAAAATTAGCACTGAAAGTATCTCTCTTGTTTATATTTATATATATATAATATTAGGACATACTAGAACTGTTTTTGTTGTTTTTACCAATATCAACTTGCTCTCGTCGCCATCTGATCATGGTTGGGCTGATAATTGGCAATATTTCACTTTGACCTCTAGACCCCAAGATTTGACCTTGTGAGAGCGTAACTAAATCCGTCCTGCAGCTAAAATCACTTTCAGGACGAACCTGTGAGTTAGAGAACCAGCAGAACTGGTGGTGAAACAAAAGAGAAAAACATTTTAACTTGAAAATGGTCGCCTTGCTTTTCACTCCACTGCCAAGTTTTGAGTATTTTGAGGTGAGAATGTCTTGCGATTCGCGTTCGCTTGAAATGCAGATATCAGGACAAGTCAGGGGCAAACAGACGCACAATATTTATTTCTTGGGCGCTGAAAGACTTAATTAAATAGCCAAATTCAACTTGTGCGTCAGCTTCAGTGCATGAGAAGGAGAAAAAAATGGCAGCCGATCAAGGTCGTTTCCCTCTGTGTTTATCAAAACAAGCTGGATGGCTCTGAATGGAGGAGTGACCTTGACGCTCGCTGAAGCCGCCAGCAGGAGATGGAAGATTTGCCTCTCAGTCACCAAGGACCGACGGAGCTGTTGAATTTGTCCTTGTTTGTGTTTGTGAGTGAGCGAGTGGCGGCCCGCAAGGATGTCTGCCGCTCGCTCTGTCAGGTCAGGAAGTGCATCTGCATTTTAATTAGAGATGAAAATGTGACAAATAGTTTCTACAAAGGGCCTGAATTTGCAGAGTTAATCACAGATGGGAATGTGTTTATGTGACGCACGGTTCAATGCCGTGTGGGGGAACTGCTCTGCTTTAGCCGGCCGGTCAAAGTGCAAACTGCAGTTCATCCATTTATTAGCTGCACTGCAAAAACATAAAACATTACCAAGTAATTTTGGTCTGGTTCCTTCTGCAAATCTATTAGTACACTTGAAATAAGACAATAAAACTAACTTCCAAGTAACTCTTCACCAAGATACAGGAGAGAGTCTTAATATTGATGATAAATTTCTATTTCCACAGGCAGGTTATTTTACAGGACATTTTCCTCATGTCATGTGAACCAGTACTTATTTTATTTGCTTACAATAAGCTCATATATCTTGCTGAAATGTTTGCACCCTGGAAATGGGACTGAGATGCTTCCACCACAAACTAGACTAAAAATACTTGGTAAGATTTTGTGTTTTTGCAGTGTATGATACAGATCTTGTGAAAAACCTGCAGAAATAAATCGGTGCTACTTATATGGATTTCTCACCTGTTTCCCTCCCTACCTGCGGGGGCGCTGCACCGAGAACCACTGAAAGAAACAACAACAAAACTTCCTAAGGAGACACTGAGTGCATCTTCCTTCCTCATGAACTGAAACCAAAAGCAAAGCGTCACATTTTAGCAGTTGGACAATTTCTCTTCTGACCACAAGACATTTCTCCTGCTAGCATGAGGCTAGTGGCTGTATTTACCCAGAATGCCCTGTGCAGAAGGCCACTTCCTGCTTTGGTTCACTTTGCGTTCACAAATGCATTCGAGCCACACAAGAGTTCACTTCTCGCACATTCACTGCTCCATAGAAGAAGCAGTTTCTTATCAAAACGTGAACATGATCTCAGAAACGGTGTATTTTTGCTGTGTGTATTTTTCTGGGGCAGAACGGCAGCCGGCCTCTTGCAGGAATGCCCCTCTGGTGACAGATCTTCATCCTGAACCTGAGCGTTTGCCACCAGGGCTTCCCGCCCCATCGACCCACCCGATGGAAAAGCAGCATGATGTTACCGCCACCCTTCTCACTTTCCCCCCGTCTCCCACTCGATCTTCACCGTCTCCTCTCCATCTGGCTGTGCGCGGTTTCCGCTGGTCCGATCCGTCCTTTGTCTCTCTGTAACTAATATGACACATAAAAGAACGACGACAATAGGAATGGCCGCCCAAAAATCAGGCTTTACCTGATACCAAACCTTTGCTGGTGCGCCCCGGGGTGTGCACAGCCTGCATGGGGAAGGAAGGAAGGAAGGAAAGAAGGAAGGAGGAAGAGGAGGAGGAGGAGGAGGCAGCCAGAGCTTACTTATCTTTTTCATGTGGCTTTTTCTTTTTAAGAAGCTATCAGACTCCGTCTTCAGTAGTTATTCTCTTCAGGAGGATGTTTTGTTCGACAGGAGGACGGCTTTAATACCAAGGCCCTTGGGGTTAATAATAGGTTTGACCTGCCAGATAAACTTGTGTGTATCAAAGTGTTTGTTCATGACGGTGCTCTGCCTCTCCGCCGCTTTAAACTCAGAGTCTGCGTAATAACTTGTTTTACAGATAATGCCAATTGTCTTTGACTGTAGAAGCTGAGCGATAAGCTGCCAAACATCGACGTGATTCTAATTGTTCTGCACGGCTTGCTTCGGTGCATCGCCATGGTTACGATCCGAACCGGATACCGCCGAGCGTTCCCCACCGTCACTAAAGGCTAAACCAGATAGTACGTTTTATTTGGGCTGGAATAATCCTCATGTTCCAGATAAGCCAGCTGACATGTTGAAGAAAGAACCAGAACGTGAGAGCGTACAAAGACAAACTACACATCGGTCCAGTTTCTGACGCAAATATCTCAGGACTCGTCAAATAAGATAAAACTCATCTGCTAGTAACTTTCCAGCCACATTGAAGAGTTTAAGTTAATTATCCTTTGATAGTGAAACCAGAAGCTTCCACACTTTTTAAAGACACATTTTCGACACAATTGCATAAAATCAGAATAAACGTTTCTCGTTTTAGGTGAATTAAGATTACTAAAATGTTTTCTATTTACTGAATCTCATCCAATTAACTGCAAAAACACAACATACATAATACTGGCCCTATAAGAAATGTACAATAATCTTAACCAATGAGTTTTATCCCATTTACTTCGCAGGGACTGCAGGACTTGCTAACGGCTATTTTAACCTTTTTCATACTTCAGGAAGCAGAAGACTGTGGAAGAAGAGTCGGACATGGAGTCTGAGGAAAGGACAGACGGTAGAGCAGAAAGGAAGCAGCAGCAGAGTCTGAATATCACAAACCTTCACCAGCCTGAAGAGCAACGCAGGAGCCAGGTGCTGTAATTTACTGATCCATAAACCACAAATTGAAATTGGTCATTTTTCCTTAAGAAGACATATAAACAAGGTGACACCGATCAAGGCGACTCTCTTCACATGAACCAGGAACCAGGAACAGCAAGTCCCACTGGGCTGAAAGTATTCCTGCTTCCCAGTCAGTCACAATGGTTTGGTGCTGGAATCCCAGGATCACAAAAGCAGCAAAACATTCACTGATCTGCAGCTGGGAATTTGCAGGACTGCGGTTGATCGGAAGACACAAGCGGAAAACATCCGTATGACGACGTTATCCTTGATCAAAGCACTGAGTGCCAACTGGTCTTCTGGTAACAAGGACTATAACCGTATAAAGTGATTATTGACGCTACGGCCCATCGGTGAAGTTCAGCTGCAGCATTTAACTTTTTACATATTGGTTGAAATTGCCACCATGTTGTGACAGTTTGTGACGAGAGAGCTCATCTGAGAAAAGATCGATCTCCTCTCTGAGCTGCTGCTGCTGTCTGAAGTAACTCTCCACCAAAAACAACCAATCAGAGCCAGGAGGAGGGTCTAAGCGCTGCCAATCAATCTCATCTACTGGCTGCTAATTGTGCTAATGGTGGAGAAATAACTTCCCATTACAGAAAAACCATTTCGTTGGTGGCTATGCTAACTAGCGTAGCATTCAATCACTGGATCTCCTCACGGGGAAAAGTTGCAGCGCCAGCAGAGGCCACAGGGCGGCGCCACACAAAATTATGACTGACAAACGCTAAGACCCGATTCTGGGCTCTGATTGGTTGTTTCTAGTTAGCGTTGGGAGAATCTGTGAATAAAATCGAATAAATCAAGCTCTGCTTTCTTCGAGTCATGCAGCGAGAACATGATGCTGATTGACAGCGCTAAGACCCTCCTCCTGGCTCTGACTCGTTGTTTTCGGTTGGGAGTCAGACAGAAACAGCAGCTCAGAAAGGAGCTGGAGGATTTTTTTCACAGATTATCCGTTTCATAAACTTCGACAAACTGGTGACAGTTTTAACAAAACATATTTTTATAAAAAATATAAACTGCAGCCTTAAGTAGTGGCAACATTTTTATCATTCTGAATGTCTTCTGCATGACAGGCCTATTAAATGGCAATACTCCAGTGAGTTTAATAGATGATTAGATCGATTGTGATTCCACTGAGTTGGATGAAAGATGTTTTTCCATCACAAATTCACGTCAGCTTTCATGTCCCTTTAACCGAATCCGGCCTCTTATTTCAGAGATGAACAGCAGAAAAAGAAGTTTAATTATACCTGGATTTAAGCGTTTGATGCAGGCTCACTTCCTCTCCCCCGCAGCGCTCTCAGGTTTCAGCAGGTTAAGGTGGCATGAGAATGACCTGGCAGGTGGGGTCAGAGGTCTCAGGGTCAGGGCTACGATCAGGTACCGGAGTCCTGTTGCACGTAAGGAGACAGGAGAGGAGTCTTGTCACTCACTGTCAGCAGATCATAGCACTGATCCATAACCTTCACCTCTATGACAAATCTCTCAGCGCCGCCGCAGCCTGCGCCGCAGCCTGAGCCGCAGCCTGAGCCGCAGCCTGAGCTGCAGCCGGCCGGGAGGAATATGGATCAATATTAGGTTTCTGACCTGCAGATGATGACAGTGCAGAATCTGGTGCAACTCCGTCTGCATGGAGAGGAAGGAAACTAGCTAAAGACACAGCTTACACCTTTAGAATACAATATAAACTCCATCTTCCTATGAAAACACTATTTGTTTGCAAACTGACGCCAGAAAGAGCCGGTTGCCATGGTTACACATCTGCGTCTTCCTACTTTGTCTGCATTTCTGCTGCTTTAGCTAGTAGCATGCTAAAGTAGCACGCTAGTGTGGCTGACAGCACAAAGAGCTAGCCCGACTTCAAACCGTCGCTGGTTGCCATGGCTACACATCTGCATCTCACTTTTGAATTCGCTGCTGTGTTGTCAGCACAGTGCAAATGTTTATCACGCCGTAATAAAATAAGTTCAGCTACCAAATCGACATAAATAAACGACTCAAACGTCGAAACTTCTTTACATGTTTAAGCTTTGAATTAATCCAGATAAAAATCGTCTGTTTTCAAGCAACTCAAATCCTTCCAGGTGTTTTTGCAGAGATTCTGCCATGTCTGAAAATAAACAAGATTTAATAGCTTATACCCAATTATGAGAATGAAATGACACCAAAATGCTGATGTTGCAAAGTTCATTAATCTTTAGAAGATTTAAAACGTCCCCTTCCCTAATCTCATCCTCTGTCTCCCTCTAGTGCTAAACGAACCTCGACTGATAGGAAACATTGGTTTTGCTCATGATTTCTATATGAACCGACTCTTTAACAGGGAAGGCCTCAAACTGCTGTACAAATCCCCGTCTCAGCGGCACTGTTCAGCAAAAACACATCCTAATAGACAATAATTCAAAGAAAACGGTGATTGATATGGAAATTATTCATAATACAACACTATGCTGTGGGCGAAATAACCTCAAATTAAGTCCTAAAATGCCAGAAAACCAGGTAAATAAAAGAAACTCTGCAAAAACTATTAGAATTAATATGTAAGTTTTCTTAAAAATCTGAATCTGCAAAATCTAAATATTTTAACTTGAGCCCTAAAAGATTACAAGCTAATAAAATCAAGTACGTTTGTTGTAATATTTACCTTTTCCACATTCTTAGAGGACAGGAATGTGAATTTTGACAATAAAATAAGCATTTCCAGCTGCTGGCTGATACTCCCACTGAACTAGAAACACACTGGACATCAACACAGTAAAGCAATAAAACGCAGCGATAAAAATAAAATCACAACCTGAAACACATTTTTGAACAGGATTCTGAAAACCAAATAAGTTCATTTAATCAGAGAAGCTTCTGATCAAACCAAATGATCAATACTGATAGGAATGCATGAAATTTAATTCCAGTGTTTTTTGTTTGTTTTAAAAAATATTTTCCACATTATCCTAATAATTAAACAATTGTTAAGTCTATTTGCAATAAGGCAGAAATTGTGATTCACATGATCAATAAACTAATTAAAAGTTGTAATTTGGACAAGAATTAATCAATGTTCCAGTTAATATCAATCGAAAGACAAACAGGTGGAGATTTTATCCTGGGTCTGGAAAACGTCAGTGTTTCAGCATCTTCACAGTTTTCTGGTTTGTTCCAGTTTTGTGGCGCCAAGAAGCTCAAAGCTGCTTCTCCACGTTTGGTTCTGGTTCTGATGCAGAGCAGAACCAGAACCTGAGCGGGCTGCAGGGTTGCTATGACGACAACAGACACTTAATGTGTGTTGGTGGTTACACTAATAAAACGCACAGATGCATTTCTCAGAAAAAAACAAAACAAAACAAGAAATTCAGAGGAATAAAGATGGAAATAAATCAATTTTGACACTAAAATAATTTCTCAAAAAATATTTTGTAAATGCAATAAATGCTTCCTTACTTGGCTTGGAATTAAAAATGATGCATTGACAATAATTATAAAGGTTATCAGGTTGTGAGGTTTATTAATTCCTTCATTTAAATCAATTAACAACAAAATGTTGATTTTCAAATCAGGATGTTTTTCAAGGACAATATTTGTGTTTTTGGTGCAATAGATAATAAATACATTTTTCAATTAAGAAAAAGTAATAAATACATTTTTTAAATTATACTTATTATTATCACAACAATACAACGCAGTATTAGGGCCAAGAAAACATAAGTCTTAACATTATGAGAATAAAGTTGTAATATGAAGAAAAAGTAATTTTACAGGAAAAAAAGTTGTACTATGACTTTATTCTCATATTATTTAGACTTTTTCCTTGTAATTTTTTTCGTTTCTTATTTTCTTCGCGTGTCTCTAATAATTATTGTTTTATTATTAAACAATAATAAAATAATGAGTCCGTTTCTTTTCCACCTCCGTTTAGGAGATTCAGACACAAATAAGAAGCAAACTTTTGTTGTTGGCTGTTCACACATGTCAAAGTATTTAACCCGAGAACAGCAAACACACACACACACACACACACACACACACACACACACACACACACACACACACACACACACACACACACACACACACACACCGTCCCAGTCCCAGATTCATCAGGCTTTGGGATCCAACAGCTTAGCATGAAAGCAAATGTGAAACAGAATCTGTAAATTGCAGAGCAGGGGAAGGAAAAAGAGGCCGAGAGGGAAAGACAGAGAGTTGTTATCAGAGCAGGTCTGAGCGAAACCTCATCTCGCCGATAGAGTTTCCTGATCGGGTCACATGACTCCAGCCTCAGGGTGCCATTGGCTGATTGGCTCCTGCAGCCAGGTAATGATGTAAGGTGAGTGTGTGGGAACGAGAGAGGGTGATAACCCGATGTGTGTGTGGTGTGTGTGTGGTGTGTGTGTGGTGTGTGTGTGTGGGAACAGGGCAGGCTGATAACAGCTTTTCCCACTGCTGCTATATGACCCTCTCACCTGCCCACCTAACACCAGTTATCACCAAATCCTACACTGCAGGAGGTCTGCATGTGTGTGTGTGTGTGTGTGTGTGTGTGTGTGTGTGTGTGTGTTCATACTTCTCAGTGTTTGAACAACCCGAGTAAACAGAAAATTCGACAGAAAAGGAAACGTTTCACAACCGAGAAGCAGAAAAATGAATCAGTTTCACAAGGAAGAAATGTGAAACACGAAGCTGGTTCAGGATTTTCAGACGTTTTCAGCTCCGGGCTTTGAGATTACAGGTTCAGGGTCAAACTGAAAATAAAGACAAGGAAATAAAATGAGAAAAATACTTAAAACATAAAGTCGAACGGGAATAAAATGAAAATAATATGAGAACAAAGACATAATATGACAATAATAGTCATAACATTATGAATTCTTCTTTATCATGTTATGTAGCACAAAGCTAAAAGCTGTCAGCCAATCAGATCAGTTCATTTGAGTGAACAGATGCCTTTAAATATAACAGAGGCAGGGCTGGACGATTAATCAATAATATATATCAGTATAGATAATACATCTGGTAGAATATTCAATATATTCGCTGAACCGAACGGCATTCTGGGAGACGTAGGCAGAAGAGAGATGCCAGCTACTCAACTCCCTCTGGGTCACCCAGCAGCTCTTTGGTTGCCTAGCAACAACTTGTTGAGTAACTTGAGCAGCAGCAGTTTAAGGTTTCACCACTGTCCTTCAAAATAAAAGACAACAGTATGGAGGGAAAACTGGATTCAACAGAAATGGCCAAACAATCAGTTTGGAACCATTTCAGATATTTAACATGAAACTAATTAATAATAAACGGATCTGATCTGATCAGTCATATCGCCCAGCATAGGAACAATAATAAAACACAAGATAATGTTCATTTGTCGTTTAGTGTTTCATCGAAAAAAGAACATTTTTAAATAATATCATGGGAGAAAATAGGAAAATGGAATCATGGGAATTATTGAGCTCGGCTTAATGTCTCATATAATTAAGTAATTTATTGATTTACTGCGACAGGCCGGTCACCATGTACTCACACAAACACAAAAACTGAACTTTCTAAATCTGCTTTCGTCAGAGTTTTTGCAAATTATAGTTTTTAGTGACATTAAATAAAGTTTTTGTTTTTCCAGTGCGGACTAGTAAATACAGAGTTAAACAAAAAAACGTTTCAGTTTCTTTCAGTAAAGATCAAACATTTTGGTTCTGCTTCTGTTTCACTGCAAAAACACAAAATCTCACCAATTCATTTTGGTTCAGTTTCTAGTTCAAATATCTTAGTAAACTGAAAATGAGACAAAATGAGTCTAAGCTTAATTTAAATCATTGAGCTAAAGATGAAGAGCTGGTTCCATTGGGAGATTATTTCACTTATAACAAGACATTTTTCCCACAAGTTAAACGGTACAGCTACGTTTTAATCATCATTAAGGAATTATTGACATAAAACAAGCTCCTTTATCTTAATGAAAACTTATAAGTCGTTTTATCTCATCTCAAGTGACTAAGATATTTGGCCCAAGATGACCTGGTAAGATTTTGTGTTTTTGCAGCGTTTACGCTCTGCAGTACGAAGAGCATCCGGCTCCATTCAGCAGAAACATTATCACCGACAGCAGCTCCTCGCTCCCCTGGTACGGCCACTGGCTCCTTCCAGCGCCGTTCCCATCCTGGTTGGCCAAAAACTTAATTGATCTTGGCCTTGGGTTCAGTTTGTGTATATGTGTGGTTCCCTGACAGAGGGCGAGTCAGAGGGACTGACAGCCAGTGGGAATGGATTTTCTGGGAACTGGGAGCCCCCCTCCCCCACCCGTTGAACACACCATCACATTTAACACACTCCTTCCCCCATTTTGGCCCCTTGCAGTGGAAGAAGCTGGCTGGTTCTCAGACACCTGGTCATTACCATTGCTAATTAGGAGCCATTAATCAGGCCTGTACAAGTGCCTAAGTGCATGTGAAAGTGCATGTGTCTGTGTTTTTATGTTTGGGAGAGACGGAGCAGAAAAGCGTAAGGAGAGGTTGTTTTTTTAATTTTATTTAGCAGTGGCGCTGAAAGTTCAAACCGGAATGTTAAAAATACTAGGTTTTATGTTTGTGATTAATGATGAATCAGGTTTTATAATTATTCATCTGCATGTTGGCCAGAGGAAGGTAAAATACAGAAACATTCGACTCAACAAGAGTAGATCCACTTCTTAAAAGTTAAAAGTAACCGTTCAGAGTTGGACAGTAACTAGTTTCATTTACCTGAGTAACTTCTTTATTTCTACTACTGTTTTTTTCCTTTTACGTGAGTAATTTTATTACGAAGTATGTCTACTTTTACCTGGATTTTTCACCCACTGAATGAAAAACAACCAAAAATTCACCAGAAAGACTCACTTACATTAATTACAAATATAGGTTTTATTTTTGTAATAAATGACAAAACAGGTAAGAAAATTTCTATTTTTTTCATCTGGATGTTGACACACATGTATTTATATAATTAGTATTTTTAGTACACTGTGCATTTCACTTTTGAATAACTTTATTTTGAAGTGTCTCTGTTGTTACCTGAGTAAAATTTCTGGATGCTAATTTCACTGTCAGACTTAATTTGTTCGACTAAGTCGGTTCATCAGTTTCTTGACTTTTATTGAAATTCTTCATTTGAACTTTCGACTGAAATCTACAATGGAGTTTTGGGCCACGTTAAGATAACCAAATTATTCCAATAAAGTCATAAAATCACAAGAATAAAGTCAAAATATTGCAACTTTATTCTTGTGAAATTCATAAAAAGAATTTCAAAACATCATGACTTTATGATCATGTTATTATTCTTGTATGATTTCTACTTATTCTCATAATGTCACTATTTTCATACAACTGACATATCAGGTCTTTATTCTTGTAATCTTGTAATTCACACAACTATATTATTGAAATATAATTGTGTGTATTACACAATTTCGAGAATAAAATTCTGATTTTATTCTCGAAATATGACTGTTTCCATCATTTTGTTATTCGGATTTTATATCCTATTTTTATGACTTTAATTTAATTAGTCCATCCTCAAAATAAGGTTTTCCAATTGCCTGTGTGTGTGTGTGTGTGTGTGTGTGTGTGTGTGTGTGTGTGTGTGTGTGTGTGTGTGTGTGCGTGCGTGTGTGGTGCGTGTGTGTGTGTGTGTGCGCGCGCGTGCGTGTGTGTGTGTTTGCGCGCGCGCGCGTGCGTGTGTGTGCGTGTGCGTGTGTGTGTGTGTGTGTGTGTGTGTGTGCGTGCGTGTGTGTGTGTGTGTGTGCGTGTGTTAATGAGTGAGATGCATCAGTGAGCTGTGTGATGGGTGTTAAGGAGAGACTTGCTTTAAGAACCAGAACACACACCTCCCACTTGTATCCGTCACATTCCTGCGTCTCAGCAGAGGCTTCGCTCCTCAAACCCAAAACAGTTCAAAAACTGGACCAGAACATCGTGAAGCCCGACACGGTCACTGGGATCCAGTGAGGCAGACACTTCACTCCAGAACCAGCTTAATGCTGATGATATGAAAACAAGTGATTTTAGCTGTTGACAGTGTTGGGTAGACGAGCCAGAATTATATTGCAGGAGAAATAGAAATACTATTTTTACATTTCTTTGGGTCTCAGATGCTACTAAAAACAGACTTCAAAAAAAAAACAGCAATAAGTTTATGTTTTTTTTGGTTTCTGGAAAATGAGCCATTTCAAAAACCTGCGGAATGTTCCACACCGTTACCTAGCAACCCCAGCTGGGCGCCATTACCTAGCAACCCAGAAAACCCACAGATAATTAAAGCAACTTTGCACTTTATTGTCAACTTATTCTCATTTTATGTACATTTTAATGTCTGTTTTTGTCATTAATTTCTCGTCTGTTACGCCAAGTCGCTCTTGTGAAAAATGAAATGGGTTTTAATCCTGGTTAAATGATGGTTTAATAAAATAATAATAATAATAAAAGAAATAGGTTTACACAAAGATGACAGAATATAAAACATATAAAAACAGAATAAGGAAATAAACACTGTACAGTCAGGTCAAAATTTAAAAATAAACACTATGCAGTTAATAAAAAGTAACTAAACCTAAAATTACGTTATTGATCCCAAAGAGAAATTAAAGTAGTAAAATAACTAAAGCTGGTAATTCTAACTAACCTAAAACAAGAGGCATTTCATCTGATTTAACTTGTGTCTTTTTTTAATTTGGTGTATTTAAATATCTGATTTTAACCAAACTGTGGCCAACAGCGGTTTGCTCTGTACAGTCGGCATTTGTTCACATGTTCCTCTGAATTTCCCAAATTAATGAAATTTTCCTGCGCTTCGAGAAACTTTTTAGCTCAAGGTTTTCATACTTTCAAACAGATTAAGGTCGTTTACCACTAACTCTTGATTGAAGCTTCATGAAATGTCTCGCGCGCATTGAAGAAAAGTTCAAGGTGGCAGAAATGCTGGGCATTTTCTTTCATACCATCCGATGCCCTTAATCTGCAAGAAATGTGCTCCATGAAACTGCAATTTGCAGAATTCCACTTAAAAAGGCGAAGTTAACTGTAAAGCTGTGTCACTCTCTCTTTCTTTTCATTAACTGTTGAAGCAGAAAATCCTAAACACTTAAATCACAGTCATGTGACCTTATGTTCCTAATGTCGACAGAAAGAATACGAGAAACGCTGCAGAGCTTGGAAACGTCATATTTTCTTGGTTAAACAGATTTGACCTGATGACCTCTGGATACGAAGGAAATTTTCTGCCTCGCGTTCCTGCATTAAATTAATATTTTAACTGGAAATGAGTTTTGAGTAGATTTATATATGATGTTCACTAAAAAAAACTATTTCATTCGAGGTTTAACATCCATTTGTTTTGAAAAAATACATGTATGCATTTTTTTGTGAATCATGTCCGATTGGTTTCAGAGCACAGAAACATCAAGATTCAAGTCAAGTCTAACATTAAAAAATCTGCTGTAAACATGAAAATGTGCATTGGCTTTGTGCAAAAATATAAACAGTATAAATATACAGTAAAAAGAAGAAAGGATCCGCCTCTACTTTTAATCCGATAAGGATAAAAAGTTCCTTCTCCAGTTGCAGATTATGTCACTTATAACCAGACATTTTCCCATGTTATGACTGAAATAACCTCCAATTAAACTAGTGCTTTTTCATCAAATTAATCTCCTATATCTTGCTGAAAAGTTACATGTAAATCAGTTTTTCAAGATACTAAGATATTTGAAAGTCAACCAAAATATTTGGTCAAATGTTGTGATTTTCCAGTGTTACTGAGAAATCTCAGTCAAACAAAACCTCACCACATGCAGATTCAGCAGCTAAACATTCAAGCAACTTATCCGTATTTTTTTAGCATATTAAAGCAGCAGCCTCACAGAAAGCAATATTCATTATCAGTAACAGTACTTGAACAAGCTGGCTGTATTAGACACGGGTTTTGTGAGGTCTGTGAAAGGCCACTTGGATCTCAAAAGCAGTGCAGCCCATTAAGTCATTTATGTGAAACTGTAACCTAGTTAGCGATCCATCTGCGTGTGACCAGAAAAAGCCCTATTCATTTTATCTACTCAAGGCTTGGCGGCTTCATTTGAATGAAAAATAAAATAAAATCTGCATAAGCCATTTTCTTTTCGTGGAGGTAAATTTTTCACAAATGAATAAACCTCTAAAAAAAACACATCAAAACCTGCATGGATTTCAAAACCTCAAAAATCAGATGCAGAAACTTTACAAGGCTGATCGGTTATATAAACATTTAGTGCATAATTTCCTTCTAACTGACTGGAGCTCAGCATTAGCACCAAATTACAGCCTGATCCAAGGCATGTGGGAGCCAGATTACCAAATGCTCCACACTGTATTAGTTCCATATTATACGAAAATCACAGCACTTTGGGTTTCATTTCAAAACATACGCAGAAATTAAAACATTAATTACTGTAATGATGGTAATCTGGGGAAATGTGACACCGTGTTAAAGCATGACAGATTTAGAGTATTTCTGAACGAGGCCAATTTAAAAACCCTTCGGTTCTTGTTGAGGTTTGAATGTGCGACAACCCTGGGAGGAAGCGAGGGGGGTTATCTGGCTCCCTGCTGTGATGACTGTCCCGTCCCGTCCAAAACCAACAAGTTCTCCATTTTACATCTGATCACAAGCAGGAATGCCAACGGGACTTTACTTCGAAAGATTTGCTGCTTTATAACCTCCATCCTTTCATTTTCTGCAGCCGATTAGTTAACGTGTTTTGGGTTCCTGTCGGCCATCAGTGGTTATCAGGAGGCGAGTAAAACTCTGGGGAACAACAGCAGAACAACAGGAGTCCCAAAGACAACAACACAAAAAAATGTTTTCTATTGCATAGATGAAGTGTTTAAACACCTGATAGTCCAGTAAACTCTGTTCAATGTAGCAAATTGTAACATTTGCTACATTTTCAGCTGCTGTGGTTTATTTTCACACTGCTAAACTCTCTAAAAAACCATTCCCCTCCTCACCTGTGGGGGCGCTGCACCACAATCTACTGACAGGAAACCACATGAAAACCCATGAAGACACGAGCGCAACGTCCTTCTTTATGAAATGCATAGAAACTGGCGTAGCGTCAGATTTTAGCGGTTGTAGGATTTCTCTTCCACCATGGTAACCTGGGGAAACGTGCTAGCAATACACTAGCACATTTGTCCCGCTATATTTACCCAGAATGCCCTGCGCTGAAGTCCGCCTCGTGGTTTTGAAGCCCCGGCCCGTTTGGCGTTCGTACATGCATTCAAACCGCACCAGAGTTCACTTCAACCGAACTGAGATCGAGGTTTCAGCCGGATTAGTTTGCTTTTTGGGTCAATGTCAGAGTTTGATTGGTATTCTCACCTCCCCAAATGAACTGGACTTTCTAGACAATAGAGCCAGTGATTAGTAACAGACTGTAGAGCACCAGAGTCCAGCTTTGGTTGGGCCATGTTTGTGTGTGAATGGGTGAATGACTGAATGTGGTGTGAAGTGGTTTGGACTCGATAAAGAGCAGAGATTATTAATTTTCACACTTGAAACCAATAGACTCTGTAAGGCTGGTGCCAAAATTGACATATTTGTTACATTTTCAGTTGGGATGGTTCCCTTTCGCCCAGCACTGTGTCAAAAACTCTTTGATAAACTTGTTCCCCTCCTGGCCAGTGGGGGCGCTGCACCAAGAACGACTAAAAGAAACTACATGAAAATCTCTGAAGACACTGAAACAGTAACAACAATGGGATGGCGTCAGATTTTAGCGGTGTAGGATTTCCCTTTTGTTTTTGATGGACGACCACGTTTTCCCACTAGTGCTGGACTCTTGTGTTTGTTTTGGTTGTATTTACCCAGAATCCCCTGCGCTTTAGTCCGCTTCCTGGTTTTGGAGCGATCTCTGGTCACTTGGGGTTCACACATTCACTCAAACCGTCTCAAATCCTTGTTCTGCGCCAGAGTACGATTATGCACCTCCCAAAACGAACCGAACTTTCTACGCAAAAGAACCAGAGTTGGAATAAAACAGGCTGAACGGGACTGAATGCATTATTAAATGTGCTGTACGAACTAATCCACCAATGGGCCGGAATAAATCCACAGTAAAATCTGCTGATATAGGTGCTATATAACAGCAGAAATGTTTATTTTACTTCCCCAGATTTGCAGATAGGAATAGAGAACCATTGGTAGAAGAATCCTGAACAGGTTTCGCTGGAATACGATGCAGAGGGGAATCGGCGCGGGAGCCACCAAACGTCATGGCCGATCAATGGAGTTGGAGAGGAAAAGCCCTGGAGGCCATAATCTGACTGGACTTGGCATGGCTCTGCAGCTCGAAGACCCGTCAGCGACAGCCAGGGATCACACATGTTGGTTAAAAGGATTAATTGGAAAGGGTTCTCGATTTCATTCAGCGCCTGTGAACAGTAACAGCCTGTAAAGCACCAGAGTCAAGCTTAGGTTGGCCCGTGTTTGTGTGTGCGAGTGCATGTGTGTGTGGGATCAGAACCAGAGGTAGTACCAATTCGCTAAGTAGTCCAGTTGAAGTGGCAGAATGACTAAATGGTCCAAAACGGCCAAACAAAGATCCATATGCGCAAACTGTGAGCATGCCAGCTCTCGCTTTCAGCAGGCCAAGGAAAATCTTGTTGCTAGGCTTTACATGCTGGCAACGGTCCAAACCACTCATACATCGGAGTGAACTGTTGGACTTGGTTAGTCACACAACACACACACACACACACACACACACACACACACACACACACACACACCAGCATCATATTTATCATGCAAGGCAAAGTGAAAGCTCCCACTGATTGAAAAGCCGGGCTGAGATGGTGGTAAGACAGGCAAAAAGAGAGTGGGAGACATTTCTTTCCCCTTAACAACCATTATCTTTAATCACCACCTCTAATTTCTCCTGCTGTCGCCGCCTTCAGCCTCCAGATTCATCTCTTCATCTGTGCCATCAGCATTTTGGAAAGTGAGACAAAGTTTGGTGGAAGGAAAGGCCTCATGATTAACCACCAAGAAACGTACAACTAAGACATGAGAAATTAGACAGTTTTTCCCTTTATGTGAGTGAAACTCAGACAGTTTGAGTCGGTGCTGCTGTTTTGGTTTTATCTGACCTTTACAGGTTTTCTCATTAGCTGCATTTTCATTGACATTAAAATTACGCAAACTGGAATTACAATAATTAGTGACGCTTATTTATATCGCACATTTCAGCAAAGTGCTTTTACATCATAGAAATAAAAATATACAAAGTCAACTGAAGGGAAATGGAAACAGACACAGAGAAAGAAGATTTGTTGGGAAACATTTGTTGGGGTTTTAAAGAGAAAAATCAATCGATCTTCTGCTTTTGAAAATTGGATCTATTGATCCAATTTTGATTCTACTGATCCAGTTTTCAAAAGTAGAAAATTTGATCAATCAATAAAATTGACTCATTGCCAGCCCTAAATCTAGGGAAGGTTGTGAAAGTGTTTAACGAATAAAGTAGGATTTACCTTATGAGACAAAAATAAACTAACATTTAACCAGATTCAGCTCAGCTTTGGAAAGTGTTGTAGTAAGAGGTATTGAGATTTTATGACTTAAAATTTGATCACTTTTATTTCCTCTTTTTGGTTCCTCCAAATCCATATCCACCTGTGAATTTTCCTCTATCAGCACTTTTTCTTAACTGTTTTCATCGTTTAAACGAGTTCACTGCATTAACTTACAGAGTGTTTGCTCCATCCAATCATAAAGAAAGAAAACTTTTCACGAGTTTCAATGTCAAGCCAAGGAGAAAAACACGCTTGGATGGGATTTGGTGGCAGAACCAGTTTGAAATCAAAACCGGTTCCATCCATCAAAATGTCCAACACAGGACTGCCCTTTAACCAGCCCTTTCTCCCTTTCTTCTCATTTTTATCCAAGAGAAAGAAAAAAATCCCTTCAAGCTGTTCTGTACAAACAGCTTACTGCTGTAATGGTGAAAACTAAAAGCAGCAATGATCTCTAAAGCTTTTGAAACGTAAATATTTGCTGAGTTTCATGGATCAAGGTGCTGCAGCGCGTTTTCACTTTCAGACTGGGATTAACGTCCTCACAAAGAAACAGCAGCTGGTTCACAAAAACAAGAAAATTTCCTGTGTACATTAAACGCAAAAGTAAAGAGTTCAGCTACCTGCAGGTGTACAGACCGACACGTTGGGAGGAGTTTAACCACTGAAGCACAACAAAAGCAGTGGATGTTGCTCATTTTTATTAATAATAATAAACTTGTCACTTACGATGATGTGTTGTGGAGAAAAACTTTAATAGCATTTCTCCATTTCAAACACATCTTTGAAGTTGCAGATATGCAGATATCTACCCCCAATAACCAGCAAATAAAAGCGCAGCAGGAAACAGTTCCGGTTGAAGCTGCGCAGCCTTTTCTGAACGTTTGTCGCCATCTGGTGGTGGAGAAAATAACTACAGCGCTCAGTAGAAAAACAAGAATACTGCCAAGTTTTAAGGACTATGAAGCAAAAACTACAGCCAGTTTTAACCTATCAGATAGTTTCTACAGTTCATTCAAAGGTTTCTAAACAGATTCCCAAACTACTTAATTTTTCCAGAATTCTTCAGTATTGTTAAATTTCTCTACATACGAAGGTTTCCTGAGATTTTCACTGATTTAATTCTACATTATATAGTTCAATTTTATTATTACATATTCCAACACCTGAATAATGTCCATGAATTTAGTGTTTTGATGGTGAAGCCCAGTTTTTTTATTTACATCATAATTTCATAATGTAATTTTTATATATTAAATTATTTTTTTATTATTATTTACTCAGTATTTGAGACTCTTTTGACCAAATAGTTTACGTTTACTTGAGTAAAAATATGTTGCACTCTTGACTAAACTTTTCGGCTTCTCTACCCATTTCTTTTCTGGACTTGCCGTCCAGAAACCACTTGTTTGTTGTGCAGGAGGCTCCACCTCTGCTTTTCACAAATGCACAGTTGCGTAACTGCAAATCTGTTTGCAGCCATTTTCATATGCGATTGTAAACGTTGAGTCGGGAGGCGTGGCCAGCACCAGGGACTACGTCGCATTATCTAAAAATTATTTTTGTGCAAAACATAGTTGACCTCTCCTGTTCAAGGAAGCGTAATAGGTCACCTGTAGTTATTCCACAAGCCAAAAACTATTTTTCGCTGCTATAATCGCCTCAAACCTTGAGCAAAGGCAGAGTCCTTCCCTGCTTAGTTTTTCGTGGCTGTGGGTGTTTGGAGGCACGCCGCCTCTTCAGAGGAACATATATGAGGGTAGAAAGACGGACGGCTTTGAAAAGGAAGAAAGCAGGAGAAGCAGGAAAGCCTCATGTTTGGTCTGCAGCTGATAGTGGTTCTGGGTAAACATACCTGAGCTGTCTGCCTCCAAACACACCTGACTCCACATGTAGCGCACAGAAAAGGAGCGACCGCCTGACCACTCAGACTCTTACTTCAGTCGTCTCTATTTCATAGAAAACTGAAGATTTTGTTACAGATATGAAGAAAAGCATCACAGCCACCAAACTGAGAGCTGTAAGGAAAAATGTTTGGATTATGCGGAAAAAGTCACAATTCTAAGAAACTAAATCAGAATTCTGATTAAAGTCAAAATTCAGAGAAACAAATTCAGAATTGTAATAAATTTGTATATTTCTAAGCTTTTTATTACTTTCAGGCTTGATTTTTTTTCCTCACATAAAAAGTTGAAGGAATAATTAACCTGGAAGGAGAATTACATAATAAATATATGCTGTTAAAAGGTGATTCACATGAAAACTTTCTAAACTCAAATCGTTGAGTGTTTCTGGGATTAACCTAAAAGTTTATTTTAATTTTTCTAGTAAATTAGACTTTTGGAGCCAAGAACATTTTTGAGAATAATCTAAAAATTTCTTCATTTTTTTTTTTTAGCACATTTTCATCTTTTCAAATGTTCTGGTTTTTTCTTAAAAAACCCCAAAAAAACATCAGTTTTTAGGCAGAAATTTACGCATTTTTTCCATTGCAATGTATCCTGGATTAATTAAAACGTTCACATTTATTTCTGTCCAATAAAACCCAGAGGAAGAAGCCGTTTTACTTGATGTGCTCAAACATTTTTGCACAACCAGATTTCTCTCCTCGTCCTGCACACAGTAGCAGGGTAATGGCAGTATCAGCCATTACTTCAGTCGCTGCAGATAAGAGAAGTTGTGAAACGAACTGTGCAAATCTTTCCACTTCAGCTCCAACTCAGTCTCATATCAAAGGTGCGGAGCGATAACGGCCCTCTCCGGCTCATACGCACGGCTTCAGATAGACTCGCTGCCTCTGTTGGTGGTCTCCCCCCTTCTCTCTTAGATTAGCTCACTGACTGACTGGTATGTATGTCTCAATTCCCAGACATCAGACTCAGTTAATGAAGTTAGGCCAAACATGTTGCAGCAACAGTTCCTGCATTCAGCCTGCGTTATTCAGGGAACTGCGGGTTTCAGCAAGTCAAATTTAAGACTTTTAAAGACCTTTTTCATGCCACCCTGAATTAAAGTTAACACTAAAAAACTTAATATAGGGGATGGTTGAGGGATTTTGCTGCATTACAATCAAATTAATAAAAAACAGTGACATTTCTGGGAACCGTTTGGTTCCTGCTCAGCTTTGTGCTTCACTCACTGAAATAAAAATATGAAAAGTTTTAAGATCATCTGTGAGCCAAATAAAATGAATTTTGTCCAGCGACCTGCCGATATAATAGCAGCGAGTTCTCAGTCGTCTTAACTACGGAAAAACATGCAAAAGCTGCAATACAACAACAAATAGCCACAAAGGAAGTTAAGCTAGAATGGAAGCAGCGATTAACTTGCCAGCATAGTTACTGCTTAGCATGACCTCCATTTTATCGTTGCGTTGTGGCTTTCAGTCTTTGCGTCGCAGAGTTTGCATTTGGTTTTCGTGTCACCAAACAAAGATGAAGATGTCTGCGAGTAACTCAAATGTTTTCCTGACAAAAATCCCATAAAATAAATAAATAAACTACACAAATTCGATGTACAAGTTTGATTCTTGGATGCTCAAACATCTTTTTATTTCTATTTCTGGATGCGTCTTCTAGGTATAAGTAGCTATAATAATGAAAAACAACTTAGTGCAAAATTCTGTATTATAAGCTGAACTCGGGTCTCTAAGTTTGTGTTGATTTGAAGCTTTGAGACAAAAAACACAAAGCAGAAAATCTGCAGGTCTGATGTAGATCATAATCTCTGATAAAATAACTGCTGCTATCCAAACAGGATGCAATAACTTCTGCTTCTTACGCACCTTGAGCGTAGAGAGTGTGATGCATGCATCTGCAGGTGTGCCGTAACCGCGCGCACATACGTGTGTGTGTGTGTGTGTGTGTGTGTGTGTGTGTGTGTGTGTGTGTGTGTGTGTGTGTGTGTGTGTGTGTGTGTGTGTGTGTGTGTGAGACATTCTCTCCTGGTGCTGGAGCAGAACAAACATGGATTAGAGCCACACCACCATGCAGGTACGAACAACTCCCTGTTCATCGACACTCAGTCAAACTGCAAACAGTCCTGCTCCGAGCGCCCAGCTGCTGCGGCTTACATGATGTCAGGGCCATTAAAGTTGTGTAGCCGCCAGATGAAAGGCCTGTCATTTACACAGAGCTCGCTATTAGGAGGCTCATAATCACTCACGGACAGACAGGTTCGCTCCCCCGGGCACGGAGGCATCAAAGGCCTCCGACCGTGACGGCCGAGGGGAGACTTTAGGCTTTGTTTCTACTCTTATATTGATAATTACCTTGTTGGTCCTTGTTTTCCCCTATTATCCATTCAGAAACTTTACTGTGTGATAAATTTTGTGCTGCAGGCAGAGAGGCCGTCGTCAGCAGGAAAGATTAATGAGTTCATTGAAATGAGCTTCCCATTGGTGCAAATCACCAAACACACACACAGGTTTCCACTGACCACATGACTGCAATTTGACTTTTAGAAAATAAATTTGCTTGATGGAAATATGACAATTTTGAAAAAACAAGTTTTTTGATTTAAAAAAAAAAAAGGCTTTTTTTAAGCGATATTAAAATTTGGTTATTTCACATCCCAGGAGTCACATGTGCAGTAACAGGATGTTACTACTGAGGAAAACGACAAAGAAGACGACGACAGGAAGTATTAGGAGGCATAAATTTGTCAAAAATTACAAAAACTCTAACTTTTAGCTTAAAATATGAAGTTAATTGTACAAAAATGTTTTTTCTTGACATTCTACCTCAACAAGAAAATCCAACTGAGGTTAGAAAATCTCTTGTGCAAGAGAATCCTGACCAAGACTGGCAAAGACTTCACACAACATTCACAGCAAAAGCATAAAAAGTTCATCAAAGCCATCGATATATTAGTCAAAATATTCTTCAGTTGAAACAGATCATTGCTTTTTAAAATCAGAATAACTGTAGAAACATTTAGTGAAAACAGCACCTTTAATTCATTTGTTATTTCACTTATGGGAAACATTTCTTGTTTTAAGTGAAATAATCTGCCAATAGAGCTATTACTATTTAATCAATATTAAGGAATTATTTACTTAAAACAAGCTCCTATATCTTTCTCAAAAGTTACTTGTAAGTTTGTTTTGACTTATTTCAAGTGAACTGAGATATTTGTACTAAAAAGTGGTTCAAAAATACTTGGTAAGATTTTGTTTTTGTGGTGCAACTGTTAGTATTAACTATAACTACCTGCACCAAAACAAAATAATTTACATGTATCCCACTCCTACTAACATTTTTCACCTTTTTAAAAGCTCGTTTGCAATAACTGGCTGCCGTTCTTCTGGCTCCACCGCCTGTTTGTATGGAAACTAAAATCTGCTTCTCTGTATGTGGATAATTTATAGCGCTTCATTCGCCGGTGGTTTACTGAGCTCACACACTCGAACAGATTCAATTTGTCACCCATGACCGGGTCTGGTGAGGTGGATGAAGAACTGTTTGGTCCTTTCCAGGTCACAAACTAAGAAGGCCAGGGTGTCGGATAAAGAACCAGCTCTGCAGGAAACCCAACACTTGGCCTCGCATGAACACACACACTCAAACTGGGACCATCAGAGATATGCCGACTGGACATATTTACCACCGTAGCCAACTGATTTTATTAGTCTGGCTCACAAACACAGTTGGGCAACAACACATTATTTTAATTTTTGCTTTTTGATATTTGATCTTTGTGAAAAATCTGGATTTTTTTTAATAGAATGAAGTAATAATTTTGTGAGAACGCCAAAAGAAAGTATCATCTTAAGATTTTTTCTTATGAAAACCACTTTTTCTTGTAATTATCTATCTATTATAGATTATAGTCTCATAATTAAACATAAATCCTCATAGTCTGGCTCGTACAACTCACAGAAGGGATAGTTGAAATAATAGACGCTTTTTTTTAAATCACAAATTGGGTCAGGTACAGGAAAAGATAAAAAGTCATATTTAATTTCTAAGCCATTATCACATATTACAGAGCTAGAATGAATTATACTATATAAAAAAATATACTTTAAAATAAGCATTTTATTGTGAAAACCTGTAAAAAAGTGACTTCAAAATGATGTTAAACTCCATCTTTCTGTCCCTCAATATTAATTCATTTCAGATCAATATTATCTTAGATACATAAATGCAGAATTGGCATGTTGTTGTATTGAATTTGTGTGTTTTGTTGGCAGATTGAGGGACTATTTATGCCATGACATACATTTGCAGTACCTACATCAGTCCACAAGGTGGAGACTCCCACTATCTGGAAATAATCCACTGTACAATCCATCCCCTCTGGACACATTTCCCCATTTTTCTGATTTGAAAGCTTACTTTTATTTATTTATTTCACTAATAGCCGTTTGGCATTGATCCAGCCATCCAATAAAAGATCCAATCCATTAATTTTCTATTTCCTTAAGAGGCAGGACATCCATTACGACCAAAGTCTCTGTCTTTTCAGTTGTCAAATATTTGACATGATACAACAAGACACCAACACAGGAGCTGCATATTAAAAGCGGAAGCTGGCGGCTGGGGAAGCAGGTGATTTCTGTAGAGAGACAGGAGGAGAGGGAAACCCTGCGCTGCAAGCCAATTACTATTATTAGGGATTCTTGGTATTAAAGAATGAAAGCCACTAAGCACAGACATATTGAACAAGAGGCTCAGCTGCTGCCTGGTTAAACAAGCTGGGTACGCTGAAACAGTTCAGTTCAGCAAAAAAGGGAAGGAAATAACTGTCATGTATGTGGAGGAAATTATTTACAAGTGCAGCACAAACAGTCTGAATGCCTGCCATTGTTTTCCAGTAAAGCCAGTACAGACGTGACTTCTACTTGTTTATGTCAAGCTAATTTCTCTGTGAAAGTGAAACACAGACTAGCTGGGACTCAAAGACATACAGGCATTTTTACAACAGATTAATCGGATTAATCAATTCTCAAAATAATCGTCAACTGATTTAGAAATTGATTGTTAGCTTGAGATTACAGACTCAATAAAAGCCATTTGTTCAAAGAATGACACATTGCAGAAATTAATTTACAATGTGTCTATGCAAAGATCATACGTTTTGTATTTAGCATTTTTAAAAAAAGGTTTTTATTAACAAGCTTTTCATGTTACCACTGCTCATGTCAGTAGCGGCCATATTGAAATACAGATTTTCTATGTCTAAGAAACAAAAGGCAGCAATACAAACACTTTCTTGCCTGTTTTTTTTATTGGATTAAATTGCTGACTTATGAAATTCTGTTTTTAATGGTGTCATAACTTACTACAAAAAAAGTATAAAAAGTCTAGATGATTCTCCATGGTAACCATTAATTAGACACACTTTCTCCATCATGCAGTATTTGTTTGCATCCGAGAAATCTTAGTTACTTATGAAGTATGAAAGTTGATGTTCTTACCTTGTAGGAAGTGCTCTTTGCTGCCATCCTTACATCAATGGCGGCTCTGCACCGCCATTTTCTTTCTTTATCAAAAAGTTGAGATAAAATGGACACTTTGGTGTTTGCACAGATCCAGACGCCATTTTTAGAATGAAATCAACTAAATAAATTAACTAGGATGTGAATTAACGCGCAGATGGGTTGTTTTAATGTCCATCATGGAGAAGTGGGCCGCTTTCGTCACTAAGACTCTGATGTCTGATTGGCTGCTTTGAACAGCGAGAAAAAAACAGTTAGCTAAGACTCCGAGGTCAAGAATGTTCCTGAAAGTGCATAAATAACTTCAACACAATTAGATGTTAGCAGTTTATTTACCACACACCCGGGGAGAGCAACTCCGGCTTCATTTTGGTCTGAAATATCGCTAAACGGTCCAAGACAGTGTTAGCCTGTGTTAGCCAGCGTTAGCATGGCTAACGTCCTGTCTTTAAAGTCTGCGGCAGCAATTTTGTAAACTTATTAGAGATATTTCAGACCAAATTAGAAATATAAAGGTTGCAGTTTCTCACCTAGAGTTTGTAATAAATAAATGGCAACAATTAATTGTAGTTATTTTGACATTACCAGTGAAAATGACCCGAATCTACCAAACTGGAGGAGCAACTTCCTCCATGTTTGGATCCTGACATCCAATCAGATGTCAGGATCTCCCCTAATCCCGCCTACAATTTGAAGTTCACTGTTTAATTCATGATGGGCTTCAGCACATAAATTCTTAAAATATGAAATTATTCTATCTAGTTTTTCAAATGAAATGAATACATTTAATTGAGGCACATATACTCACGAATTATACAAACTGCAAAATGTTATACTGAATTTTACATTTTAATCAAACTTCATGTCTGAAAACTTTCAATCTCAAAAGCACTCCAACAAAATCCATGTGCAAAGTTGAACTGTCTGGGTCTTGGAGGGTTTTATCAGTTTTTCTTGATAATCTGCCACTAAACATAAAAACTCTGAAATGGAATATAATTTGAATTTGTTTGGTAAATTGGTGTTTACCTCAGATCAGCAGTGAAAAACAAAAAACTACAACAATCGTTCTCATAAAAATGTATTTATTTCGTAAATAATATTTCAGCTCTAATGAATACAGACAGGAGAGACAGAATAATTTCTCAGTGGACAGAAGTGATAACTCAGGACACTGTGCTGCACAGATCTGATGGCTTTGACATTTTCATTCTGATCCTCGTAATTCAATTAAGGAAACCTTCATTTGATTCAACTTTAAAATGCATTTAGCTTGTTTGGGGCCATAAAGTTCAAACTTGGCTTGATTCTATTACACAAATATCTAAATTCAATCAAAGATAACAGGGGAGAAGTCAGCAGCTGATAAAAAGATATTTCTGATGGATGATTAAATATTGAACAACAATCTAAGTATTCTCCTAAATGTTTTTGAGACATTTTAAGGTCATTATGAATGCAATTTAAGACCCATGTCTTCAGAGAAATGTACCAAATAGCAAATAATTTGCCCTTATCCTTGATAGAGATCTAGCAAACTAGTAACAACTAGCTGCTAACAAAGCTAAATACCATAGCTACTAGTTAGCGGTAGCATCAACCGTATCGAGTCACTGAACGACTCGAACTTTTGCCTAACAAAAATAATCTTATGAGAAAAGAAAACCCAGAATATACGAAATTAAATGTTCACAAAATTCAAGAGGTGCGATTAATATATCAAAGGCCAACTTTAAAAAAAATAAATTATGACATTTTAATACAACAGAGTATTAAGGCCATATAAAAAAAAAATTAAAGGAAAAACCAATATTACAAAATAAAATAAAAAAATACAATAACATGAGCATAAAGTCGTAAGAATGAGAAAAAATTACTACCAGAAGTTATACAAATCACTTTATTGTTGTGTTTTTATCATCTTACTTTCAATTGACAAATTATACTAAGGAAAATAAAAAAATAAAACATTGAAGAGAATAAAGTCAGAAATCTGACGTTCGCGTTTATGACTTCATTCTCATAATCTTTATTTTCTTAGCATGACCCCAATACTCCATTGTATTTAAAAGCCTTAATTGAGATAGATTTAAAACATTTTAAGTTTGTGTGCACACCTGGCAATATTTATTTGTAGCTTTTTGGCAGGCAGCTCTGCTCTCTCTGACCACAAGGGGGCAATAGATCTGCAGGTTCATGTATGATTCTGCCCTCCTCATCCTCCATCTGCAAACTTCATGCAGAAAAAGGTCCAGCAGCGACATCAATGCAGAAACGAGACAAACATCCAGACCTGGAGATGGTTCTACAGTCCTGACGGATTTCTGAGATGGAGACATTTTGAAGCAAATCTTTGTTTTTCACACAGCCAAAAGAAAAGAGCTGGATTTCTGATCACATTAAAGAAGGAAAAGGAACAATCCCTGATCTCTTTCATCATTCAGATGCAAATATTGTGATAAAAGGGGAACCCACCATTTAAACAGAAGTGCTTAGCAAGAAATGAGGAACAGGAAACGACCGTCTGTCACATAAAAGAAGCTTTTGAGTTGCATGGTGGGAACGACAGTTCAAACGTTGCATCTTAAACGGAGCCGTCAAATGTTTTTAAACTGTCCACATATCAAATCCATACAGTAAAACTAAAAAGGTCCAAATTTGAACAGCTTGTAAAAATTTAAACCGATTGAAATGAGAAAAGTGAAACTCCAGGTGTTTTATGAAAAATGTTCTGTTGGTTTATTCAGCTTCTCAGAAAACAAGAATATCAAAACCTAAAACGCTCGACGTTTCTCCAGCTGTTGGTCATAGCTGCCATCTACAGAGTCCTGACGGAGGTTAAGGACGTAAAAGCTAATTGCAACAAAAAAACTGGCTCTTCAGGGTATGTAAGATTTATTAATGGATAGTTTAGTGGAAGGAAAACATGTGGCAGAGAGAAAAAAAAATGTAAAGCTTTCTGCCGGTTTCACCAACTCAAGACATTTTAAGACCCTTGTAAATGAAATTTAAGACATAAAATTACTAATTTTATATGTTAGTATCATGCTTTTTTTATTTATTTTTTACTCAGATTGAACATTAGCATCGTACGGGACAACAGAAACGAGAAAGTGGAGAAAACAAGCGACATCTGATCAACTGTCAGAAAATTCTCAAGGACACAACAAAATTCAAGACGTGTTTAACGGCAAACTTTCAAAAATTTAAGACATTTTCAATAAAGGAATTCAAGAATGTGCAGACACTAAAAAAGCCCTTTGTACTTTTTTCCTTCCACTAAACTTTCCCTTAATGTGATTGGATGGATCATTCAGAGCAACTAGCTTCTTTAGAAACAATCTTAGGGCGGATAATTGATGACAACATTTCTGTACTAAATGTTCTTTTTAATCGTCTTTGGTAATATTTTTGTTTTCTGTGAAACTGTTTTAAATATCACTGGATTAAATCACAACACTTCCCTCCAATGGAGCGTCTGCATCTTCCTTCTGGCAGGTAAGATTGTGAGAATGGTTCACGTTAACTACAATACCCATGATGCAACTCAGTCAGCTGGTTCTGCCATGGAAACATTGGCTTCAAGTCCAACAGATTCCTAAAGTCACAGAAACACTTTCAGGAGACTTGATTCAACTACTTTCCACAAAGAAACTTGATAATTTTATTCAACAGCATCAATGAATGAAGGTCCATCCTGGTCATCAGCAACTATGAGGTCAGCTGGTTAAAAGAGCATTTTACTAAATTATCATTTAATTATTCAAACTGGACATTTGCCTTTAAACTCCATGAACCAATAATGTGATATATGCAAGAAAAACAACAGAAAAACCTTTTTACAGCTATAATAAATACTCCTTCCCATCATCAGTCGCACCTGTTTGTGTTTCTTACAGAAAGTAAACAACAATATTCAAATAATTAGCAAATGGAAACCGATTCCTGTTCTTCCTGGGTGTGCTGAGGCTACTGGTGTCCAGTTTAAACCAGTTAGACGTCTTGGTGGGAATTGGTAGCCTTCAGGAAGCCTCAACACTCACATTCACACACAGAGGAAACGAATGCGGCGAAAAGAAAACAGCAAAACGTAAATGATTTCTAAGGTGTTAATGAATTTCTTTTGAAGCAATGAGAAGCAAGAAAATGTGATATTTTTGATATGTGGTTTGTGCAAAACGCTCAGCTTTTCTTTCTGAAGGAATTTTCCTGAACATGAAAACATTCTTCTGTCTACTTTCACCGCAAAAACACAGAATCTCACCAACGAATTTGGCTTCATTTCTAGTGCAAACATCTCGGTTCATTTAATACGAGACAAAACGAACCAACAGGAGACAAAAGTTTGATGTGAGTCGATTTCTAAACATTGATGAAAAAGTGTCACTTCTGATGTGGGAAAAATGTTTTAAGTGACATAATCTAGAACTCGGTTGCTAGGAGACGGGCTGAGCTTGGCTGGGGTTGCTAGGTAACGGCGCAGCGCTGTCGAACTGATTCGTATTTATTCTTCATATTAAGGAATTATTGACGAAACAAGCTCCAACATTTTGCCAACAAGTTAACTGTGAATCAGTTTTGTCTTAATTAAGTATTTGCACTAGAAACTAAACCAAACTTGGAAACATTTCATGTTTTTGCAGCGTTAAAGAGCATCAACGCCGACTTCCAAAAGCTCCTCACAGTTACGCATGTCGATGAATTATTACTCTGGGAAACGTTCAGGAACCTGGTTGTGCGTTTTCCTGCCGTGCATCTTTAAAACGATCCCTGCGGTTTGTGGCTCTGTGACACTAAGAGGCTTTTGGTCGCCAGGCTGATGGAGAAAAGGCATTTTTCACTTCAAAAACACAAAATCCTATAAAGTATTTTGGTCTCGTTTCCAGCGCAAATGTTACTAATTTACAAGCAACTTTTCAGCACAATATATGAGCTTGTTTTAAGACAATAACTCTTTAATATACAAGTGAGACAGTTTTTCCATCTTAAATGTCCGGTTCCACTGGAAGATTAGTTTCCTTACAACTTGCACCGTTTCATCAACATTAAGGCGTCGCTGAGTTAAAAATCCTCCCATTTCTTCCTGAAGAGCTTCTTGTCAGTTAGGTTTGTCTCATCTTACGTATAATGAAATGTTTGTATTAGAAACCAAAAATACTTGGTGAGATTTTGTGTTTTTGCAGTGCAGGGAACAAGAACAAGGAAACAAGAGCTTTGATCTGCAGTTCCATCACTTGTATTAATTATATGGCTTTTTTAAACATCCGGCTCATCCGGGACGAGAGGGCACAAAATATTAACCACAACTATAAGAGCTTCAATCAGGCACAAAAATAAAGAGCTACACTCCAGTCTGGATCCGGCCGGTCTTTGGTACCACAGCAGTTTATGTTGCCGGTCCCGGCAGAACCTCTGGATGCTACAGAACTCGTTCCCGTCTCACCGGCAGCTAAAGGTGCAGCAGTGGATCAGACAGATTCCTGGAAGCAGCGGGATCTTCAGCTGAGCTTCGAGCATTTCTCACCGCAAAAACCAAAGCTGGCCGAGCGTTTCTGTCCAGTTTCTACTGCAAATGTCTTAGTTCACTTGAATTAAGACAAAACTAACTTACAAGCAACTTTCCAGCAAGAAGTAGGAGCTTTTTTTAAGTCAATATTTCAGTAATTTTAATGAAAGAGTTCCACTGGCAGAGTTTATCTTCTGAAAAATATCTTTTACAATTGAAATAATCTGCTTAAAATGGGCCAAACTAAGAAAAATATAAAAATAAAATGTTGAAAATAAATTTGGATACGAATAAAGTCAGAATAATAGAACTTTATTCCCGTAGTTTAATCTTTCCACAGTGTGGCTCTGATATCGTCCTTTTACATCAATCAACATTAAGGCATTATTTACTTTATAAAAGCTCCTACATCTTAATGAAAACTTTCTCGTAAGGTAGTTTTGTCTTAATTCAAATGTACCAACATATTTGCAGCTGAAACTTGACCAAAAGCACCTGGTTAGGTTTTGTGTTTTTGCAGTGTCAGCAACATTTGTAGAAAAAAAAAGAAAAGTGGATCAGAGTAAGTTTGCTAATATTCAGGTCTGTTTTCTGCTCAGAGGAAAGAAACCGATGCCTTTCTTGTTTTTAAATGTGTTTCTCGGATCATCTTTCAGGAATCTGATATTTCCTGTCCGTGCGCTGATCGGATCTTCCGACGGGAGACGGCAAAACCAGGCCGACCCGTTTCATTTCCTCTGATGCTCGTCTCGTTCTTTCTAAGAATCGGTGAGCCGCAGGGACACAAAGACGCTACGGACCCGATCCTGGCTGGTTCCCACTGATTTTAAACTGGAATCAGTGCTCAGGGCTCGTAAAACGGTACCGGTGTGTGTGTTAGGGGTGGCGGCCGTGGGAGTCAACAGCGGCTGGCCTCGATGGGCGACAGAGTCAGGATGGTTCGGTCATTGGAGTAGAAGTTCTCTGTGTCGCTCCAAGACCTGGAAACAGCAGTGACCGAAGGTTAGGAGACAGGCGCAGTGTGTGTGTGTGTGTGTGTGTGTGTGTGTGTGTGTGTGTGTGTGTGTGTGTGAAACAGGAGAGCTGAGGTGTCAGTAGCTATAAAAACCAAACATGATCCCAGTCAGTCAGGCTGGAGGAAGCAGAGCGGATGGGTGGATGGATGAGTTAGTGAAGGGTGGATGAGTTGGTGGCGAGTTCCTGAAGTCTCTCCTCATTGAACCATCGTTCAGAACGAACGTTTAGTGAGAGAAGCGTTAGCAACCATTAAAAATTAAACGAATCGGTAATTAAGCTTCTGCAGCAACTGGAAGTAATTACAACTGTAACTAATCGATTATTCGGTCAATTAATCGGATAAAATTGCTGCGTAACGCTGAGTTTTTCATTCAATTCCTTTAAAATCAGAAAATAAACATTTTATTCCTTAAAATGCAACAACAAAGTGTTGTGTACCGTTGACCATTTGTAGTAGAGATAAAATAATTAATTGTGATTGATTATTGAAATAATTGTCACTGTTTGAACAGGAATCAATAACCAATCACTGCCTCCTGCACAACCAGAACGCAGCAAGATTTATCTGAACCAGAAGTCGACACCCAACTCTTGTCTTTTCCAGCAGCCATTGTACAGCAGTAAAACCAGCTGCTGTGGTTGCTAGGAGACGGGCTTCACTGGGGTTGCTCGGTAACAAATGACAGTTAAAAACTGGGAGGTTTGTGAAAGGGCTCATTTTCCAGACACCAAAACACAGCTGGGTGTTTCGTTTAAGTGCTTGGGTTGATTTTAGAAGCAGTTGAAACTCAAATGGAGGCAAGAAGACAAACAAAATGTGAATTTTGCTTAATAGTTCCCCTTTAAGAGTTGGTGAGGGGAAGGAGGAGGCCAGCCGGGCTCTTTGACTTGGCCTGTGACTCAGATGGTGAATTAACCGGAGGCGCTTGCATCACATGAGCTACATCAGCATCTCAGCTCGTCTAACGGAGGGAGGAGGAAAAAACAAACATCTGAGCTCAGAAACCATCTCTAAGTTAAGAAAACCCTCAAAAAGCTTCAGGGAACACGAGAACAGGACACGCCGATTTCTGGCAAACTCACTGGGGACATCAGCAGCACATGAATAATTAATCTGAGATTAATGCAGACTTTAGGCACAAAGGGACAAAAACACAGGAGGAGAAGGAGAGTGACAGTGACATAAGCAGGTAACATTGTTTACAAAATACCACAGGAAGCCTCAACGCAACAAAACGGTTGGACTGTTCTTGTTTTGTACTTCCTGTCGGATGGGGGTAGTTTTTCCAACTCCGCTCGGCTGGAACACCAGGAACTATAAAACAAGCGCTCCCTTTGCGTTGGCCTCTTCTCAGAAGCAGCCGTGAGGCTTCAGCATCCAATGAAAAACGGTCAGTAGACACAGGAAGTAACAAAAGAAAGGAAAAACGCTCCAGACGTAGAACTACACCTCCCAGAAGCCACATTCCTTCTCGTTACGATTTTCACTGAACTTTGGTTCTTAAAACAACGTGAGCCAGTTATGACTCAGGTGATGCACCAATAATGTATTTAATAAGTAAATATTTCTGCTACACGGTTTGTTCAGTTCTGACACAAAGAATACTTTCCGCTATGGCAGTATCCAAGCATTACGGCCAAATTCACTCCAATTACCTTTTAAACAAACCATTGATAATCTGTTTTTGGAATCTGAAAAGAGAATTGCAGATGAAGGAAGATATTTGGTTTGCATATCTGGATGCTACTTTTCCTCCATCTGCAGAGAGTTAGGACAGACGAAGCAATGCAGAGGGATAAAACAACTGCAGATTCCATTTATTGACTTCATTGTTTCCATTACAGTAAAAAGCCGACCGCTGCAATATACATTACGTCCGCTGGTTTTTTCTTAAATCCTCTGGGAGGGAACAAATTGGTTGTGATTTGTCACTTGGAGGAAACCAATTGGTTGCTTCGTGCCAAGGTCAGAAAACAAATCAATCAACCCCACAGGAGGCAATTCGTCTAAATTGAATCATCCTTTAATGGGAAAATCTCAGCCTGAAGGTCTGTGTTTGTTTCAGAGGACTGACCCTGACGGCGAACCGCGCAGCCGCAAGTAGGGAAACATGTTTACCCACAAATACCGACAATATACATCTGCTGTAACGCACACAGAGGGATGCACCAATCACAAATGGAGACCAATTTCAGGTTTCTGTTTCGTTCTTTAAAAAACTGCATCCGTAAAACAGTTTTTAGTCATTTTATCAGAGCAAAGGATGTAAAACTGCTGTCAGAGTAAAGTCACTTTAGTACAAGTTTTTACTGGTAATTTAAACAAAGACAATAATTTTCCCTCCATCTTTACCAGAATGAAAGTTGTTTAAACAGCTGATTGATTTGCTCTGATTGGGGACCAAAGTTGCAGCATTTGTTTTATTTTCAGCTGCTGTGGTTCTTTCAAACCGCACCGAGTCAAACCATCCAAATCTTTTGAGAAACCTTTTCCCCTCCTCGCCTGCGGGGGCGCTGCACCAGCAACCACTGAAGAAGACACTTGGCAGCACTTCCTTCTTCATGACATAAAAGCAAAAATGCAGTAGTGACAGAAATTAGCGATTGTAGGGTTTCTCCCGACAACGAACCTTTTCTCCTGCTACCGCTAGCTTAGCACGTTTGTTTACCCAGAATGCTCTGTTGTCGTCCTCTTCCTGATTTGGAGCGGTCTCTGGTCTGCTTTGTGTTCACATATGCATTTCCATTAACCAAATTAAAATTACGAAAATACAGTTGTTTAATAGAAATGAGCCAATTCTGAGAAGTTTTTACACTTTTTTCTCAGCTGCATCAAATTTTGTGTTGCGATAGAAAAACTTTTTCGCATCAATCTAATTTGTCATTAGCAGCTAAGAGCTTATTTATGGACACTGGACAATGTGGAAAAGTGTTTGCATCCGTCGTTATTTTAAGTTTTTCTCTCTCACAGCCGTAAGGAAGACGGTATCAATAATTAAGCTACAAACAGATCAAATTGGTCAAATTCTTGGACGTTCTTTAATTTCCACTGCATATTTTTCCCTTTTCAAATTCACACATTAATTAAAAAAAAGGAAATTTGGCAACAAAAGACATGAATGTAACATCTTCATTACTGATCAAATCAATATCTGGAGTCCTGAGACATTTTGAGAAGTATCGACAGCTCAGCAGGAAGGGCTGATCACTTCGTCTGATCAATAACCCCACAGAGCCGCTGGGATTGAGAAACTGCAAAGACCTGCAGACTCAGAGCTCAGCCTCCAAACTGTGAAGTAAAACCTCCACATTTCATAAAACCACCTGCATCTGCAGCCATGATTAACTGAAAGCTTCCAAACTGCTCTGAACGGACGTCATGCTACGTTAGCATCATTCTAAATATCAGCTGGGGACCCACAATGCATTGCTGCCCAGTGAAATAAAAACATTAAGAAGAAAAGAGTCCACTTCCCACTGATTTTTGTAGCTAAATATTTAATGTGTATAGTGTCAGTAAGCATTTATATTCGGATACTTTATGGTTATACCAGCCAGCCATCGTCATGGCGATGAGGTTTCGGCTACAGATACAGCGTTGGCCGAAGCCGACCGGCTACTTCATGATGTAGTAATGTTGTCTGTTAAAGTGCATAACAAACTAAAGGATTTTCCCTAAAAAACCCGAACCCTGTCTGGACATCAAACGCTCGTTTGAGGAGGAATCACAGGAGAATCAAGACAGACGACACAACAGATCACAGCACATGGCAGACAGACAAACGGCAAATACATTTGCAAAGGCGTCGGATTTACAGACGAGACGCCGGAGAAGCTGCGTTTCCATCGTAACCTCGCAAAGTGGAATTACCACAATAAATTCGCTTAAAGGGAGATGCCAAGTTTTCACTGTTTTTCAGACGCATCGAATTTTTCAGTTTTTCACAAAACTGGAAACATTTTTTGAGTCATGCTGGTTTGTCTACTGCAGAAAACTGATAACTGGTTGCAACTGGGTTCCTTAGAAGAGATGCGCTAAGTGTTTACATTCATCGCCGCCGTGATTTCTAATGATTTATTACGGGAACAAACCCATTCATGTGTGATTTTAATTTAAATTACAAAGTTGTATTTTTTTTTAAATAAGTGAAAGTTTTTGCACATTTCTATTGGAAATGCAGCTCATTACATGCAAAAAATACAGTTTTGTTCTGTTAAATAACAAATTCAATTAAAATCCCATGTGAATAAGTTTGTTCACATGATAAATCATTAATGACCAAGCAGCACCGTCATCCTGCTGCTGCTGCCAGCAGCAGGATCCGGTTCATCCGGAGACTCGTTCGGCGATAAACTGTCCCAGAAGTTATTGAGATAAACGATAATAATGTTGTTTTACAGTAACGTAATGACATCAGAACACATTCTCCAAGATCGACAAACGTTAAAATCAAATTGACTGGAACTGGAAGAGATTTTAAATATCCAAAATAAATAAATAAATGAAGAAAAGGAATCACAAATTTTCTCTGTTTTCTTCAAAAAAAGGGGCCAGTTGAGACCAAAGCACCAGACTGGAAACTTTAACTGTGAGAAAAGGAAAACAATAAATCATGCTTATGGAAATCACTGAGTCAGCTTTAATTTATCGCGCAATTAAATGTTTGATTATTTTATTGCGACAGGTTTAAAAAGTGTTTCCACTGCAGTTTTGTGAATTACAGCTGAAAAAAAAAACAAACACTCGCACAAAAAAGGTTTTTTCTAAATTGACTCGTTTCCATTAAGCAAATTTATTTTCGTAATCCCAATTATTCCAGTCATTCAGTCAATGGAAACGCAGCTGCTGATGTGTGAAACGCGATAAATAAATAAAATTATCGTACCAAAGTCTCCCTGGCCACAGAACAACCATCGTACTGTGAAGCGTTAACCTCTAGATTTTTGGTTTCGTTGCCTTTCCGACTCCAAACTCCGCCGGACGTGTGTGTTAAATCATGCCGCAACAGAAGAAGTCTGTAAGTGTTTCATCTTCAGCCTCCAACTCTTTCCTAAAACCAGCCTTTAAAAACCACCGACACTCTGCTTCCCCGCAGCGCGGCCGGATCACGGGCTAAAACACTCGGCGCTGCTGCCCAAATCAAAAGACGGTTCATCAGGATTGATAATCATCGATTCTCGCCGACGCTGCAGTCCTCCCCACCTGTTGCTGCGGCTGGATGTGTGGCAATTGTTGACGCCGGCCTTGCATTGTCCCGTCATTTGTTCCAGGAGGCGGGCCAGGCGGGAACAGCCGCTTTGCCCATGTTGGTAGCAGCACAGGGACTCCACACAGCTGAGGGCCTGCGCCTGGGGGGCGGATAGAGACTGGAGGAGAGCAGAGACGGTGAGAGCAGGAGGAGCCAGAACAGATGTGTGAAAAACAGGAAGCATGGGTTAGTGAAACATCATGAGCAGAGGAAAGAGAACAAGACAGCAGGAGAGATTGGTGGATAAAAACGAGAACAAAAAAAAAACAGAAGTTAGATCAAATAAATGCAGTTGAACAGTTTGTGTGATTGTTCAGTGAGAGCGACGGGAAGATGATGCTGCATGCTGTCTGATGGCGATGAGTTACAGGGAAAACACACAACATGCAACAACAAAACGCGACAAACAGGAATGTGCAAACTTTTACACCGGAAAACAACAGAATCCTAAATAAAACCCTGAACGTATGAAGGAGGGCGATGGAAAGAAAATATAAAACTAAAATAATGAGAAAAGGTCGCATGAGAATAAAATAGAAAGAATACGAGAATAAAGTATTTAATATAAAATTGGAGGAGAGGCTGATTTTTACTGCTTCTTATCCAAGACAGGATCGTCTTAATGAAGGTCATTATCTGCATAAAAGTTCATTTATTTCAGTAATTCCATTTCATAAAGGGAAACTCAGATTGATTTATTCCACAGGGTGACACTTTTCAACTTTGATTATTGATTCTAGAAAATGAAAATTCCTCTGTTGTTGTGAATATTAGAATAAAATGATTTCCATCAGACATTACAGAGATATTGACTGAATAGTGGTCACCTCTGCAAGTAGTTTAAGCCACAAATTTTGTTGGAAAGTTTGATGAAAGGAAAAACAAGCAGGAGGCTCAAAACAAAGTCCTGTAAGTACCAATACCTGGTTCAATGACAATGGTTCCTTTACTGGCCTGAACCCAATAAAGAATCTGTGGGGATTATTGTTGAGAGGAAGATGAGAAACATCAGAGCCAACAGTGCAGACGAGCTGACTGGCAGTTTTAAATCAACCAGGGCGTTCTCAACACGTCAGCAGGAAGCAAAGGCTGATTACCTCCAAGGGAAGCTGCAGAGATGCAGCAATTTATGCAAAAGGAGGCCTGAGGTATTCAGTGCACACAACACATAATTCATGGAGTTTTCAAAAGACCTTCATTTCTGTTTAAAAAAAAGAAAATCCTGTTTTTCACCCTGCAGAAGACAGAGTTTGTAAGCTAAAATACAACATTTTATGTTTTGAAATCTGTCTTACGCCTGACTGGTCCAAGAAATGTACAAAACAAAATGTCTAAAAAGTGTCACCAAGTTTTTTTATGTGTGCGCGTAACCTGGAAGTCGAGGTTTATGCAAGTTTCACTGACTCAAATTTAAGACTTTTTAAGACCATTGTGAATATTTTGTGGCTCTTAGCAGCAGCTTTGTGCTTCTCATATGGCATATTGCTCTCTAGCTAACTAGCTAGGATATTAGCTTGCTGCTTCCAAGCGCTAACTAGCCTGCTAACTTCAGCTTGCTAGTCAACTTTCTAGTTAGATGGCTAGAGCATTAATTAGGTAACTAGTCAGTAGTTAGAAAGTTAATTGGACTAACTCTAGCTAGCTAGCTGGTCAGCTACCTACAGAATTAACCAGCTAACTTCAGCTAGCTGGTTAACTCTTTAGCTAGAGAGCCATATGCTCGCTGCTAAAGACTCATGTGCTAGCTTGCTAGCAGTTTGCTAGCGGTCACCTTAACCACCTGCAGTCTTTAGCGAACGCAGCGAGTGAAGGCGTCTGTGCACGACTCAAACTTTTACCTAACAGAAAAATCCTGCGAGACAAAACCTACATAGAAGACATGGGATTAAATAATCCTGTCACAACAAAATGTTAGATCTGTAATTAATGTATTTAATGTCAACTTACATTAAAGTCTTAAGCCCTGGGAATTGATAAATGCAGTTTTAAGCAGTGGAGGAACTAAAACTAAAAGTTTATGTTAGCATTTATATTTGTGATGGATTGCTCCACGAGGTTTAAATTTAGTTTACGATGAAGTAAGGCCTTCTGATCTGATTAACAAGCAGCAGCCTTTACTGGATGGGACTCCATGTTTTGTATGAAATAAATTTTGTTGCAAATCAGATTTATCTGAGAGCTTGTGATGCATGGGTAAACAAAGCTGGCCAGAAACATCTGGGATCAGATCGTTCCTCTGATCTGAGTCAGCAGCCCGGAGACGGCGGGCGGGTGATGTAGACGAGACAAAGCCAGGATCACAGAAACGGAAAAAGGAGCGGAGTCAGGTTACACTCTTTGGTTCCTCACAGAGGAATGAAACTGGGGAGCATTGGCATTTAGTAATTCATTGTGGAAATTAATTACAGGAGGACAAAGAGGCTTGCAAATTGTCTTAATTATCCAACTGAAAGTAAATTCATAAATAACCAAAAACTGAATTTCCAAAGTGAAGATAGAGGATATCTGAGGGAGTTTTATTTGCTCTTTGAGGCCGTATTTGCTAAAGGCCACTGTCCTCTGATGTTTTGCTGCACCAGAAATATGAGACGCTGGCCTCAAGCCAAACTTTTGCTTCTTGGCTGCAGACAGCAAAACACAAACAAATCAAACTCCACATAATTTATTCTCAAACTAAAGTGCTCTGAGGAGGAACTGCAAGTAGCACATTCCTCTGGTTAGGGTTCACTCACTCGATGGCCATAAAGCAAACCAATCCACACACGTTAAGCACTAGCGTTTTTTTGTTTTAAATGCGTCACATTTCTGTCAGTGAAAATCGTTGCAGGTCGACGGGCGACTGTTGGATTTTGTTCGCAGTAAAACCAAACCAATGGGATTCAAAGAGAAAACAGACTGAGGAGTGAAGTGCGAGTATTTTGAGGGAAACGTGAAACTGCTGCTGCACTCGTTACAGAGCAGGGTGTTGCTAGGCAACCAAAGAGTGGGCGAGTTGCTAGGCAACCAAAGGGTGGGTCAATTAGTCGACTCCACCAGCCTTGGTTAGCCTAGCCATGAGAGGGTGAGCGGCGAAAGCCTTTCCTCCGCCTACATCCCCCAGAATGCAATGCGGTTCGGCAGAAGAAGTGAAATTCATCAATATTCTTTCTGATTGATTTTCTATTGATATTGATCACGCATCACAATAGATATTGTCATAATTTTATCAAATGCCTCCCGTTTGGGACAAAGACAAAACTGTGATCCAAAGGGAAGTAAAAGTAATTTATTTATATTAACCCTAAAACAACAGAGTCTGCTGCCTCCAACAATAAAAGCATTTAAATTCTGGCACAAATTACGTCATTTCAGGGAGTTTTTTTCTTGTGTTTCGTAGTTAATGAAGCTGCTGGTTCACTGGTGGTCAGAGGGATTTGCATTTTCTCCAAAACATTTGTTATTGCTTTACTTTTGCAAATGCATTTGCTCTTCGAAACAACAAACCAAACTTCATTGAAAAGTCAGTTTCATATTTTAACTTATTAAAAATCAATTCTACATTTTGATTATGTCTGTAAAGTTTATGTGATTATTGGAAGGAGGGTCAGAGTCAGTTTACCTGGGCACTATGCCGTCCCGTTCAGATGTTTTTCTTGCAATTGTTTTGGCTTAAAATAGCTGATTTTTATTTTCAAGCTTCATATTTGCCAGAAATGGTCACATAACTTTTCCTTTCCTTGTCTGTTGCTCATCGTCCCTCCTTACCTGAGCTGACCCTGCATCACCGTCCTGCTGCTGGCCTCAGGTCTAATGTCTCCTCCCTGACTTTCTGCGCTTTCTATTGTAACAATAAAAATTTACTTTCAATATATGGAAAGCAACAGTGAGCACAACGTCTGTACAGAAATTACAGATAACATTAGTATTTATGTTAACAAGCTTAATATGAGATAGCACTGGAGAATAACTAGTCGCAGTTTAGCTAGGATTATCTCAACTTACGCCTTTTGTTTGGAAGCGTACTGCAACATTTTCTTTCGTTTGGCTCTGGCTCGTTGCAGCTTCAGCTTTCAAGGGACGTCATGAAACACAAAATTAAATCATAAGGTGCTCAGCGGATTGGTCAGAAAACATGGAAACGTGGCGATAACTGGTGAAAAGTCTGTGCAAAATATGCCAAAAATCTGTTATGATCACAACTTCCTGTGATTGTAACATTTATTGCATCGGTTATGATTTATCGTGATGCATTTCTGATTTATTCTTGTCACAATAAATTCCAATGAATGACATTTAAAATCCCCCAAAACTGTCAGGATTATTAGTTTTGCCACTGTTTAGTGAAAGTAACAATAAGTTTGACAATATCACTAAATGTAGTTACTGTGCGAAATAAATCAGACGAAAGCAGCGCCTCACATATGGTGTGTTTAACTATTCGTGTTTGTTGGCCTGTGATTGGTGTGTCATGTAGTCACGGCCATACAGTCACCTAAAAAAGAAATGAAAGCTAGTTTGTATCGTCACTAATCAATATCACAAGGCGCCATAAAATATTGTGATAAAACATTTAAGTCCATATCTCCAACCTAAAGTGTAGGGATAATAGAAATATCGTGATTACGATTATTTATCGCAATAAATCCCAATCATGTTCATGCTACCCAATGTTAAACTGTAAAAAATTGAAATAATAGTAAAAAATAAATACTTAAAAAATGAAAAAATAAAAGGATTTCATGAGACACCAACAAACTAGAAGCAAACAGATGATCCAGTGAGTTTCACATGGCTGAATGAAAACAACCAAGACGATGAAGCCGGCATGCCAACAGCATTCTCTCTTCGTCTGAAACCAAACCTGATCAATAACAGTGATTGGTGATCTGAGTCCAGGTTAGGGAACGTCAGGTACTACCATGGAGGGGCGTGGCTCAGTAGCTGCGTTTCCATCTGACATTTTGAAACTTAATTTGCTTAAAGAAACATGGCAACTCTGAAAAGGTGAAAGTTCTTTTTTCTTTTTTTTTGCTGTATTAAAATTGTTTTATTTCACAAAAATACTTTGTCACATCACATAAATTATGTGATCAACCACCAGCTATTACTACTGGTGGAAACGACAAAGGAGATGACAGGAAGTGACAGGAGGATTATGGTTTTTTTAGCAACTTATTGCGTGAACAAACTTTTTCATATGTGATTTTAATTGAGTTTCTTATTGAACAGAAACACCAAAACTGCGAAAAATAAATTTTCTTAGACATTAGCAGAATCTTGACAGTTTTATACACATCTGTAATGGAAACGCAGCTACAGTCAGTCACTCATGAAGGGAAGGATGAGTAAGTAGGACAGGAAACTGGACCATGAGACAAACCGTATTTCTACACAACAATTAAAATAAAACACCAATATGGGGGTAACTGCCACACAGAGGCATGGCGGGATGACCAGCGGTGCAGGTCTGAGGCAAACAGTGGGGCTGTGCAGGTTGCTGTAGGCGTGAGGAGGTGGACAGGGTTGGTTGGACCTCAGACCAAACAGGCCAGTGACGGTAAAATGGGGACAATGGGAGAGAATGCAGGACAGATCAGGATACTACCTAGGGAGCATGAGTCTGGGCCGGGGGCGGCAGGGGGAGGATAAGCAGCTAGCAGGTGCCAGTTGTCCTCCCCTGGGCTCCGCTGGGCTTTAACAGGGTCATATTCTGGGCCGACTGAACCCTCACCCTGCTCCATCTGAAGGACAAGACGCTCACAGTCAGCCCTGCTGGCTCACCGTCAGTCAACCAGGTAGACTGCAGGTAGGCCAGCGACATACCAACCAAACGGCACAAACATATCCATGTTCGTCATTTAGTCCTTTACACAATCTGTCCTCACTGAAACACCAAGCAGGGACAGCAGCCACACGTTGCATAAAAGCACCGTGGACCAGCTGATGCGTTGTATTGCAGAGAGTTGGGGCCAGGAAGAAAACATTACGAGAATAAAGTTGTGATATCATGAAACCTGAAGGCTCAAAAAGCAGCCAGCATGAGGACTGTTGAGTGAAGTTATACTTTGGTTTTACAAATTATCCTCGTAATTCCACTTTTTAATGATTTCCTGGTGAGCCTGGCTCTGAAACTCGATCGTAACCTTCAAACTGACAGTCGTCGTTTTGGGATTCAATAAAAGACTAAATAACAGAACAGTGGATACAAATTCAGTGCTGCTCATTAAGCAACTAGCAAATTACTGGCTGAGCTGCAGTTTGGGAGTTTAACTGATAAGGAGAAGAAGTTTTGGTCTTGAAGATCTGACCTCTGCCAACACAGCAGCTGAATGCGAAGCAACCTGTTATTTCACAAAGGAAGGGTGTTTGTTTACTTACTGGTTTCTGTAACCAGACTGTTGCAGTCTTCCTACTTGATCCTGACAGATCAATATCTACTGCTGCTTTACAAAAGGGCTTAAAGAATTTGACAATAACTGAAGGACTTTTATTTCCCACAACAGAAAGAACAAAAAAAGGAAACTGAGCAGACTGGCTGTGGAGAGTTGAAAGAAGCTAAAAAACTAGGCAACCAATGAGATTAAGGCAATTAAAAGATTTCTCAAGGGAAAAAGGGGATAAAGGAAAATCTACTAGCATCTGAACAAATTAACTTGCTGCAGCCACGGCGACCCATGAGAGCCTTCTGGGTCAGACTTATCAGAGAGATAACTAGAGCTGCACCGATTGTTGATTTCTGCCAACTGCAAATAATTTCCTTACAACTGATGAACTGTTATGAGATCTGAAAAGTCACTAAATGTAGCAGAAAGTAGGCCGGTCATGGTAATCAATTTTATTAGGTAATAAATTATCCCAGTAATTATTTAAATAAACAATAACATTGTTCTGAGACTACTTTCAATTAATAAATTGAAAATAATAGTGGAAGTTTTTCAAAAACCAATAATTTCAGGAAATATTTTAAATATCCAAAACAAAAACAATAAATACAACAGAAGTAAACAAAAAAATTTAAAAAATAAACTAATTATGATGCATCTGCAGACAAAATAGCCCTTCAAGGTATATATTAGTCATCAGAAATAAAATGATCAAGTTAATTTTAATTAATTAATTGATTAATTGCTTATTGTGAAGTTGCTAAGTTGACAAAAAGGAGAATCTGGCTGATGTTCAGACCTTAGCAGAGGTAAATATCACTTCTGCGGCCGACAGATCGGTGCACCTTACAGATAAAGAGACTGAACCGCCGAGCAGATCTCTGAAAATATTGTCCCATAGAAATTTACAGACATGGTTTGAAATATCCAAATTAAACAAACCAACTTCTTCAACTACAAAAAGCCCCAACATTTTCTTCAACAAAACCTGATGCTACTCTGAGCATTCCTCTTAACGATTGCAACACATTGCAGAGATGTACGCCATTGTTCAGAAGATTCCCACAATGACAGCAATCTGTCATGCTCCTAACATCATGCTGCTCTTTAACCCAAACAAAGTTGCTCATGCAGCTTTAGTGAGCAATCAGTCCGGAGGCGTGGATCTGTCCAAACCATGCAGGAGGACGACTCCGAGAAGAAGAGGCCGACTCCAAACGTGGAATCAGTCCAAAGCGTAAAAAACAAGCCTGGGATGCACCAAGACATAAAAACTACCATGTCTGCTGATAAAACTACAGCATGCCAGGCGAGAGGTCAGACCTGACGCATCCACACGCAGAGCAGCAGCGACACGCAGAGCAGCAGCGACACGCAGAGCAGCAGCGTTACAGTTTAGAGACTGCATGCCCTCACGGTTTCACAGGATCAGGAAAACAAAATGAAATAAAAATCAGACACTAGCTGCGTTTCCACTGAACATGTAAATGCGCAAACTGTGATTATGAAAATAAATTTGCTTCATGGAAACGCGGCAATTTAGGAAAAACTGAGAAAGTTTTGGTACTCGGAAGAGGAGATTCGTTTCTTGGCTGCATCAAATGAGGTTTATTTCGCAAAGCGGCAATTTAAACAGTTTTTTCACATCTCATGAGTCACATGATCAGCAGCCAGACGTTGCCACTGCCGGAGAAGACAAAGAGGAAGTCAGTTAGAGGATCAGGCCCAGCCTCTTTTTAATGACTTATTATGTCAACAAACTTATTCACATGTGATTTTAATTTAGTTTCTTATTTAATAGATGCACCGCAATTGTGAAATAGTTATTTCAATACTAGCAGAACACCAATAAAGTTTTCTGCACATTTCAATGGAAGCATAGTTAATAATTATGTTTCCATTTACCTTAAAATAACAACAATAAATCTGTTTAACAGAAACACAGCAACTTCGAAAAAAATTATTTTCTATAAAAACTTTTTGCGTTAGCATAAGGTGATTTACCGGCTTTATCAGAATTTGTGTTTTTCACATGTTTCACATCACGTGTCGTGATAAACAACCGGATGTTACTACTGGTGGAAAAGACAAAGAAGGCGACAGGAAGTGGTTGGAGGATCATGGTGCGGATTGATCTTTTAATGACTTTTTGCATGAACAAACTTATTCACGTGTGATTTTAATTTAGTTTCTTATTTAATGGAAACACCGCAACGATGAAATTGAGATTTTTTTTTCAACATTTTCAACAAAACAAAGCTTTGCGCATATTTGTAATGAAAAGGCAGCTAGTCAGGGTTTTCATGAGGACATAATCTGACTGATTCACTCGTTCACACATGCATTTGCTCATGCAGTGGGTGGGTTGTGTCATGACGTGCTGTGAAGAGGCCGTCGTAAGACACAAACGAAATCCATGCAGAATCCAAGTCTGTCATTCTGCTGTAGCACCTGAAACTGGTTGAAGTTTCCCCGACCCGAGCGACAGAGAATGCTGGTTGGCTTGTTTGGATCATGCCGTCACAGACACAACAACGCTAGAGAAAACGCTGGAGGACGACGGATGCCCAGGCTTATGAATGAACATGTAGAGGAGCACTCGTTCTGCAAAGCAATGTTTCTCTCTGAATTTCATGGCCGTCTTACATCCTTAAGTAAACCAATTACTAAAATACTGGAAAGTAATTTAGCAAAACAAAAAAAAAACCCTAAAAAAAATACACTTATTTAACTAAATAAGATGCAGTTAAATAACATCATTAATGATAGAAATATTGCATTTGCATGAAGCGCTCCTGCAGTTAGTTTTTTTTGTTTTTTGTTCCCCACGAATGGATTCATTTAAGATGGATGAAGTCCACGGCTTAACGGATCTCAGATCTTCTACCTAATTTTGCCCAGCTGGCCCTTGGCTCTGGACAAAGGCTGCAGAGCGAAGTCGTCGCCTATGACCACTCGGTTGGAATACATCTACACCGGGAGAGCAAATACAGGGGCAAGATGAAGAACACACAGACAGAGAGGTTAGAAATCAGACTCTTTCTCTCTCACACACACGACAGTCACGTTCAGACAGAACAGGACGGAGACTGAAGCAGAAGCTACAAACGGCACACAGGACTGGAGAAGTTGGCTCGTTTTCTGAGAAACAAGCTGAGACGATAAATCATCTCCAGATGGACGAATCAATACGGAAAGAGAGCAGAGGTGACACTGTGTGCTTCTCAGTGCGCTTGTCTGTGATCAGACGGCAGTCATGCAGAGCGAACATAAACATGATTACGTTCCTGTTTGGAAGCAGAAAAAACAAGGCTAAAAATAAACTGAAACACAGATCACTGCACAGGCTGTCTCGATTTTGTATTTCTTACTTTTTAAAACTTATTGTATAATTGTTGCCAATTTTGTGCTCTTTGTAGGAATATAATTTATGTATTGCTATATAGTAGGGGTGGGCATTTATTGCAATATCACCTATTGTGAAAAAGTTCTGAGAAGAAATTTGATAAATGTCAATAATGTTACAGGAAAAATAAAACGGTATTATATTTTTACTATTCTCTCTCTATATATATATATATATATATATATATAAATCACTATTATCTCAGTAAATGGCATCCTGAAGAATCTATTGAAAATAGGATTTTTTAAGAACAGTATTTGTGTTGCAATAAATGCCGTCATGCACTCACTTAAAAAAGTTCCCTTTTCTGTTTTACTATAATTTATATCCTTATTACAATGTCAGCACAAAATATTGCAATGAAATTCTACGTCCACATCGCCCACCTCTACTACATAGTGCAGCAGATAATTAAATATTTCAGCAAAATCTTTCACATGTGGTTAAAAACCCTAACATGCCACATATGTTCCCAGAGGATTACTTAAAAACAACAAACTGTTCGCCACTGAAAGATTCAGTGACATAAAGTTCATCCAAGTGCAAAAATAAGTAACATTTTGTGATAAATAATCAGTTTAAAAGGCTCAAAGATGGCAGACATTTGAAAAATGGAGGTAATCTTGAACTGGATGGTGGAAAATATGAAAAACATAACAAGCCTGTTTCCACATCTGAAAGATTTTTATAGATATTAGTGCAGAAGCGAGCTGCACTAATATGTCTAACTATGGTAATAGAAGAGATTTTAAAGAATACAAAGTGTCTTTTTTCCCTTTCTAGTGCAATTTCACTTAAATTCAGTAACATGTAGCATTGAACTTGTTCAAACCATTTACAAAATATCCTGTAAAACTTCTTCATTTGTATCAGCAGCAAAATAAAAATGGTGCAGCTGATTTTCACATACAAACCAACAAAATGCATAAATCATTCAGTAACATTTAGGGAAAATCTCTGAATTTAGAAAAGTAAAATGTTGGCAAAGCGAACTGCTGTCCTGCACGAAGCATCTGGCAGCTGGTAATTACCTGGCTCTTCTGTGTGCTGGTGGGACACAGGTGTCTGTTGAGAACCTTCCTCGTCACTTCAGGAAACAGGCAGGTGAGGACGATGATGACGATGGCGAACCAGGCCGAGCCGCAGGACAGCAGCTGGACGAAGACAAAGTACATGTCCTGGGTGTGCAAGAACGGCCTGCAGGGGTTCAAACAACACACATGTTAAACCAGAACATAGCACTTTTACTTATTTAAAAGTACTACTTTATTCAGCCCATCCAGGAAGTTGAGATGACAACTATTTATGCAAATTCGCTCATCATTTGCAGATTTTGTGCAGACTTAGTCACCGGTCATTGCAACTTTTGCACAAATCTGACCAATCACCTTCATGTTTTCTGTACTTCCCTCTTTTCTGACTGAAACGCGGCTGAGTTTCGACCAATCCCGTCAGAGCCCTTCTAATTAAACCTCCAGTTTCAGGACGTCTCTCATAAAATAGAAGCGTAACATCATGTAGGCACTGATTGATTGCAGCTTTTAAACCGACAGAGAGGATCGGCAGCAGACAGGATTTGCCCTTTTCACTGTAATTTCAGGTCCATCCATCAGTTCTAGTCGTGCACTTCGATAATGTTATTACGTCCCAACGGCAGAGCTTAACGACCAACGCAGATTCGATCAATAATAAACCCAATATGGTCGCGATGGCTCCCAGACGTCTGATGGGTCCAGACTGGCTCATGTGGTTTAAACTGGTTTTACTGGTTCAACCAGGTGGCAGATTATTAACCAGGATTAAATCTGAGCTTCCGAGACGCTGATGTGAAAATAAACAAACGTTTTCCTCACTGCAGCACAAAGAAAGATTAAATTTACTGTTACAAAGTTGGTCTGAGAAAAATTATGCCAAATAACTTTTAATTATTTTATAAAATGTATTAAATTCCCTCCCAGTTGAAAAAAAAGGAGATCTGGTCCAAATGGACCAAGTAGGTAAAACCAATTACAGTGAATGTTCTGCAAGATATAGGAGCTTTCAGTAAGTAAAGATTTCCTTAATATTGATAAAAATACCAGCTCAATTGACAGATTATTTTATTTAAAACATGAGAAAAATGTCTTGCTATAAGTTGAACTGTCACCTTTTTGAAAATCAACATCAAGAAATTATTTACATAAAACAATTTAAAATAAACAAGCTCCTCTATCTTGTTATAAGTTCATGTTTACTTAATTCAAGCGTACTGAAGTATTTTTGCACCAGAAAATAGACAGAAGTGCTTTTTCTGCAGTGCGCGCTCCGCTTTGTTCAAGTCTGTTATTGATCTCAACTGAAATAACTTACACAAAAATCACTCAGACTTTGACCTTGAAGGCTGCAATTAATACATGTGGCAGAAATCTGTCTTTCCGTATAAAAATATTATATGAAGGAATATTAAAACACTTGTCTGAGATTATTTTCCTGAGCTGATGAGACCAACTCAACTTTTTAAAATAAAAAAGATTTCAAAACTTAACAATAAATATGAGCCACTTTAAAACATATTCTCACCAGATGATGCCTCCGTAAAAGAAAGAGAAGATGAAATAGAAAGCGATCGAGCCCCACGTCACAAAATGGTTCATCCAGGTCCAGAACTGAGTCTCCAACGCGAGCTGGGAAAATAAGTCACGGTAAGAAATTGATGCAGGAACCTTCGGGGCTTGGCCTTGCTCCCAACAACCTATTACAAATTATCTGCTGGAGTTAATGGCCACTGACATCATCCTCCTCACAACATACTTCATCTCAAATGACCCGCCTGTCTGCACAGGTTACTAAGCTCAGAGACAGTGACGATGATTCAGACCAAAGTAAACAAACTGGTGCTGTAAAAACTTCCTTAAACTGGTCATTAATTCACACAATAAACCGTTAATTGCTTGGCGTTTACCTTTAGCGTGACGGTGATCACCATGACAGTAAAGACAAGCGTTCCGAACGTCCAGTTCCCAAACATCTGCAAGAAGCGACAGGTTGCGATGTCAGCAGTCAGCTTCAGTTTGTCTTCAGCTGAATAAACTTTATGATCAGAAAGAAACAGAAGCTCAGCTAACATGCACAGAATCCGTTAGTGGTGGAATATCTGCTAAGTTTAACAGCCTCTTCTGTTTATTTAGATCACAGACGGTAAAAATCTCAGGTGCAGTTAATTTAACTTATTTTAGAAAAATTAAAATGAAAACGTGTGGTGTGGTGACAGGGAGGAAAATGTGAGTGGATCCACTGCCTAGATTTGAATATTTAGAAGAAAAATCTTCTTAAAGGCTTAAAACGTCTCAGTCCAATGTTCAGTTTATGCTTTTTGTGCCATAATTTTCTGCTTAAACAACCAAAGACAGTCAATGTTCTGCAAATGGTTTTTCTCAGTCCCAAAAATGATGTTAGGAGTGCACAGATTAATCAGGATCGGCCGATATTTACACCAGGAATCGATCTAATTCACTGATCTCATCTTCCTCCACGAAGGTCGGGAAATCAGCCACTGCCTGAGAATCACTGCTGGAGTTTTAGTGACCGTCAGACCACAAAAAAACAGCAACAAAAAACAAACAACGACAACAAAAAATCATCAGCTGAAATCGAAATTGGCAGGTCAGGCTTTTCAAAAACTGCTGATCGGCCAGAAAACTGCAATCGGTGCACTCCGATCTTTTTTATACGGTCAAAGTTATGGCTTATTTTTATTTAAGTGCATTGATCAAAAATCAGTTGTAAGAAATTATACATGCACTTAACAAATTAAACTGTCCATACTCCTTGAACCTTCTAATTGTTTGTCAAACTACAAAAAAACTACATGGTACTTTATAGGGACTTTATGTGTGAAACCAAAACAAAGTACTGTATAAATGTCAAGCTTAAAGGATACATGGTGTGTCATTTTATCTCAGTGAAAATGACAAAGGTGACCTATTATGCTTCCTTGAACATGTGAGGAAATGTCTGCAACCTACACAAAACATGCCATTACAATGTTTTGCAGAAAATTGTTCTTCAATAATTAAATTTTAGTCATTTTAGTGTCTTATCATTTGTAATACAAATGAGCTGCTGCTGGCCACGCCCCCCCAACTCAATGTTTACACTCGCACATGAAAATGGCTGCAAACAGATGTACAACTATGCAATCGTACATCTTAGAAAAGCAGAAGTAGAGCTTCCTACACAACCAATCAAGAATAAAGAAAGTGGTTTCTGGTTGCTAAGGCAACAACAAAACGCTCGTCTTTCCCAGCAGCCGTTGTACAGAGCACACAGTGGTGAAACCAGCTGATCAAACCGCTCGGGTTGCTAGGTAACGGTGCAGTTAGCTAGCTTCCAGACACCAAAAAAAACAATTCATTATTCTAAAAAAAAATAAAATAAAATGCACTTGGGTTGTTTTTAGAAGCAGTTAGCATCCAAATGGAGATATGGAAATAGGAAAAAATGAATTTTGCATAATAGGTCTCCTTTTAAATATTTCTATATGAAAAATCTTAAATTTTTTCCACTTTGCAAACATGTGTTACTTTGTGTTGGTTGGTCGCAAAAATTTGAAGCCAATAAACTGAAGCTTGCAAATGTATGGTAACAGAATTAATAAGAAATTGAGTTCTTTAGCACAGAAATGCAACTGAATCCATATTGAAGAGAATTACTGACGACATCTAAAGAGTAAAATGAATGTTGATGAATCCTGGAGTCCTCCTATTAACCTCCCAAGGACATGCATTCAACTGTAGAGCAGACTCTTACCAGCTGCCTGTTAGCTCGCAACATCTGAAGACATGCACAGCAAGAAGGCAGAAGGAAAAAAGCGTAATCAACAAAAGATGGAAGGAGAGACAACCAACAGGGAATAATCAAAGTGAGGGCATTCAGAAACGGCAAACTACCAACTGAAAGAAAGATGGAGAGAAATGACGCGGGGAAAAAAGAGAGAATGAACAAACTGTCGAATAAAAAAGGGAAGAAATAGAGAGATAGAAAACAGCAACATCAAGTCAACAGTTGTGAAATAGCAGCAGGTTATTTCTACATCCAATAATAATGATAATAATAATATCACTGAAAGCACACAAACACAAATATCCGAGCTGAATTTATCACCAAGGATTTATGGCTTGAACTACTGTTTTCCAGCTTAACAGAAGCAGCAGCGGAGAGCGTTGTCGGCAAACAGACCTGTCCGTTGCTCGTGAGTGAGGTGTCCTCTCCCATCAGGATGTAGGCCCCAAAGAAAAACACAAAGGCGTGAGTGAAGCCCAACACCGTCCAGTACAGGAACGTCCGGAACGACAGCAGAGAGTTCTTGCTGATGTCTCTGTGGGAGACGCACAAATACCAATTTTATTCCCCATCGAGCGAGCTTCATGTACACTGCAAAACAGAAAATCTTACCCGGTATTTTTGTAGTTTCTAGTGAAAATATCTTGGTACAGTAAACTAACTTACAGGTAACTTTCTAGCATAGGAGCTTGTTTTAATTCAATAATCCCTTAATATGGATGTAAAAATACTAGTTCCATTAGCAGATTATTTCACTTATGAACTTTCCCAATGTTATAAGTAAAACTTTTTGATCAATATTAAACTGCAAATTCACCTGTAAGTTAATTTTGTTTTCAGAATACTAAGAGATACTCCATGTTGCGTAGACACCAGGCCTCACCTGTAGAGGCCAGGTTTAGTCTGCAGGATGTCGGGGTGGACCAGCTGCTCAAACAGACTGTACACAAGGATGGGCAGCGAGGTGAAGCAGATGTTGTACAGCGTCAGGTAAACACTGTCATACAGAGTCTGGATGGGACACAGATCGTTTCAACAGCAGATTATTAGACAAACAGGGCGACTAACTGCACACACACTGTTTGGGTGAATGGGAAAAGAACTGAAGCTAATAAAAACATTTATAAAGGTGTATGCACCTCCTAAAGAAAGGCAGGACATTATAATGTGATCATTGGGTCTGGTGGACTCAGTTCGAAATCGCAACATTTGTTATGGTTTCACTCTGCAGTCGAACAAAATAAACCTCATGCAAAACCTGTTCCTCTCCTCGCCTCTGGGGGCGCTGCACAAAAAAACACTGAAGGAAAAGATATGGAAACCTCTGAAGAAAACACTGAGCATAACATCCTTCTTCACAAAATAGTGCAAACCAAGTACTTTAAAATGGCGCTTTTTCAAAACAAATGAGAGCATCGCTTTACTAGAAAAGTATTGTGCTGATTTTAATTGATCATGCGATTAATTGATTGATTTATTGCGATGCGTATGAATTCAAACTGCGTCAGAGTTCACTTCAACCGAACAGAGGTTTGTAGGCAGACCAGAGTTTGTTTTTTTTTGGTTTGCATCACAGTTCGATTCATTCTTCCTCCAACTGGAGTTTCAGACAATCTGCCAGAGTTTGATTAAAGCAAACTCAACAGTCTGGTGTGAATGGAGCCTTTCGTACTTTAAAAATTAGGAAAAATAAATTACATGTCAATGGGATTATAGTTAGAAACAGAAGAGGAAAATCAGACTTACTTGTTGTGAAAACAAGCAGAAGAACTGGTAGAAAAACTGTGGCGTAATAAAACACACATTCTAGAAAAAACAGAGTAAAAAAACATATTCAGACATACTGGAGAGAAAACAGATCATTATAATTTTTAAAGCCACTGAAATGCAAGCAGGGGGAACAGCGTTGGCAAATCCTACCTTGTAGAAAAAGTACTGTACAAGAGTAGCTACTCGAATGTAGTAGAAGTGGCCGTGGACCAGCAGGAGTTTAGCCAGGAACTTAAACCTGGCGATTGCATAGTCACTGTTTCTCACGGCCTGACGACCCTCCTTTCCCATGATGCCTGGGGGTTTGGGCAGGAACAGCTCAGACATCTACAGCGCAGCTTCAGGTCGGGTTTCTGGTTTAGATGTGTGTGTCTGTGTGTGTGTGTGTGTTTACCTATGCCTACATGAGCTTCCTGTATCATACTGACATCATTGGCTCCGTCCCCAACAGCTAATGTTATTGGCTTTTCTGGAGAAGTCTTTAGCAGGCGAACAACCTGGAAAAAAAAAAAAAATTGGCCTAACCCTCATATTGTGTTGAATTGAATTCAAAGTTCAAATAAATAGAAGCTGTAAGACAAGATGGCCGCCGTGACATCACTCTGAAGTATGAAAACCCAAGAGATCAATTTAATAAAAATTCAATTAAAATCTTTTTCTTCAATTTTCTACATTAGTTAAACTTGACAAAAAACAAAGTTAACACAACAGCTCTTGTTTTCCAGTGTTGCCGTTTTTTCTTTTAAACAGAAAATAAAAACTAACAATGAGATTAGATCAAGTTTCAGCAACAAGTGAGTCCAGAAAACATGATGAGATTCTCCAGTTTAACCTGCAGAGTCAGTGAGACTAGCGTGTAATTTAGATACCTGAGCCGCAGCTCATAATCTGCAGTTAATCTGGAGTTTTTTCCTGCAGTCTGCGTTTACCTTGGCTTTTTGCAGCGGGGCCATGCGGCAGCACAGCACAGCTGAGCAGTTTTTACACACTTCCATAAATAGCTTCTCATGTCCCCTCAATGCTAACGACAGACTCGCGCCGTCGACCACCAAGCCGTGCTGGATGACGTGGTCTTCCTTTAACCTGCAGACGAAGACGAGGAAGACAGCGGCACACAAAGCGCGACAGGAAGGGAGTCAGAAATATTCATACGCTGGATAATATTTTAATACTGAATGTTATTCCTGTTCATCACAAAGCTGGAACTGTAGAAATGTTGCGCATAAGTAAGGTTGGGTCTTGAGACTCGGGCCGGGTGATACGGCTCAACAAAAAAATCTCATTTCTTTCCTTTATGAACGTAATTTTAGTGTTTTTATTTCTTTTTTTTAAAAAAAAATTATATAAAAATATTTTTTAAAAGTGGTTTTAATTTCAATCATCTTTTAGGGCAACAAGAATTTTTGTTTAATGATGAAAATAAATCCATAAAATTAGCAGAAAAAATGCAAAATTTTCACAGAAAAAATGTGATAAAAGTTTTACTGAGGTAAAAGCTTCGACCAATCAGGATCTGATGTGATCAGTTCTCAAAACAGACAATTTAATTATTTTAAAGTCCTGCTACAAATAATTTGCTACTGACGTGTTGAAAGTCTAAATATTTTTCTATTACGTATTACTCATTTTAATTGTTTTTTGTGCTCCAGTTCTTATGAAATTACAACTTTATTGTGGTGATTTTGACTTTATTCTGAAGCCATTTAGAGTTTTTTGTCATTATTTTACTGACTGTATTTTTGTGACATTATGACTTTATCTATGTGAAATGTTACCCTAATATTCCATCAAACAGATACGAGTCCAAAATTTAGAAAAAACAGAAGCGGTAAGAAAACAAAGATGGCCGCCCTCTGAACTGTGAAACCCAGGGAGGGCAATGGTGGAAAAAAACAAAAACAAGATTTTTAAAAAATTAAACCGTCAAAAACCAAAAATTCATTAATTAGTCAATTAATTAATCCAATTGATTTATCGCCCAGCTCTAACTGAAATCATTAGAAATAAAGCATATTTAGTTACAGCTTATTTTATTAAATAAAATCACCATGAAATTAGTTTTGTCATTATAAATTAGCCATGTAATCTCCTTCAAACCTGATTAAGCACATAAAAACCTGCTTGTATTTATGATTTACTAAAATATTGAATAATAATAATAGCAGAAGGGAACGGCAGGCACCTGCGGGCCAGCCTGCGGAGCTGCTCTGCACACTCGTTGTCGGAGCGCTGCTGCAGAAGCTCCAGGATGTTCATGGTTCGGTGGAAATGGCCGCACGACAAGCTGACGCTGACCGCCGTCTCGTGTTTGTCCCCTGTCAGCACCCATATTTTGATTCCCGCCAGACGCAGGACTTCGATCGTCTCTGGAACTTTGTCTTGCAGCCTGAGCAGCACAAGGAGGAGAACGTGTTCAGCGTTCATCACGCAGGAACATTATGCACTTTCCAAACATTTTCAACGCGAGTTTTCCAGCAGCACACTTTGGGGATTAAAAACAAAACAAATAAAGAACATGGGTTCAGTTCACAATAATACATAATTTATTCATGTGATATCCTGTGATAGAACTTTTGCAGTCAGGACAATACAGATGAAAATATAAGAATTTTGTTTTGAAATGTTTTTCTTACACACATCTCATACACCTGACTGTCAAGACAAAAGTAACTGACAAGTAACTTTTCAGCAGATTATGGGAAAAATTAAACCACGCAAATGGAAATTATTGCACTCATTTTAGTTTATTATGTGGTTAATTGATTTATTGCGACAGGCCCAATTACAAGTAGCAAGAAAAAGAGGCTTATAAATAATTGGTCAACAATAAAGGAAACGTTCTCGTCCTGAGAGGCTTATAAATAATTGGTCAACAATAAAGGAAACGTTCTCGTCCTGCTGGCATGTTTTTCGCTTGTAACAATAAAGGAAACGTTCTCGTTCTGCTGGCATGTTTTTCGCTTGTAACAAGACGTTTCCAGAAGTTTAAAGGATTTCAAGCCGCGGTGAGAAACCGGCACATAATATTCTGCATACGTGGAAAAGGCCGAGTTTATTTCCCTTACAACTCACTAACATTCCTTGAGAGAATAAAGACACTTTCTATTACATGCAGCGACTTTTCATATCAGTGACTGTTTTTTATTTTTCATACTAGCCTGAAAACTGAAGGGAATATTAGTCATGACTTTCATAACATCAGAGCCTTTGATCGTGACCGAGAATGACCGGAGAGAGAGAGCAGAGATAAACAAAGTGCGAGAAGCTTAAGAGCAGATGGTGAGTGGACACACACACACACACACACACACACACACACACACACACACACACACACACACACACACACACACACACACACACACACGACTAGAAACTGTATAATAGGTGTTAATAAGTTCGCTTCAATCAAGCGTCTGGAGTTGCTGATTTAATCAAACCAGGCTTCATACTGGAATCACGTTTGGTTTGGCCTCATAACTTTTCCTAATTATATAAAGTGAGGCCAACTGGGATCACTGGAAGGCTTTAATGGGATCAGAGGTTGGCTGTAACGGGAAAACTCTGATTTATAGTGAGAGAAATCAAAATTTAAGAGCCAACTTATGAAGATTTGTTCAGTCTGGTGTTGAAATATTAAAGAAAATACATGTTTAAATCCTGACCTCTGGCTGATTAACTGGCGTGTTTCTAATCAGATTGCTATGATCAGCTTGAATAAAATGTAATAAACTCGATCCTTGTCATTTCTGTTCGATGGGATATTAATGTTCACTGTAAAAACTCTTTGCAGCAGCATCATTGTTGGGAGTCAAGTGCAAAATCTCCGTACTTGTCTTCGACGGCGGTCGCTCCCAGGAGGTGCAGTTTGCTTTCGATGAAGCCGAAAGCTTGCTTGAGTTTCTCCTCGCGCCGCTGCAGAGCCGTGCGAGCCGACGTCAGCCGCTTGTCCAGATCGATGTACTCCTTCGGACTCAAGTGGCGGCACGCGATAACGAGGGTACGCAAACCTTTCTGCATCCGAACACAGAGACCAATAAAAACAGGTTAGCTGGAGAGTAAAGAAAACAAAAAAAAAACAGGCATGTTTTCATTTTCAAACATGAATTAAGACAATAAGGTCATTCCATGTCAAAGGGCAAAAATCAAGTGAAGCAGATGAAACAAGATTCACAACGGAGGAGAAAAGAGGAGAAAAATTCTCAAATTATCACAGCTTGGGTTTAATTCAGCGAAGCAGCCTGAAGGCTCGATGACCACAACTCAACCCAGACCGCAGCACCGAATCTGGAGCAGACATCTGATGATATGATGTGGACGTGTGTGTGTGTGTGTGTGTGTGTGTGTGTGTGTGTGTGTGTGTGTGTGTGTGTGTGTGTGTGTAAAAAGCATCAGAGCATAAATTAACAACTGTATCATCTCTAAATGCCAGGCTTACCCACAGAAACAGAGGCATGACTCAAAAATATTCATGTTCGAGTTTAAAGGTTTAAAAGATTCAGAAATAAAAATCTTAAGATTTTAAGTGTGTGATTTTGAAACATCTGCTTTCATAAAACAGAATAAAGTGAGTTGATAATTTCTATACTCCAACGTTACTCATATCGGAAAGAAACGATAAATTGGATTAATTATGTTGAATTGATTGAATTTAGTAATCCATTAATCGTTAACTGGAGGCAGAAAGAGTAATAAACTCAGAAAATCTGCAGAATCTGCCTTTTGTTTTTATGCGGTTAATCGATTGCTAGATTTTAGTTGCAGCCCAGCAGTGCTGCAGATATTCAGTCGAAAGAGAAAGAATGTCTCACCAAAGCAAACTCGTCCACATGCAGCCTGGTTTTTTCAACCTCTCCAGTCGTGGCGAAAGGGAACATGGCCGACTCAGCACCCTTTGTGAAAATCACTTTCCCTCCTTGAAGGGAAACAAAAAAGACAAACAAACATATTAATGAACTCATTATCCTGCCTGGTCTGTTATCTTCCTGTCTTCGTAACGCTTTGCGGCAGCAGCAGGTCAACGTTACCGGAGGGAGTCTCCAGTATGACGCTCATCCTCCTGCGGTACGGATCGAACTCCAACACATGGAGCAGTTTATACCTGAGGCAAACAAACGGGACAGATATTTGGTCAGATATCGTTACTGACGATATCTGACCAAAAACAGCAAATAATCAATTATTCTGGTTATTAATCATAAAAAAAGCACATGCTGCAAATTTTTCATTTAACCACTTTAAGCTTTTTGTACAATATTAGAAATACATTAAAATATGGAGACAAACCAATCAATAAACATATTATTGACTAAAATCCAATAAAAAAATGATTCCTTTAGATTTATTTTGCAAAGTTTAAAACGAGTGAAGCTAAAACTGCAACTTAAAGAGTTCTGGGTACAACTATATGTTTCTGTGCAGTTTTAGCTTGGCTACTGCTCTGACATGTTATTTTCACAAATGGCCGTTTTCAGTCTATTCTCCAGTTACCCATTAATCAATTAATAAATTAGTTATCAATTTCAGACCTGCAATATACAAAAATTTAAATCCTAAAAACTGTAAATTTAGATCAGATCTAAATTTAAAACTGGAAATATTGATCTTATGCTGATTGATCTGTATGATTTAATTGACTTTTTTCCGTGACACAGCCTGTGTTGTGAATTGGTGCGATGCAATTCAACCGAATTGATCCGTTTTGATCGGCTGTGTGTTTGAGATGTTGGCTTACTTTTCAGATTTCCCGAATGTATTTATTTCCATGGTGTCCCCGCTGTAGCCTGTGAACGCCACGCCAATTCTGGAAGGAAGGCAGTAAAACTCAATCTAAGACTCATTTACAGACAGAAATGTTTGAAATATCCCAATCAGAAGGAACGACGCCGCAGCTTCTGGCCTTTAGGTTAAAAAAAAAGGAGAGAAAATAAAAAGTATGGTTGCCATGGTGATCCCAAATAAATGTCAACAATTTCAAATGTCGGTAAATTAATTATAAAATTATTGCACGCCTGAGGTACTTTAAAGGTTTTGAAGTCGCCCAGCCAAAGTCCTGACATGTAAAAATTAGGGTGATGATCAGGAGGCTTTTCACCCTCAAAGATCTGAAGCCTTAAGAAATATTGAAAACACAAGTGGAAAAAAAACAAAAAACAGTTTTTATTCCTGTAGTACCAACAAATACTTTTCCATTTATGATTCAGAAGGATAAAAGTAACTTTACTTAATATTTACTAGTATGTGAAGCATGAGTAAAACAAACATTCCTTCAAAATTGTTTTTTTTGTCTGATTCCATATTTTTGTTTAGTTAAATGAAAACAAATTCAAATGAATGTTCGAATAATTCTATAATATTTAGCTCATCAAAAGACAGTCTGACTTTGTCCTGAAATATTTCCTCTCTATTGTTGTGAAACTACATGTGGGTCTGTTTGTAGCTCAAATATGCTGGTACTGTAAACATGGTGGCACCATTTTTAAAGCGTCATTTATTTATACGTTTCCGCCGCAGGCCGTCGGCTGCACGAGTCTCCAGACTCCCCAACAAATTACTGCCTGCATTAAATTTCTGTGGCACCAACATGAACAAGTGACTGAACACCAGGCTGTATATGACACGTTTAAAAAGCGGCAGACACAAGATGCAGTTTGGCTTCATGTCAAAGGTTAAGAGTCACATATTTCATTTCAGGCAGTGAAATAAAGATGTCGCGTTTTCGTCTACATTACTAACCTGAGCAGCACAGCTGCCTCGTTCAAAGGCAAGGAAATTAAATTATAATGAAACTAAACATTTTTCAAGCGCATTATGGTAATAAATACAAAGCCAGGTTATATTTTTAAGCTTTCATGGCTTAAAGGGGCAGCACAGTGAATGTTCCAGGCACATAACAATTTTATCGCACAATCAGGTAACTGCCAGTTTTTACAGAAATGCTGAAAATATCAGACACAATTAAGGGCAACGTTTTATCCTTCGTTCAACAGGTTAGGATCGGTTATGGGCTAAACATGTTCATGACATGCTTTGCACAAAATCATTCTTAGATGAGAGAAATTTGCCTTGAAATTGGCCCCTGTCTCTTTAAGAAGCTCCTACTCTTTCTGACGCTCTGGTGTCAATGTGCCATTTAAAACAGCTCTTAGGAACGTTTCCAAGAGAAACGGTTCATACGATTATCTCAGCAGATGCACAGATCTATCAGACGTTTGCTAACTGCTGCTGCCACTAGTCTGGAGGAGCCGGTTGGGGGTGATAAATATAGACTGCTGCTTTGTGAAGCTTGGCTGAAGCTCAAACAAAGTTGATTTTACATATTATTTTCCCCTGTAAGGTAGCAAATATTAGAAAAAAGATGAGTTTAAAGTTATTCACCTCCTCGTTGCCTCGACCAGAGCCTTCTCATCCGGCGAGGAGGCGTAGTACTCCATGTGGCTGAAGGCGAAACTGTCGGTGTGGGAGAACGGATCCCCTCCCAGCCAGGACTCTGACTGGTTGTAGCTGATTTGGACGGTGTGGCACAGTGACACGGCCTTGAGGAATAATAACTCCTCACGCAACTGGACGGAAACACGGTGGAAAAAAGGGACAGATTTCACACCTTGTTCTGTAACTACGCTCTGTTTTCATCAGAGAAAACACATAAACACAGAGAGAATAAATTAGTAAACAGCTGCAACATTCTGACATGGATTAAGAGCCAGAAACTAAGATTTCTTTCATGTCAGACCAGATTTCTGAATTTGATTTGTTTTTTCTTGCCTTCTTTCCTCAAAACAAAAATATTTTGAAAAAAGCAGCTTTTACTTCATCATCCCCTTTTCTGACTTATCCCTTATCATACCTTAACCCAGTTATCATTATGAAAAAATGACTTAAGGGACAGAAATAAATTAACTTCATTGTATGAGACTAAATGAAAACATTGACAAATCTGGACACTTTAGCAAAAAGAAAAGGAAAATTCTGCAATCCGTTTTGATATTTTTACTTTCTGCAGCAGTTATTGATGTGAATTACCAGCTGGGGTGAAGAACCGCTTGGCGACTCCCCCGTCATCCCCTCTGGTACCAGTTTGCCGTTCATCTCCCGGTACTTGATGCCGTTTATCGAACACTCGCGGAACCGCATTTCATTTTCTGTTAGCGTACCCGTCTTGTCTGTAAACACATATTCAATCTGCAGGGAGAAAAATAAATACATAAATCACAATAAATTCTTCAGAATCCATTTTATTTATGGTTTCAGTCAATCTTTAAAATGTCAATGTGGCTCTGCATGAGAGCAGGAATTTGGATTATTATTACACCATTATTATCATTATCTTACTTGAAAATTGTGTCAAAATCGTAATATCATTGCGTCATGACCGGCCAAACGGCGACGCCCTTTTATGGGAGGAACGCTTGTTGACGTTTCCTGTAATAGTTTAATGCTCTTGTTTTATGACCAGATAATTTTTGGTCAAGTTTCTAATGTAAAGATTTTAGTAAACTTGAAATAAGTTACAAGTAAGATACAGGAGCTTGTTTTAATTCAATAATTCCCTAATTTTGATGAAAAACTGTTGGTTCAATTGGTAAATTACTTCACTTGTAACAGCATTTTCTTGTGTTTCAAAGAAATAATCTTATTAAATTAACAGTTTTTCATCCAAATTACAGAATTATTTAATTAGAACAGGTTCATATATCTTGCTGTAAAGATACTTGCGAGTTAATTTTTAACTTATTTCAGGTTTACTAAGACATTTGCACGAGAAACTAGACCAAAAATTACTGGGTAAGGTTTTGTGACATCTTTCCTTTATTGTAAATTAAAATTTAAGATGTGTATAAAATGCAACTGCGCTGTTATTTTCTATAATGTCTGGTTTAAAAGAAACTAAATGTTGAAATGAATAAGTGACGGACTGGAAAATTAAAATTCAGATGCCTGGATTGAAACATTTCTAATTTAGTTTTTCATACCTGTCCCAACTCCTCATTGAGATCAGACGTGTTGACCTGAGCTTTCTGGTTACTCTCCTCATGGTACAGGTCCAAATCCCAGCCAATGAAAAAGGAGCCCAAAAACTTCTGCATCTCCACAGTGACGTAGAGCGAGATGGGAATGATGAAGTTATAGAGAACCAGGAACGCCAGGAAGTCTGAGATGAACTGCAGGATCTGGAGAAGGACCAGAGGAAATTTAATTTGTTATAAACATGATGTAAAGAACGCACTGAGAAAGAAAAAAGGAAATGGAAAACAAAATAAAGAGAAAAGAAAGAAAGGAAAGTCACAGAAAAGCAAAAGAAAAAACAAAAAAATTCAAAAAAAGAAAATTAAATAAAACTAATGAGAAAACAAAAAAAAGAAAAGAAAAAAAGAACTAAAAAAGTTAAATAAGGAATTAAAAGAAAAAAGAAATCACTGATCATTCCTATGATGAAATTAATTACCGTTTGTGGGGAACGAAAAAAGAAAACTGATTATGAGACAACAGCACCAAAAATCAACTTTATACGTTCAAACTTGAATAAAATTTCAGATGCAAATAAAAGAAACCACAATTATTTACAAACAAAAAAAGAAAATACTTTGAAGTGTAATTTGAAACCAGTTGTTTGAATATTGGGTCTTGCACACACAGGGCCGGCCAGCCTGCAGGTCTGAGCCACCAGAACCAGCAGATGGGCATCACAATGATTAGAAACTAGTTTTCATACTTCATTATCACTGGATCTGCTCTGTGTGCTGTGAGGTCCGATTACCATCATATCAGAATTAAAACAGGTCTGGTGTGTTTTGGTGACACACAAGTGGAAAATGTGAAAACAAGATTTTTCAGCAGCAGCAGCAGCAGCAGCAACAGAGCATCAGTGGTTGGTCGGACTGACCGGGCTGCTGTTTCTCTCCTGCTCGGTCTTCTGGTTGTAGAAAGGCTCGTTCCACTTGTCTTCGGACTGCCAGGCGTACTTCAGGATGGTACTGAGGATCGCCTCCGACAGCAGGATGACCAGGTAGATGATCAGGAAGGTGTTCATCGACCTGAAACACAGCGGCGTCGGTGTTTACCAGGCCTCCGACACAAACGGAGGCCTGGTTTCTTCCAGTCAGCCAGGAAGAACGAAAGCGCCATACTTCTCAACAGCCGAGCGTTTCTGGGACTTGCACTTGTAGTTGAGCGCCATCTTGGATTCCATCCCCGTATAAACGGCCACACCTGCAACAGCACAGCAGGTCGAGGTAATTACACCAACAAAACGGTCAGCGAACACCAGATAATATCGCTCACAAAATAAGAGTTTCATATCAGCCAATATTGATAAGTATTGATTTGTTTTTTTGTTATAAATGTCTGAAATATTGCCAAACTTGTAGCTTGACCTTTCACCCGGTTTTCCCTCCACCGGGTTGTTTGTTTAGTTAAACAGTTCGGAGGCGCTGGGAAAAACCTGAAGCTGCTGCTGCGCTAGTTAATGGGCAGGCCGTTGCTAGGTAACCGCTGTTAGAGGGAACTTCTTCTTACCTGGCATGTTGTTGCTAGGCAACCAAAGAGTGAGCAAGTTAGTTGAAGCCACCAGAACAGCTTGGCTCGCTGCGAGAGGTTGAGCTGCTAAAGTCTTCCCTCTGCTATCAGTGAATAATCTATATATTGAATTTTCTTTCAGACACATTATGTATTGATGTTGATCACATATAAAGTTATTCATTTTTCTTTCTCTTTTCTGTGTCAATGTGTTTTTGTTTTGCTCTTTTCCAGACTCACCAAATATTTCTTTGGTATTTTTCAACCTGGCCCCTCGCAGCAGCAGGTTCTCTGGACCCAGCGGCCTGAAAACGACAGAAAGCAAAGTGAACACAAATCCACAGAACTGGTTTAGAAAGAGGATATTCTAAACAAATATTCCCATTTATCTTTAATGTTGGTCTAATCTGGCTCAGCAGGCTAGGCGTAAACGTTGGCATGTTTTCCATTGGTCTGATTTTCACTGTCTCTTCCAAAAGCGTAAAAATGATTCCAATGAATCACTTAATCTTAGATATTGTTTTTATCAATTATTTTGGGCCAAATATACCGAGATGCTTCATCTTTTTAACTTCATTCTACTGCATCATAATGTTAATTTAACATATGAATAAAAAGCACAATTACAGGACACAAGCTGTAGTAGTGATCAAGCTGTCAGTCTTATTTTGATTTATTTTATAATTTCCTGCTGGTATAATAAATTGGGAATTAATAGAAATACAGTAGACCAATCAGGCTGATCTGGGCCGACGGTTTGTTGTTAACTTTGACGCCTAAACTGACCATTATGGTTTAGATTTGGTTTTTCTCAGGACTTTTGCACAAATGAGTAAAATATGAAGCAGCTTCTTTAGAATCCAAAAGAAAACAAATTTCTCAAACCTCCATCTTGTTTTCAATTAACTCAAATATATAAAAGTAATTAGTTCAGATGTTTATAGAACAGAAAATGACAGGAGCACTTGGTTTTTGTTTTTGGGTTTTTTTTTGCATCTATTAGAATAAAAAAGAGACTTTCCACCTGCTGATCTGTGATTCAAACCAATTAAGGAAATATGATCAATTACAACCTCTGGCTGATTAATCTGTTCAACTTTAGACAGAGGAGTAACTGGATAAAACTTACCGGACGATTTCTTCGCCTTGCTGCGTCACAGTTAAACGTCCAACAAACCTGGAAGGCAGAAAACACATTTTACCACCGAGTGGAAACGCAAATAACAAATACAACTTCAGGCTGAGGAAAAATAACCATTTACAAAGCAGCATGAAACGCAGATGTTTAGAAATCATCTCATTTTAGCATCCACCGGGTGTTAAGCTTTTATTTTTATTTTCAAAAATTGGTCTCGGCCAAAATCAGGATCTGCAGGTCAGGCTTTTTAAAGATTGGTAATCTGCGATTAAAACTGCAATCGGTGCACCACTAGCAGACTGACGTGTGGATAAAAGCGTAGATTACGTATAAAATGTATAAAGAAAAGCATAGATAACCTGTAGGATGGCATATAAATAAATTACAGTGTATTACATACAGAGTGACGTGTGATTAAAAGTGAATAAAAGTGCCGTTACCTGTAGAGGTCGGCCTCAGGCTGCTGACACTCCACCACGGCGTGCAAGGCCTCCAGCTGGGACACCGACTGGCACACCGACGTCTCTGGCACAGAAAAATGGGTCTGCAAGCAAAACAAAGTTTAATACTGAGGTCAAATTAGAGAAGCTTTTGAACAAGCTTAATGACAACTAACAAATGCAATGAGGAAGATTTTTGTTTTTGTGAAGTAAAAACCATTTTTGTCTTTTAGACAAGACCGAAAAAGGAAATAAATGTTGGTACATTGTAAGGTGAGCAGGCACAGTTAATCAATCAATTGATCGCACGATAGATTAAAGTGGTATAAATAATAGTGAACAGCATAAGTAGATTTGAACAGATCGATCGTCCTGATCGGTTATCAGCCGATATGTACACGTGGAACTGATCTTACTTTCCTCCGTCTGAAAATCAGCTGCTGGCATCTGGATTAATGACAGTCATCTCATCTCCCTGCTGCCAGCTTCACTTGGCTGCTTATTTAGAGACTTTTCAGGACTTTTTCTCTCTTTCTAAGCGATTAGCCACAAACATTTTCTGTGTTATTGAAAACGCTGCCAAGATGCCAAGATAATGTTCGTCGTTATCTTGATTTTATCTGTTCTTACTGTGCAGGTAAACATATTGTGTCCTTTTTTTAAATGTAATTTATAAGTAAAATGGAAAATAAAAACTTTAATTTCAGGTTCTTGCACGTTTTATTTCAACATGAGTTCGTTTCAAACGCATCATCTTTTTAATCTGACATTTCAGGATTCTGGACTTTCCTCCTCCAAAGCTGACATCTCAATGCATGACACTAAAAATCAAACAAAACACACACAAACAACCAACTGAGGCTTCCTTTAGATCATTTATCTATTTATGTTCTTCGATCACATGAGGAGGTCAAAGTTAACTCTGCATCCAATCGACTTTACGAAGGAGTCGCAGGTCAATAAAGCTCGAGATGAAAGGCAAGAGAAGCTCAAAGAGCATCTGAGCAGAGTGAAAAACAGACCAGCACTCTGCAAAAAACACAAAACGTCAACAAATATTTCTAAAGTAAATATCTTAATGGACTTAAAATAAGACTAAACTAACTTACAACTGATTTTTCAGCAAGATTAGGAGTTTATTGTAAGTAAATAATTCCCTGATATTGATTTTAAAAAGTGCTGATTCCATTTGCAGATTATTTCACTAATAACATCGAAAAATATATTACTAGTGAAAAAATCCGCCAGGGAAACAGGAACGGTTTTCATCAATATTAAACAATTAAACAAGCTCTTATATCTTTCTGAAAAGTTACTTGTAAATTAGTTTTGTCTTATTTTAAATGTACTAAAATATTTGCACTAGAAACTGCACAAAACTACCGTGTAAGATTTTGTGTTTTTGCAGTGAATAAGCCTAGAAATTACATTCACCCCGTTTATATTCTAGATTTTGGCATCTTTTTATGCTGATGATGGTTTTATACATTTATTAAAGCATCATTTTAAAAAACCCAAGACATTTCATATGCATTACACTGAAGATTCTGTGTTTTTTCCAACATGAGTGTTGTGTTTTGAGCATTAAATGCATCTAGAGGATGAGGATCGTGATCACTCCCGAGTTACAGACTAAAACCTAAATCACCTGAACTCTTTAAGTGACGTTTTATTCTGAAACATGAGAAACGCACGTTCGTCTTCCCACACTTGTTTTCCAGAAGACAGACCCGTTCATTTGAATGGCCCTGGAAGTCGCAGAGGCGTCCAACATGCAAAGACGTTGATTTGATTACAGTCTGCAAACAAACCTTAAGGTTGGTTTCTCCATCAAGGCTGGCTGTGGTGATGTGACAGGTGCCGTCCGCACGATCCGACGACAGCAGCACCAGGTCAGCTGGGAACGTCTCATCCTTAGCAACACGGACAATGTCCCCAACCTGAACATATAGAGTTAAAAACAACAAACCTTTTTCTTGAGAAAGGTTTTTGTTTCACTGTGGTGTTGTGCTTATTGTGCTGTTGAAATATGTTGCGGAATCATAAAGTCACAATAAATACGCAGATAGTTTACAAAAATGGGTCTCTGTCTCTTTAAGAAGCGCCTGCTTTTTCTGAAACTCTGCCTTCAGGAAGTCATACCAAGATGGCTCCTCCATTAACCTTTCAATGTTTTGACAAGGGTTACTCTGAGCAGTTCTACCAGCAGTTTGCTAATTGCTGCTTGCTAGTCTGAAGGAGCTGAGCCTCAAAGCAGAGCTAGGGCTATCCAGGTGTTTTGCACAGCTGAATGGTTGCCATGGAGACTCCATGGCAACTCCAGGTCTGCTTAATAATCAGGGAATAACATCATAACATGATGCAAAGCTCACAAAAGTTAACTTTACATAATCCTGCCCCTTTAATGGGAGTTGGTGCTTCGGATGTTTTGCAGTTTTCTGGAAGTTTGATCCAGATTAGTGAAGCATAAAAATTTAACGCTGCTTCTCCCTGTTCGGTTCTAGTTCTGGAGATGCAGAGGAGAACCAGAACCAGAACCTCAACTTCAGTAAATGGTATGAAAAATGTTTGTTATTGTGTTTTTTTTGCCGTCTCACCCTGATATTTTTGGATCTCGTCTGCACCAGACTCCCACTGCGAACCACAAACACTGGAGCTCCGTTCACCTCGTTGTCCGCTTTGTGCCTCAGCCAGTCCTCATAGCCCTGCAAAAAAAAACGTAACTTCAGCATGTTTAACAGCTCCAGTGTTAAAAGTTTAATAGAACTTAAAGTTTATTCATTTTTCAGAACGTGTTCGTCCATTATTATACCGCTATCATTATATTATCACTTATCGCGATAACTTCAATTTACTGTGCAGCAAAATGTGTTACTTATTTGTTCCTCATTTTAAGTGCACTAACATATCTGAACAACAAACTAGACCAAATAATATAGTGCAATAAAGCACCTTGGTTTTTGTTCCACATTTTCGGCACAAGCAAGAGGAAGTGAATGTTTACTTCAGTTCTCACCTGTTTAATAGCTGTAACTGTGATCACAAAGAGGAGAGGCAGCCCGCTGGTAACTGGGGAAGTCGGAGTGTCTATCATTAACTGCAAAGAAACAGAGATGATGGGAGTGGAGGCGTGAATGGGGCCGTGGAGCAGAGCGCCGCTGAGGGCGTGACCTTTCAGAGAAAAACCAGAAATGCAAGAGAAGCAGCGGCTGCCGCATCGAACAGGAAATCTCTACAAACTTCCCTCATGTGTTAACTGGCACAGCTGAGGAAGTGGCCACACATGCACACGTTTACACTCTGCTTACTTAAAGTCGCTGAAGAGGTCAAAGCGAGTCAAACGTCCCAACAGAAACGACAGATGGGACACTTTATATGATACTTTAGGTTTTATGATCTAAAGTATCGTTAAGATTTTAAATTCAAGTGAATTTCTAAAATAATGTGACAGTCCAGCCGTAAGTGCAAATGTAAAACCATGGCTAGGATTTTCGTTTAGGCTTTAAAGTCGTCTGTCCGGGGCGCATGAAGGTGGTTTATGAAACAGGAAATGTACAGAGTGACAGCGACTGAAACAAAAACTACAGGTTGTGAGTTTGACACGCCTGTTTCTGCAGAGCTGCTCGACCACCAGCTCTTATTTAATTTCCTGCAAAGCCTGCAAAGCTAGCGCTATCAGTATCTGATACATTTTCCAACACTTCCCTGATTAATGTATTGTCTGCCTGCATTGGTGGAAACCAATGTGTGTTTTATGCCTGTTTTTTATTATATGACAATGAAATGTTTTTAAAATACCGCACATATCTCCATTTTTACATTAAAGAGATCTGCAAAGCATAAGTATCGAATGCATCATTTCTATTTTATTTTCTAAGTAAACATGTTCTTCATGTTAGTGGATTTGACATGAAATCATCACCAGATGTTTAGTAACAACCCAAAGAAATCAGACCACAGAGGTCCGTAAGTTAAGCTACGAGTAATAAAATTAAAAGGTGAAAGAGGGAAGTATTGAATGGACACACTTGGTGAAATGTATTTACTGCTTGGTATAAATGTCTTCAAAATGGCTCCGGTACGGAGAAACTAGTCGCCTGCATCCAGGCGGGATTTTAATCCATTCTTCTGACTCCTGAATGTTCTGCAGCTTGGCTGAAACATGGAGAGATTTATCAAATAAAACTGCTGCCATGACGTGTCTGAAAGGTCGGTGGACGTTGGTGACGTCTTTGTATCGGGGGGTTTTTCTCGCTGTCCCTTCTTCCCGGTCGGCCATGTTTGTTTACTCTGAGCTCATGTTTGGTCTCGAGGTTTAGCAGGATTTCCCATCTGACCTCTGAACGTTGCTGGATGAAATCCGTTTGTCGATGGTCAGGCAAAAAGCAATAAATCAATTAATCACATGATCAATTAAAACACGTTGAATAAATTCCATCTGCATAAATTATGTTTTTTCTCTTTTCTACCAAACTGGTTGATAAAAGTCTTCAGTCTGGAGTTTTGGTCTCGACTTTCCCCTTTTCTGAAGGATCATTTTGTTCACAGAGACTTCCTAATCAATTTATTTGTCGTTTCTGTTTTATGTATTTCTACAGTGTTTCCAGTTCTTGTGCTAAATGTTCAGTAGAATTTAAAGTTTATCTCTAAGAACTAGGCCTGTCACGATAACAGCTGGGCGATAAATTGTCTCAAAAAATTATTGCGATAAACAATAATATTATTTGAAGACCTTTTTACATTGATTTAATGGAAATTACGTAATAATACATGCGATTTCCTATCAAAGATAGATTCACTTTACTTTCAAAAGAACACTTAACACTGGGACTGATACGCAAAATAAATAAAACAACCAAAACCAAAAATAAAATAGATTCTTAGTCTCCATTAACAATAAATGTACTTGAATAAAAACTAAACAACATAAAGCCAAATCCCGAACAGCTGACACGGTGCAACCCGAAGTCCAGGAGACATCGGAAACAACATGAATGTTTATTCAACAGTTCATGCAAAGAAAATATCAATAACTAGGGGAGGAGTTGGAGCGAAATTTCTACCAGAAAACCCGGTAACTTTTCAGCTGTTCTCCGTTAACGTGACATAAATAGTTATGATTTTCATTCAGTCAGACTGACACTAGCTACATGCATTGCAGGTAGATTGTAGTAAGGAATTGATTAATGTCTGGTTTCAAAATTAGTGAACTGGACTTATTATTTTGTGTCCATTGTTGGACACAACACGGTTTGATCGAACCGTTATAGCGAGGATTTCTGTCGGCTAATGTGTCTCTCAGGTTTTGATAATGGGCCGACAATCGGCGACATCAGATCGTGCAGCGCGCGCTGAGCATTACACTAAGGAAGGAAGGAAGGGAGGAAGGGAGGAAGTGGAGAGCACCGGAGTTGAGCCCTTTTTCATTCAGTGTCATCAACAGTCAGAGAAAAAAGAAGGAAGGAACGATATAGCCGATGATTACAATGAGATCGATATTTATCGTTTATCGCGACAGGCCTACTAAGAACATGTTTTTGCCTTGTTATTAAGCTATTATATTACTTGAAATTATTCTCATAACAATATTATCGTTCACTGCAATAACTTTTGGGACAATTTATCATCCTCCTAAATTTGTTATTGTGACAGGTCTGTGAGGTTTGCACCAAACCTGCTTTAGATCATTTATCCTCATATTTTTGGTCTCTGGGCTTTTAAAAATCTTTAATAATCTTTGATAATTATTAAAGACAATAAGATCTTGCAGGGAGCGCCTGCTTCTGGCTGTTTTGGAGTAATGAGGTTCTCTAAACGTCTGGATCATGATGCAAACGGCGCTGACTGGAACCTGCAGTGGTTTAGAAAGTCTTTCATAATCGATACCATCAGCATGATTTGCAACAGCAGCAAAGATCTCGTTGGTTTTTCCCATTATGAGACATTATCACTTTGGTGCCTTTTTACATCCAAAATCCACAGATTATTGACTCCAAGAGGCTGAAATGTTTTATAGTCACTAGTAGATTTCAGGGTTTTTCTTTCCTCTTCCATTTTGTCACACATAACCCAATGTACAGGGTGGGCCATAAGTTCCCATACATGTAAAATGTATATTTCTACCTTATTGTGCCTGCAAGTATTTTGCATGTTTACGTTAATTAGGTGAAGTTATGACCAGATCATTTTTTAATTTTGGCAGATCACACAGTAGCATTTACACCCAACGCAAAAAATCAACAACTAATTCAGGTGATCGGCAGAGATTGGTGATCGGCAGAGATCGGCCTCATGGGTGATCGGTATCAAAAGCAAAAAACAAATTTGACCCAAGAAATTTGTCCATTTCAGAAAATGTCCCCTTCACTTCTCACTTCAGGACAAGATGTCTTCAGTTTCACTGACAGCTGAGTGGGTGAATAGACCAATCCTGAGACGAAGCCAAGATGATTTCTTTGGAGCATCAGGGCCACGGCAGAAGGATCTGAAAGCCAAATCCATCGTCTACGCAGACTGACTGATTGGCTGTGAAGGCACAGCGCTTTGGGCCGGACGCAGCGGCACAAATATTACCAAACATGTGGGTGCAGAGTTTGTTTTTTTATGTTTTTTAAATGAAAACACACGGCAGCGGCAGGCCTCTCTCCCTCCAGGTCGGTCACTCACTCACTCACTCACTCACTCACTCACTCACTCACTCACTCACTCACTCACTCACTCACTCACTCACACACTCACACACTCACACACTCACACACTCACGTTAATATGTGCAGCAGAGGAGCTGAGGTCACACATGACTCATCACCAGCTGACGGAGGAAAACATGCACTCGCTGAACCGATGTGTGTGAATTTACCTGCACAAGGAAGATGATGAGGAAATAGAAGTTCGCTATCCTGCGAAACTGCTCGAACAGATTCTTGGGGACAAAATTCCAGATTGTGTACTGAGAGAGAGAGAATAAAAAGGTTTGTATATCTGGATCACATGAAAATAATCCAAAATACACTTTAAGTTACTCTTCCAGCACAGCATTTAATGTTTTCAAAATCTTTTTCTGTGAAAATCAAAACAGGTCAATAGATCAGACGTGAAAATCTCAGTCTGTTGGCAGCAAGCAGGCAGACTGGACAGTCCAGACTAATTAACTTTCCAACATACAAGCCTTTTGTTTGCGCTTTGCTCTGCCAACACCAAATAAACCTGGAAACATTCACTTTAAATCAAACTACAGGCTAATTAATTCTACATTGGAGATTTCCCTGCATCATTCGTCCTTTTACCGGAACTGCTGTCACTGCTGAGGCAAAATAAAATAAAATCAAAGTAAACCAACTTATACTGAAGGAAATAAAATGGTTTTTCTATCAGCTTATAGTGAAACAACAAACCAGGATAGAGTAACAAAGCTAAGTTTAAAAAAGGGACCATGTCAGAGACGAGCTACGCTAAGGGATAGTTTAACAGTCTGGATCAGAAAAGCTAATCGGCTAAGAACGGTTGGTCCTCCAAAATACTAATATCTATGGCTGTAACAGATTCTGATACCTTGGATGAGATGATTCTGTTGTCTGCGAAGTTCTGCGGTATGTAATGGCCAATCTCTGGGAAACGGTTTGCTACATAAACAGTCCTGGTGTCACTTTGATGAGGAGGGTCAAAGCCCTGAGAAAACAGAGGCAGAAGGGAGGAGAAAACAACTTACTCTGGTTGTTCCTACGGCAGGAACATGTAATGTCAAAACACAGAACAAGCACAGCAGCCAGCAGTAAGAGATACGAAATACACGATTATATTTCAATCAGAAGCAAAGCGGCAAAACAGAAACAACGGCTACAAAAAATATAGAGTATGAACTCATTATTTTAGTTATCGATTATTCTATTGATTATTAGGACAATTATTGGAAAAGAAACCAAATGCAGCTATTTTTTATTTATTTAACCGTTTAAGCCATTTATATACATCATTAGAAACACACTAATAATCCAGGTTCTTTTTTCTCTAGGAAAATAAATATTTTACTGCCTAAAACGCATTCCTTTAGTAAACGCCAGATCTCTTGTAGCAAAAGGTGAATCTCCGGTTAAAAAAATACTTTGAACATCAACATGTGAAAATCTCAGCGCTTTCTGCTTGCCTTAGCATAATCACAGCACATAGCCAATCTGATGCTAATCTTCTGGTTTAACCGATTCATAGTTGGATTAGGGAGGAACCGATCCGCTGTGAGGTTTAGTATTCGATAAAAAAAACAACAACAGCTGAATTAACTTGAAAGTTTTCTCTCTTTTTTCTGTTGCAAACAGACATAAATATGATAACTCTGCAGCTCCCCTAAACACACCGACAGCTTCTCTAGCTTGGTCAAACGTGAAAACATCTTTAATTTGTCCACTCAGCTCAATTTGCAGCAAAATAGGTCATTTAGAAATAAATGATAAAGAAACGGAAACTGACAAAAACAACAGGTTGATAACATAAACAGCAACAGACCTTCTGTCAAATGGTTCAGAAAGTAAAATTGGGAATTCTAGATATAATGTAAAATAGATGAGGCATGACGTCGCTCAGAGCACAAAGTGTAGAATAAGACTGAATAGATCTGCATTTATAGATCGGGTATATTGTCTCCAATACCCGGTCTAGAATGTTTTCAATACTGAATCAGTACAGATATAAATATTGGATTGGTGCATCTCTAAAAGGTGCATTTTCTAGTTAATTAGCCGGTTAGTAAATTAGTTGATTCATTTGGTCTCACCAAACCAACTCAGGTAATAAAATTATTGACGGCAAACGGCATCTCCCGGTTTTTACTTTGGATCAGTGATTTGCAGAAATTTCTCATCTGGTCAGAACTCTAAAATCTCACAGGGTGGTAAAGAGCAGTAAAGAAACAGCTTCCTAAATGGTAAGACTAGCATAAAAGAATAAAAAAAGCTACGCAGAGTAACATCCTGGTTATGAATGACCTACACTGAGACTGATGTACCTGATTCGCCTCTGTGCTGGGGACTGCTGCGGGTGATTCACAGGCAAGGCTCAATTTAAGATGAAGCTGAACTCGGAGGCTGAGGCGCTTGGGACTCATGATTTACTTTGGACACCAGAGTTTCTGTTTTTGAAGAACCTGCAATTGATGCTGTTGGATTTCAAAGGGAAGTTGTGAAATAAACTGAACGGCTTGGCACCAAAACGCATGAAAGAGCCGCCGCCGTCGTCATAGCAACCCTCCTGACCGCCCGGGTCTTCTGGTTCTGGTCCACTCTGTGTCCCCAGAACCAGAACCATATATAGAGAAGCAGCAATCAGCTTCTATGCTCCTCTAATCTGGAGCAAACTTCCAGGAAACTGCAAAATTGCTGAAACACTGACTTCCTGGTTAGCGTTACAGGTAACACTTTATGGGGTGGGCATAAAACTGACATCACAAACATGGAGGAGTCTCCGTCACAATGTTTGTACGTGTTGTCATGAAGTGTCATTTCGCGCACCGTGTTCTGGCCGGTTATTACTTGTGTTGCGCAGCGCTCTCACTTCCACCCGAGTTGTTGACGAAAGCTAAGTGTTAGCAGCATAACGTCCAATTTTCAAGTTTGACCTGGGAGGATTTTATTGACCGACGATTAAGTCCGGATTTTATCGTTTTCGGGGGACCAATAAGCATCCTTGAAATGACGGGAGCGATGTCTGAAGTGCGGCAGCTTTTCTCCTCCTGAAGCTGCTGGTTCAGAGCAGTAAAGGTGCATTTACACAGGTGAGAAGAAAGACTGAACACGGAAGACTGACGAACGAAGGTGTCAAATCCCATCGCCAATGTGAACACAAAAGCTATAGATGGCTGGGAAAGGTGAGAGTTCATCTATTGAATTGACTGAAAATGAACAAACTAAAAGCTGGACTATAGACATATTTTCATAAGTGTGTTTGTGAGCCTGCCTTTTTAAGTTGAATATAATTTTATATTTTATAAACTTTTCTAAGGTTGCCTTAGAAAGTGAGCTATTATTGTTACAGGTTAATTTTCCAAACTACATAAAAGTAACTGTTAGGGATGCTCAAATATGAAAACTTGGGCTGATCCGATAGTAACACTGATGTTATGCTAGATTTACCAATGTCTCGTTTTAGCCATTTTTTTTACCCAATTACTCAATTAATCATAAGAATAATAGACAGATTACTCGTTTACAACAGGCATATTTAAGTGTTATCATTTACTGAACAATGCAAAGTTGACAGTGGACTGTTAATGCAACTTTGTTTTAAAACGTCATTATTTACCACATGACACTTCATAACACCAGTTATATACATTTACAAAGACTCCTTCATGTCAGTGTTAAGAGTTACCGAGTTGCCTTTGATCCCTAGTAACTGGCACATTGACCAACATATTTTCTTGATTAGTTTTATTATGGTATTTGATAAAATGTGATGTTTTTGCTTGTTTCATAATTTATCATGTAAATGATTAATTGCCTTGTTGCTGAAATGTGTGAAATAAACTGGAGTTGATAAGCAAAGTCATTCATTTCAGGGAAAGCCAGATGGTAAAAAAAAGCAATTATAATCCTGTGAATGATTAAAACTTGCTCCTGAAAGTACTTCATTAGTTACTGAACAAAAGCAAAGCTGTAGTTTGAAAGTATAAATTATAAATAGAGGATACGGAAGGACATCCAGGCCAGAAACCCAACATACAACAGAGCAACTGCTTGGTGACTCAGCTACATCAACAAAACTATTATACTATGACATAAACGCTTGACATCAAGCTCACAATATCCCCCCAGCTTCCCGCTGGAGGGCAACAAGCTGCTCGCCAACGGTGACTAGCGTTGATTTTAGCCGCCAAGTTGTCAACACAATGTGCTAAAACTTAAGTGTACGCCTAACATACCAAAGCAAAAGGGATGCAGTGCGTTGCTACTACTTGTCAATATTACGACAACTAAACAACAAGGTCAAGAAAAAGTTTTAATTTACCAAACAAATAAATTAATTAAAAATTAGCAGTAGAAGTAGGTCAGCCATGCTCCATGCTAGCTTGACTCTTGCAACTTCAACATGTAGATGTGCTGCAGAATTCAACGTTTTGGTTCAGTCAAAACATTTTAAAAAAACTGCACACCCACTCAGAGATCATCAGTAGAGCAGGGCCTTAAGCTAGATAATTAACCACCACTGTGTTAGATTAGAAACCTGATGCATTAGAGGCATTCTTGTCAGTTGCTACGGCAACAAGTCTACGGCGTGGCCAGCACAAAGAGCGGGAAAAAAAAGAATAAAAGTGGTTTTGAGTTGTTCTTGAACGGTTTTTCTATTATTTTTCCCTTTGCTGTGGCACATTGCTTACAACTAAAACCAACACTGGAGCCTCTTCAGAACTTTACTTGTTGACATCAGACTAAAGTTGCGCCAGGGTTTTGCTTTCATTCTTGACGGCCTGCTATGATTTCAGTTGGCCGCTTGCCATGACTACTCTCAGACTGAAGCATGTAGTCTTTGTGCTGTTTAAGAACAATTGGACGGGAACCTTTAAATCCTTACGAAACTTCATAAGCCCATTCTTAGAAAATAGAAAAATGCACCAGTAACTTCGCAGGGCGCTGTTACACTAAACAAAATTAATGCAAATCTGCCAATTCAGACAAAACTCATATTTCGATAGTTTTGTCTCTAGATTGAGGGGGTTTGTCAGCTTTATCAAAATTTGTGTATTTTGCAAAACTGCAATGGAAATATCTTTATCGCATCACGCGAGTCACATAACAGGATGTTGCTATTGGTGGAAGCGACAAAGAAGGCAACAGGAAGTAGTGGGAGAATGGCGGCATGGCATGTTTTCAATTACTTATCGCTTGAGGAAAACCTGTTCTGAGATGCATTTTTTTATTTAATGGATTTTGTTTTTCGACATTAGCAGAACATCAACAAAGTTGTAGTAGAAACTCAGCTACTGTCACAGAAATGCACTAAGCTGAAGGAGGACGCACATAAACCTGAAAGGCTGGGGTCAAAGGTTATGCCAACTATGGCTGGACCGACAAAACAAAAAAATATTGTTTCAAGATCTTAAAAAGTGGTTTCTGTCATTGCAAAGCCAAAACATTAGAAAGATATTTGCATATTTAACTTCAACATGAACAGAGTTTGACTAACTTCTGAACGTGGCCATCAAGCTAAACTTCAGGAACTAATGCAATGTTTCTGACCACAGCTTCTACAAAACATTCAGCATTTCAGAAATGCCTCCAAACTCAGAAGTCTCATGTCTAAATGGGAACCATTTGTTTTTTTGTCTCATCTAGATCATTATCATGCACTTTTTACACGTTATATGAAAGAAACGCTTTCTGCCCGTCCTCAAAACTTGTATACATTTCTATACAGTTTCCTTTGGTTTTTTGTTAGTTTGAGTCTAGATTCATTTAAAAAGCTCCTGAAAAGTTCTCATTCAAAAGACTTGTGGCTTGTGAAGCCATTTTGTAAATACGCATCTACCAAATGAGCTATGAAGAAAATTTACCTCAGTGCAGCATTTATTGCCAGTTTGCAACTTTACAGCAACGAAAAAAATATAGCAACCAGATAATAAAAATGTAATGGTCCTGAAAATCATAGAGATGCAAAGTAATGCTAAGGAAAATCATCTTTAAATATATTCAAGAGTACAGAAAGAGGTGAATGTAGGAAGCATTGCTTTTAAACTGTTGTTTTCACTAAACTTTATTTTATTAATCTTACAGTTTATTAATGGAAAAAGCTGAAAACAACTTGTACGGATGAACTGTACTTTTGCACAACTGAATTAAAAGTAAACACAAAGCGGCTGACATTAGACCTTCCAGACTCAGATGCCCACATCAATTTAAAGGCAGACAGATAATTACTCCCTGCCTAAAGCCTACAAGTCCCAGGGTGCATTAGTGGAGCCACTGCCATGACGATCAGCACAAAAAACAACCAGAGCTGAGCTCAGAGTCGTGTTAAGACCAAAAAGTTTTCCATCTAAAACAGAAATCATTAAAAAAAAAGAATAGAGGCTTTAAACCTCATGACTGATAACAGCCACAATAACTGCAATGATGTACAGAAATGCAACAACATGGCAAGACAAAGCTGCACTCTCTGAAACCAGCTACTTTATGCCATCCTTTATTGATACAGCACAGTTATAAAACTTGTTCTGGAATGAATTGGGCTGCAGCCACCCGTAGTAATATGCTCATATTTTCTTTCTCTAGCGTTTCTGTACACGTAGCATCAATGATGGAGTGGTACAAGATTATTTTCCAGTTGTTTTACTGCTTTCTCACAGGAGATTATTAGAGTTTTTACGACAGTGTCCGTAAGAGATCCTGCAGGAAACTATAAGTAACGACGGCCCGTAGGAGGTGTGCAAGTCAGTAATATTACTCTTTATCTCACGGCTGCATAGCAGAACCAAAAAGATCCAAGCAAGAAAATGTGTCAGTGTGAGATTTCACAGCTGCTCATTACATAAGCTATGATTACAGAAGGTTTTTATGGTGTAAATGCAGAAGTCAACGCATGATGTCAGCTCTGCTTACGTAGGAAGTTTGACATTAAAAGCCAGTCAAACCACCACTCTGACATGTTTCTCCTCTTCTCTGTGTCAAACAGAAACTAAAGTAGACAGAGCAAGCAGCAGGCGGACAGCCGGCCTCTGACAAGCCTTTTAATTAGGCCAGGTGTGCTAAGGTGCAATTTAATTAAGCTCTTAATTAACTGAGCAGGTCAGTAATAAGAGAGAGGTTAAATTAGCTGGGTTTATCTCAAATTACGGCCCAAACTCTCTGGTCAGTTAACGGCCGAGGATTAACCTCTGAAAACAGAAAAAAAAAAAAAACATTTGAAATTTAAACAGTCAAAGAGTCAGTGGTTCCAACTAAAGCAGCAGGAAGTAGTCAAGGTCATTATATTCAACTAAAATGGACAAAATAACAAAAACTGAAATTGAGAAAACATTTCCGTTAACTGAAATAATTAACGGGGGAAAACAATAACTGGAACTACAACCTGCAGTTTAAAACATGCTAAAATTGCAGAAATACTATCCTTCATTTTTGTGTTTGATTTTTTTTTCCACACACACAAGCAGTTTACAGCAGGTGTTGGTAAATTACCAACACCAGTAAGGTCGCTGGTCTGCAAAATGGCAACAGCAAAAGTTGGGAGAAAACTCCAGAATCTGTTGGTTGTTAAACAAAAACTGAATCCATTTTTTGAGATTAAGCTAAGATAAATAAACAATGCTTAGCCTGGCGGGGGCAAAAGTAAAGCCTGGAGGCCCGCTAGGCTTAAAATACACTAACCTTGGAATTTAAAAAGGTCAAAGTGTTGATTATGCTAACATCAATTATAAAACACAACAGAAAAAATAGTATTCGTCAAGTCAGAAACTAGGAAGTTTTCTGGGGGGAAACCCTGATTTCTGCACATAAAAATTAACCAAAGTATCAAAGTACTAAAACTACTACAACAACTAATAAAACTAATCTAAATATTTAGATATCTAGTTTTCTAGATTGAGACTAGAAAACTCACTCTAAAAACGAAATAAGATCAATTGAATTAGACAAAAAGTCTCAACGATACAAAACTAATGAAAGACCCAGTAACCCTGGAACTTGTCAGTGATTAACTGAACTCATTCTTTACTGTGACATCATGGTTTAAGCATGAGTAACTTATCTCACATATTCACACACCCTGCAACAGTCTCTCCATTTATTAACCGGATACTGAAAGTCAATGAAGGCCTGTATTGATACAGGCTGTAAAACAAAGAAAAACTTGCTGCAACAAGCTTTGAGTAAATCTGCAACATTTCTAAAGCAAAATCCTGTAAATCTAGTATCCAACAACGCTTTACGGCTTAGAGCAGCAACTGTAAAATGGCAACTTTCTGTAGTACGTCTGTTAAATTTGAGGATTTTGGTTACTTTAAGATTATTATTTTATGACTTTAATAAGTCACAAGCTAAAGCATAAAGTATAATGAGCGAGTCTGGGCCTGTTGGCGATTACGGTACCAGAACGTGCTGTACGTTCAATCGCAGCATTTTATTTGTTATTCCGGTTAGCAGAGTTGGTAAATATTTGCTCGAGTAACTTTTGAAGAAATGTACATTTAGGAGTATTTTTTCTACACTGCACTTTTTACATTAGTAATTTTATAATTAGGTTTTTCTACTCTTACTTCAGTAAAATTTCTGAATTTTCTACCCACTGAATAAAAAACAAACATGTTTTAACAAAAAATTCACCAGACACAGACCTGCAGTTTCTATTAAAGTTTTTTAATGAAAGAAACCGATTTAGAAAAATTTATTCTTCCTGGTTTTGATTTCTTATATGAATTATTGTTGTTTTGGTTCCTAAAACACCAAAATTTCCACTTAACTTTATATTTTGTTCTGTCTGGTTGTGTAATCTTTAATTATTAAATGATTGATAATTTGACCAGTTACTCACTACTTGAGTTGACTTTTTACCAAATACGTTTTTACTCTTACTTGAGTAATTTCTTGGCTACTTTATAATTTTACGAGTACAAATATGTTGAAGTAGTGCTACTCTTAAGTATAATTTTTAGGTCCTTTTCCCAGCTGTTAGCAGTTTCAAGACCTTTTTGACTTTTGCAGACTCCAACTTTTAAAGACATTAGCATTTTCATTTCAAGTCTAATTTTTATACCACATTTCAGCAACAAAGCAGTTTACAGAGCTTTACACCGTAAAACCATAATACAGTAACCAATTATGAAAAAACAAGTAATCAACATAACATAACATTTTGTCAAAAGTCATCATCAAAATCAATTGATCCAGTTACAAGGAACCAAAAGCAGCTTTAAACCGGTGGGTTTTAGATTTAAAGAAAGTCAGTGTTTCAGGCATTTTGTAGTTTTCTGGAAGTTTGTTCCAGAACTGTGTTGCACAGAAGCTGAATGCTGCTTCTCCATGTTCGGTTCCGGTTCTGGGGATGCAGACCAGAAACAGAAGACCTGAGAGGTCTGGGAGGTTGCTATGACGACAGCAGCAGGTCTTTAATGTATTGGGGTGCCAAGCCGTTCAGTGATTTATAAACTAACAGAAATATTTTAAAGTTTATTCTCTGGAAGGACACTAGAACTGGGTGATGTGCTCCAACTTCTTGGATTTAGTCAGAACTCCAGCAGCAGCGTTCTGGATCCGCTGCAGCTGGACGGCTATTTTTAGACAGACCTGTGAAGACACTCTTCCAGTAATAAATGTGACTAAAGATAACGCATGGAGGAGTTTCTCTAGATCCTGGAAATGTTTTTCAGCTGCTAGAAGGCTGAATTTGTAACCATCTTTATGTGTCTTTGAATGTTCAGGTCTCAGTACTTCACTGCACGTTTCTAGGTGTAATAACTGAAGCAGTGTGCTGACTCTAGATCGTTTCTATTTAGGTCCAAAGATAATAAAATAAGTTTTTTCTGTACGGCAGGATAAATTTATGGCACCTCCATGCACTGATTTGTCATAAGTATTTGATTTAATTCTTTTTAAAGCTTTTGTGAATTTAAAGTTTGTGTGTTTTGGCATAAAACTCATTTGAAAATGTTGCCAACATACCAAATACAATGGACTCACCAAAGTCCTTAGAGGAGAAAGTAGCTACAATTACAATTGGGTCACCTGTAAAATTTCAACAGGGATGGTTAATTTTTTTTATCAATATTGCCAATTATTAAAAATCCAACTAAATTCAAACTGCCTCATTTTTGGTTTGGCTAATATATGCAAATTTATCGACTCAGAGGCAAATATGTGGAAGATCATTTCATATACATCAGGCCAACAGTCACATGATCAGGCCTGTTGCAATAAATCAATTAATCGGCAGATAAATTAAAACAAAATCAATATCCATTTGCATAATTTTTCTCTTTCTACAAAAACTGTTTGATAAAAGTCTTCAGTTTGGTGTTTTGGTCTCAATTAGCCCCTTTTTGAAGGCAGGTTTTGCTTACAGAGACTTCCTAATTCATTTTTTGTTTTGTTTATTTATTTTGGATAATTAAAGTGTCTTTCGCTTCTAGTCTTAAATGTTTATTAGAATTTAAAGTTTGACACTGAGAATGTGTTCTTGCATTATTATCATTATATTACTAGAAATTGGTCTCAAAACAACAATATTATCAGTTATCACAGTAACTTCTGGGACAATTTCTCGTCCAGAAACATTTCATATCATGACAGGCCCACACATAGTGAGCAGTAGCTCGTAATAATGATTTCGCTGCCGTGTCCTTATGAGTGTGATAGTTTGTGATTATTGATTAATCGGTGTTTATTTTGCTGGTTTAGCCATTACATCAAAACCTGCTTCCTTTTTGCTATTGAGGATCTGAATTTGGATTTTAAAAAATAAATCACACTGATAACCTCAACTAAATCTAGTTACTTCCCAGGACATGCCATCGTCACCAATATAATGGTGTCATCCACTGTTTCTCCCTCTCCAATTAACGTTTTAATTTTTATCAACATAAAAAAAGCACTTTACGGGTTTCTTCCTGTTAAAGGGGAGATTTTTCCTTCCACTGTCGCCACATGCATGCTCAGTATGAGAGATTGCTGCAAAGTCAACGATTTTGGTCCATTTATAGTGAATGCTGCAGTCAATGACTTTCTGCAATGTTTTGTTTTACTCAGTTAAATCACTACAACTTCATGTCACTAAAATAAATGCACAAAAGCCAATTATAAAATTAATTGGAGATTGATTTTCTGTCAGGCTCCCAACTTCTTACATATTCCACCTAAACTGAGAAGCAGAAACTTGACATTTCTGTTGTTTTATCGCGGAAATGGGCGATAAAACAGGTAAACACCGGGAGATTTTACTATCAATTCTGTTTGGGGTTTTTTTTAAGACTATTTTGTTTATTTTTAATCCATATGTGATCTCAATAAATTTGAGTATTAACAGTTAACACAACAATTGCCGTTTAAAAGTTATCTTGAAAGTTAAACAAGCAAACCAAACGTTTTTAAATATTCTACTGAGGGAGAGCTAATGTGCAACCAACTGCTAAACTCAAGCTAGCTTGGAAAAAAAAAACGTACGTAGTTTTTAAGTGTTAAAAGTTTGAGAGGACTCGGTGTAACTTTACCTACTTTTACGTTGTTAGCCATCTAGTAGGTCCATATTCCACAGAAACCGGTCCAGGCTGGATTAAAATTGTAGCAAATTGTCACTTAAAACCGAGTTTAAACCTGAACGCGACCCGTTGTTTAGTTCCAAACAGCTGAGCTTCCAACCGCCGGCTAGCTCCGAAGGCAGACGTTAGCCAGCCGCAACGTCTACCTGACGGAAGACGACCGTGTTTTAAACACCTCGACAACAGCTAAAAAGGCTAGGTTAGCCTGCTAAAACCCAGCCAAATAAAGTTCGTACATCTCTCCGAGAGCTGAGGCGTGCATTAAATTTGAGATATTGCTGGAAAGCGGCGCTAATGCGAGGCGGAGAAAGCGTTTTTTTACCAGCTGCTGCCGTATCCACCGCAGCATCTTGACAGGATACGCTCCGGAGAAGCCAGCACAAGACGTTAGCCCCGCGCTAGCACCAAGCTACTCCGACGAAGCAGTCCAGAAGCCGCAATAGATCCTCCGAGAGGCAGCTCTCCTCGGTCGCATTGCGTGGCTCATTCGTACAATGCGACTCCTCGTAAAGTAGGCGCTTTAAAACGTCCCCATTGCGCCACACAGATGATTACAAGTGAAAGTGACAGAGGAGAGTCCCGGTGCTACATCTCTCTCTCTCTGCCCTGCCACGATCACTTTACAGGGACACACACGCCTACTGTCACACACCAACTTATGGCTCGGTGAGGCGCATACACTGGCTGCTCTTTCTGCAGCCTGTGAACGCCCCCTGTCTGTAAAATAAAATATTTATTTCATGACAAACCGACACACAAAAAGCCCACATTGGTAAGGAAGGAGGAACAGGAAGCACCAACTTCACTTTTTTGTTTACAAACTAAGTTAGGAAAAATGTGGTGTTGAGTCTCCTTCAGCATGTAACCTTTGGAAATACTTTTTTTGCATATATGTTGAAACTGTAGGTTAAGAGGCAATCTGTGAAAATACTGGGGCCAGTGCTAAATAGAAGCAACCAATCAGAACCAGGAGGCGGGTCTTAGCGCTGACAATCGCTGTCTTCTTCCCTGGTAGCTAACATAGCCCGTTGTGCTTGCTCAGGCTAGTTCCTATAGCCACAGATGACAACGAATAAACAATTTTTGTCCAATGAAAGTTCTTACAGGAAAGTCATTAGCACAATTAGTACAAGCGATTGATAGACAGCGCTAAGACCCTCCTCCTGGCTCTGGATGGTTGTTTATGACCATCAGTGCATTTCTTCAGCAATAGATTAAGGACTAGATGGAGAAGTTAATTCCTGTCACAGATATCTGTCTCATATTATACTATTGTGGTGACAGTTTTAACAAATATATAAAAACCACAGCTGCAGTATGTAGCTTTTATATAAAATGTTTTTTCTATGTCACCACCTTCCTAAAATAATGGCTTTTTTTGTCTTTTTACAAATGTAGGCAAAAAGAAAAAAAAATCTCTCATGCCGTTATTATATTTATTAAACTTTCACCATGCCCTGATGGTTTAAGACAGATAATAAGTGACCCATTATTATTGTCTGAAGAAATGTACCAAAAACAACCAATCAGAGCCAGGAGGAGGGACTTAACGCTGTCAATCAACCTCATGTTGCAATTTACCAGAAGTCTGAGATTTTCATGTTTGAGTGTTTTTGCTACAAATTATCGTTGTTAAACTTTTAATTTTCTTATTTAAAAAAGGAAACCATTTGCATCTTGTAATGCATTTCTGATAATTTCTTTAAAAAAAGAAAAAGGCCTAAGTGGTTAAATGAAAATCAGCAGAACGTACCGATTTTAATCAATTAAAATATTTTTTTTATACTTTCAGATCGTGTTATAAACTATGATAGACTTAAAGTCTAAATAACTGCAGTATCTGTGAAATGTTTGTCCCACGTTCAGCTGTGCTGGATTTGACTGAAACCATGCAGTCGTGAGCTGCAGGAGGAGCTAATGCTAATGATCCGGTATAATCGATGTGTGCCAGCAGCTATATTTGGAGCAGAACAGCTGCAGGCGCCCGCCTCTATCTCTCCATCTCTCTTTAACTCTGGTTTGTGGACGAGTTTGATGTTTTCCACTGATCCAAATGCAGGTATTCTTGCTTCATAAGGCGCCCCTTTCAGAAAATGATTTTGTTTTCCAATTGGATTCCCTATGTGGGCGTCTTAGATAAAATATATGAAAGTATGGGGTTCAATTCAGGTTTATTGTCAATGTGGTGTTGCAAAACTACTGAGGCGTTTTTTGTTATTGTAAAATCAGATGTGTTACAAACTCGGTTTAAAAAAGCAGATTTCCTCTGAAAAGCCAGGATTTAATCTGCTGCGTTTCACCCCATGTGACAGTCAGTGAAATCTCTAGTTTACACAGACTTACGTAATGACACTGCAGCGCCAACATCTGGGACCTCCTTAGCTTCTCACATCTGGGCTGGAATGAGCCTGGGGCGTCCAGGCGGGAAAATGATACTTAAGTGACCTATTACTCTTGCAAAATTCTAATTCAAAAATGCTTCAAAGCTTAAATAATCTAATTTAACTATGTTCATTACATTAATGGACAAAATTATTCTTAGATAATGAGATTTTAGTCTGGCGAGTTGAGACTGTTTTGAGGACATCACAGATGGAAAGAAAAAAGGGAGTACATTCCTGCCAAAACAAAACAAAATCAGAAATTTTGTTGATTAATTTCAAAATTTTTCTAGAGTAAGGACATTCCTGAGAAAGTTTCAAAATTGAAAATTTCCATAAATTTTTAAAAGTTGGACAATTTTGAATTTTGAAACAAAATTTAAAACAATTTTTCTAGGGGATTTTTGTTATTCTAAAAGTTTGAGTTTTTTTCTATAAAATTTCTGACAATCTTGTAATTTCAGATTTTCTTTTTCTAGAAAATGTTTGACTCTTGGAGTTCAGGAATGTCCTTGTTTTTATGCTGAATTTTTCAGAAATGTTGAATCTCAAAATGTATAAGTTTTTTGGGGGGAGATGTACTCTTTTTTTTTTTCCTCTTGTCTCTTTAAATCCACTTAAGTTGCTGCTGGCCACAACCCTGTAATCAATGTTTACACTCACACCTGAAAAAGGCTGTGCAACTATACCATTGTACATCTTTGGAAAGCAGAAGTGGAGCCTCCTGCACAACCACAAGAATGCAGAAAGTGGTTTCTTTATGGTCATTGAACAACAAAACACTTGCCATTTCCAGCAGCCATTGTACAACACAGTAATATCAGCTGACCAAATGTGCTGAATCTCTGCTGGGGTTGCTAGGTAACGGGTTGAACTCTACTGCTGTTGCTAGGTAACGGCACACTGCCCGTGGAATGTGACTCAACAACCAAGAGGTTTTTGAAACGGCTCATTTTCCACCAAAAAACTTTTGATCACAAAACGATTGAACGTTTTTTTTAAGTGTTCGGATTGTTTTTAGAAGAAGCTGAGACCCAAAGTGACGTTCAAAAACGTGCAAAATTAAGACTAAGAAATCCGAAGAAATCGAGGGGAAAACATTTAAATCAAAATAGATTTTTGGGGTTTGATCTGTTTAGTTTATTTCAGGTCTTTGTAAGCATGAGTTTGTGTCGTTGGTCACAGACAATTGGCTACGTTTTTGTACAGGAGTCAGGAGAATGAGAGCCACTGATCCACAACAGCCTCAATGTCATTAATAGAAACGGATGATGGCAAGGCGCAGGATAATGTCTGGCCGCTGTCCCAGCTTTGTGCAGAATTGAATTTAAACAGCAATCTTGCAAGTGCTTGGAAGAGCTTTTGGCTAGCATTTTAAAATTCACTGCCATGCTTCACGGGAGACTCCAGTTCTCCTTCAGGTGTGGCCTCATTTCTACCGTTAGACGACGTCTTGAAGGCCTTGTTTGGGGAGTTTTAGCAGTTATTTTCAGTCAAAGATTTCGTACAAGAAGCATGTCATTTTTTTACAAATGGAAAAAATACATAAGCATAGCTGAACAGGAAAGTATGCGTTTGTCAAACATTAAAATATATATATTTAATTGTGTGAAACTCTATCCCATGATGCACCAGTTAGGTCACATTGCCAGTCCAAAGGCAAATTAATTACCTTACAATTTAGTTTCCACCAAATATTACAGTACCTTAAAGTATTAATAGTGGGATTTTGTTCACATTTCGCCACATTATAATTACAAATTTCAATGTATTTTAATGGGATTTTATCTAATAAACACAATGTCGTCTATATGTGTGAAGATGAAGGAAAATAATTATATTTGTAAATAAAAAATGAAAATTGGTCTTTTGAGTCAACAGTGCAACATAATGAATAATTTAAATGTCAATTTATAAAAACTGGAAATAAAAATAATTTACTAAATATAAAATGTATTGTGTACACTGTTGGTGTTATAATAATACACCAGATATCAATGTCTTTATTGTTGTTTCTAAGTTCTGTCTGACATTTTAACATTAAATATGTTATTGATCAAACAATCTCATTTTCTGTATTTGCAAAGTTAATGGACAAGATTTATAAATTTAAAATACTTTAGGAAAAGGATTCAAGAAAACATTGTGTCAAGAAGTTTCCAGGCTTTATTTTTTCTGCTTAGTGAAATAAAAGCAACTAAAGTTTGTGCAGAAAAGCAAAAGTTTAAGGGATTGAAATTATTTCCTGACGAGTTGTAAGATTAAATAAATTATGACAAAATTTAATCACAAGTTGGTTTTCATTTTAAATAGAGCAATGATATAAAGTGATAAAAATTTAAAATAAATAATCCTGAAAAATTCTAAATTGAGGCAACATTAAAAGCTGCGTATTTAACATTAAACTAACATGAAGTAATTATGACAGAAACAAAACCAAAATCTGCAGCGATTGTGACACTGTCAGCAAAGCAGCTCACAGAAACACCAAATAAATCTTAATTTGTATTTTAAAACATAAATAAATACAAAACAGAAGCACAGAAATTTAATTAAGGTAAGATTTTAACTCTGCAATGTTAGTTTCTGATCAAAAAATTCTTAATTTTAGTTTGAGATAACTCACCTCTGCTGCGTTTTTATCCCAAACAGCCTCATTACTGCACAGATTATTACTAACTTTTACTTAATTACTGCTTTTTCTGTCTGCAAAAATCAGAAATAAGAACGTATGAGATCCAATGTTTTAAACCATCAATTAAATGATCAGTGAAGAGTTCCCTCCTTGTTAAAAAAATACACACTTTTAAAAAAGTTTGCTTTAAAACATCACAGGTGGCTGAGTGTATTTAGAAAAGAAATCATTTATTACAGTATTTGACAAAACTAACAGCAATAATCAGAATGCAGAGAATAAGGCCTCACCGTTGGTAAGGAGAGAGAAATCCGTCAGACCGTCCTGCATGTGATAATCATCCGCTGGCGGAGAGAAACAGAAACAAACATCTGTCTGCCGAAAACAGCGACCCACTTATGGAGCAGCTCGGGGTCAATCTGGGGTCAAAACGACCAAAAATAAAACATCCTCCCACAAAATCACTCTGGAGTGTTTCTGATGCAAATTCTACACTTCTGACATCAAAATGACAAAAAAATGTTAGAGTTTTTCTCATAATGGAGTGTTAGGGCCACGCTAAGAAATTGTTAAAAAATTTAATTGAAAAAATAAAGTCACTAAATTATGAGAATAGAGTTATGTAGCAACTTGTATCAGTTTGGTTTTATTTATTCGGCTGTTTTCTCGTATTATTTCAACGATTTTCTTATTACAAATTTATTATTGTTTTATTACTTTATTCTCCTATATTTGAAATATGAATAAAGTCTCATATTTCAAGACTTTAATCCCAAAATATGAATTTATTCTTGTATTATTCCGACTTTATTTTCTTAATTTTACTTTATTGGTTCTTTTCTTATCATGGCCCGGATGCTCCATCGTATTTTCCAGATAAAATAAAACCTTTGTTTTTCTGGAAACTTTAAGTTCAGTAACAAAGAACCTTAAATACGTCCTAAATCGTAGAGATAAGCTCAAGTTTCATCTGTAAAAATGAAAAATGTTTTAATCCCCACAAAAGGCAACTTTGAGCAGAGTTGGAAAATTATTTAATTTTCTAATGAAACTTTTAACAGCTGTTGTACTTCCTGCTGTTTTTCTTTTGTTTGCCACCTTTCGGGTTTTGTGCTTCTTTTGCTGGAAAAACTGCACATTATTTTCACATCTTTCCCTTTTCTATGTATTGAAAAAAAGCAGGAAAGACACCAGAGTGAAGAAAAGAGGCGTCCTAACGCACCGAATGCATCCTGAAGGTCCTGCACATGATTCACTTGGAAAATAAACTGGTTCCGATTTTGATGCATTCATGTGAGCAAAAGGGAAACTTTGAAAAACGTTGCTGCTCTATGACAGGAGATTCTGACTCTCACTCAGGTTGCCTCCGGCTTTTCTTCCCATCGGTGGATTCAGCGTTTACTGGCTGCTCTCCTCTTCCTCCTGCTCCTCCTCCAGTTCCACCAGAGCGGCGTGCCGACTGGCCTGAGATCCCTCCACGAAGAAAACCTTCTTAATCACACCTGACTTTGGCGCCCGGATAGTGTGCTGCAGAGACAAACGCCAAACACACAAGCTGAACCAGAGGTTCCCAAAGAACATTAACCTTTGACCTCTGACGCATCTACAAAATATCTAAAGAAACATTAACTTTTAGAATGTTTTTCATTCATTTTGAATAAAAGCTGCATTAAAAGCGCTCCTGGTGGCCCGACTGAGAGAAGCACTGTGTTAACCGTTGTGTGTGTGTGTGTGTGCGTGTGTGCGTGCGCATGTGCAGGTCAGTCACCTCCATCTTCATGGCGATCATGACCATGAGTGGATCTCCAGCGGTCACTTTATCTCCAGGCTTCACCAGAACCTGGACACAAACAGGAAGTGGGTCAACACGTCTGAGAGAGACTGAAATGTGATTTCAGACCTCTGCGGCCGCCTCGGTGCCAGAGGTAAACATTAATAAAGTCAGAGATTCAAATAAATGAAAAATAATAAAGAGAAAGGCAAAAACTCTGCTGAGTTGTGTTTCAAATAACAGCAGCAAGAACTGAAAATCTGCTGTTTCTCTGCTGTGACATTTTAAAAACAGACTTTTCTGACACCACAGCCTGAAGGTGCCATATTATTCCTTCCCCAGGTTTGGTCGGGTCTACAGAACATTGCTTTTTAGAAAAGTTGACCAAACCTGCAGGTTTCCGTTTGGGTTGCTATGCAACGGTCTGGGCCTGGCTGGGGTTGCTAGGTAACGCAACCCCAGCTAGGTAACGCTTGGTTACCTAGCAACCCCAGGTATAAAATCGATCAAATCTAAGACAATCAATAAGGAATAATATATGTTACATTGAAAGTGTTGGTGTCAAAACACAAAGTACAAAGAAAGTTACAAAAAAATCTAAAATTTGCTCTTTCTAAGTTCTCCAACACAAAAAATGATAATTTTTGTAATTTTAACTGAAATAAAACAACAGTGGTTTAGTCACATTTAACTTCAGATAGTGAGAAAAAAACTACACTAAACTTCTACTGTTTTATTTCAATTAAATTTATCAGTTATTTTGATTTACTCATTTTGCAGAAAACAAGAAATGTTTTTTATAATTATTTTTACGTTTTCAGATTTTTCAAGCATGTAATAAAAAAAAAAACAGAATTGAGTTTTTTATTAGGTGGTTTCAAGTGTAATTAATGTTTTCTAAACTTAGCCTTTTAACCCAACATTAGACTGAACTTTATTACCAAACTGTGCAGCTCAAATATCAAACTCTGTCAAGGACTTGAACTGAAGTCAAAAACTTTCCTAATTAAAATCAAGCATTTCAGGATTCCAAGCAGAAAATCAGCCACATGTGCAGCCAGTATGTATGGAAAACAGCAGCTGATGTCACGTCATGCTGACCTTCTCTATGGTTCCCGTCATGGGGGCCACAGCGCCGCCCTGTGGGCCCGACCCGCTCACACCAGCCAGGTACTTTGGCACAGGAACAGAAACCTGAGCGCTTCCTTCCTGTAAGGTTAGACGATGCACTCAGCTTCAGTCTCAGGTTATTTCAGTATTTTACGTTTGAATTTCAACAGAATTTCTTCTGATTTTGTAGGTTCTGGTTTCAACAAACCAGGAGAAAAAACAAAAGAGACTAAAATGTTTCAGCCATTAGAAACAAGCAGAGTCCATTTCCATCTCATCTTGTGTTTTAGCTCTGACCTGAATTGATTAATTCATTTCTAAATATTAGAAATCAATTAATAATATTTAAAGTGTTTGGACTTGTGTTACAATTTCTAACAGAATTTCTGATTTTGTTGGTCCTGATTTAAAAAAAATTGGAATAAATCAGAATAATCATGATTAATTGATTATTTAAGTCTTCGTAAGCTAATTTAATAATTGATTAATTGTTAACTAGACTCATAAAACAGTCATTTGCTGAAAGACAGTAATTAAGCCAAAACTAAAAATAATCTCAAGTGAGATTTTTCAGCTTCATCTGGTTGAAATTATGTAAAAAAATAATCTATCACGCATCTTTTGTTCTGCAATTATTAATAAGTTGATCCAAAACAATAAGCAGTTTTTCACATGTTTATGTTACAAGTATTTTTGTTTTTGCTGCAGTTCAATTATTTACTACAAATAATCAAGAAAATAAATAATTTAACTATTTATTAGCATTTTTATGCATTTATAACAATGTATAAAATATGCTTAAGTTACATGGAAATTCTGCAGAATGTGTCTTTTTTCGTCCGGTTAACTGATTAATTGTCAGAACGATCAACAGATTGATTGATGACTGAGACGACAGTCGGCTGCAGTCGGTTTGGATCGTACCGTGCAGAACAGGTGGACCGTGTCGTCCAGAATCACCAGTTTGGGTCGGGACTTCACTCCGTTCACCGAGCAGTGGAGGAACGAAGCTCCGCCCTCCAGCTCCACGGCGCCGGTCACATGGTACGCCGCTTCTCCGACCTGACGCAGAAACACAGACGGATTTTTAACTGTACAAAAAATTAGAAGAAAAACATTTTCTACAAATTCCCAACTCAGAATCCCAAACTTTTCCAAAACATAAATGTCCAGCTGTCTGAGTTTACGAAGGCTGATTTACAGGTTTTTACTTTAAAAATGTCTCTGACTGACAAATAAAAACTATTTTGTTCAATATAAAAATAATATTATCCATCACAGAACCTAAAGGACAGACAAGTTTATTTCTACATTTCCTTTTAAAAATCTACTTCAATGCTAAAACAATAAAACTGCTGACATTCATGTAAAGAGAGTTATTTCATTTGGTTTTTATCAGACGACAGAATGAGCGTAAAAGTTTTTATACTACTAATTCGCCACTTTTTGATAAATCTCACCACTAAAAATAGGAATTAAGTAATCATTTCATAACGTTTTTCCTAAAACAAGAAGCTTAGAAAAAATATACTTTGCTAAATGTCTAACTTTAAAAAACTGGATTTCATAGTTAAATAACTTTTATTCACAAAACAAGTCACTCTGAGAAAAGCAGAAATGACGCTTCCCTGACATGATTATTCACATTTTTATTTGTAAAAGATCATAATAAACAACATCATATCCAGTAACCTTTTTTTTTTAGTTTAGTGCAGAAATAAAACAATCTCAGTCAAACCTCTCAGATTTTGCTAAAACAGTAAAAGTTTATTCTGTTTTTAAGCATCAAGAAATAAATAGGTTTCACACTGATTTCTAATTATTGAAAATAATAAACATTAAAAAGCAATTTGCATTGAAAGCAGAGACTTTGCAGCTTACCTGCATTCTGTAGCTTCCATCCGAGTTATAAGTGACGACAACATCAACCTCTAGAAATAAGAAAAAGAAGCAACTTAAACTCTGGTCTGGACAGGAGTCACGTTCAGCACAGCGATGAATGGATGAATGTTCTAACGCACATTCAAAACTAAACAGCAAAAGACAAAATAAATACCAAGAGAATCCCACAGAACAGCTGGGAAACATGAAATCAGCTGATTTTAACTTTCATTTGACTTTTTTCTTTAAGTATTTTGGTTTAATTCTGGTAGAAATGTCTCAGTGCCCTTAAAATCAAACAAAACTAACTTTTCAATACGACATATGAGCTTGTTTCAGGAAAGTAATTTCTAATAACTAGTATTTCTTCATCAATATTAAAGAATGATTTACCTAAAAGTAGCTCATATGTCTTTTTGAAAAGTTAGTTTTGTCTGATTTCAAGTGAACTAAGATGGTTGTTAAAGAAACTTGACCAAAATACTTGGTAAAATGTTGTTTGTCTGCCATAAAACCACTTCTGACAGTAAAAAGCTGCATGTTTGTCACTCACTTTGGTCTCCCAGCTGCAGCCTCATATTTCTGTTGAACTGAATGTTGTTCCTCCAACCACTGCTGGAGCCAAATGGCGAGAAGGGATCTAAAATAAAAACAACAGAAAACTTGATCTTCTGTGCCTGTTTTTGCAGAAGCGCGCTGCGCATCCTGCAGACCTGTGGAGGCCTGTGTGAAGGCCTGGGTGTGTTTCCGCTCCTGCAGCAGCAGGCCCAGGGCGGCCTGGCAGAGCGTCTCTGCAGACGGCGCTCTGGGAGCGGGGAAGAGGTCGGCGTAGTGCTGAGGGATGAAGCTGGTGCTCACGCGTCCGGCCTCGAACTCGGGGTGGCCAGAGAGGCTCAGCAGGAAGTCTATGTTGGTGTTCAGACCTACAATCTGACAACACGACAAGCAACAGAGAAGATGGACAACATGGTCACCGTCACATTCTTTCTAAATATCATGTTTTACATTTTGAAAACCTGATTTTGTATGCAAACATTTGTTTAGCTAAAGGTGTTGTTTCTCCACCTTCAGTCTCTTTGAGATCAGTAGTGCAGCAGTTTTATTAAAAACTGTCCTATTTTATCACAAGGAGTCATTTGAATTGTTTGCCAAATGGCTTTTTAAGATGTTCCACACTGCAAAAACAAAACCTTACCATGCATTTTGTCTCGTGTTTTAGTGCAAATATCTTAGTTCACTTGAAATAAGACAAAACTAATTTACAAATAACTTTTCAGCATGAAATGAGATGTTGTATATTGCCGCTGTGTGAATAAAGAAACTCTATCTTACATTATATTGTCGTAAACAATATCTCAGTTTCTTCAGGGCGGCAGATCGGTCTTCTCCCCAAACGACAAGCTTGGCGATCATCGGGTCATAGTGAGCAGAAACTTCGTCACCTGGAACCAAAGCAGCAGGAGAGCTTCATGTTTTCTGCACAAGTTCATAAAAACAAGTCAGGCTCTTCGCTGCCTTCTAGGGATGCAAGTCATTGACTAATGAGTTCGTCTAAGCTTGATTGATTACATTCCTCCTGAATTAATATCAAAACTTTGCGGCATTATTTTATGACAGCCATCAAAATCAACTGTGATTATCAGCAACGTGTTTATTTTTTCATGTTAATTTTTTCTCTGGTTTTCTGTAACTATATAATCATACATAAACATGTAACAGCTCTCTTGTTGTTGGAATGAGAGATGTTTCAATGTACTGCACAGCCGCTTTTTGCAACGCTAGAAAAGATGGAGTGATCTGAGTAACTTTGACGTCTTAACCTGAGTGCCTTTCCCTCGGATGTGACGTCAAACCCACCTCTGAGTTTTCCCAGGTAACTAAAACGCAACATTTGGTGAAACTCTCCTGTTTTGTGTTACTATTTCGAAACAGAACCACATTTTGCATCCAACATCGGACTCTTTTTCTTTTAGGACTGTTTGTCCTTTTTGTTTGGCAACAGCACCGATGACCAGCAGCACCCTCTGCTGGATGGTGGCCAAACTACACCATGAACAGAAGCTCTAAGCAGAAATTATTGGAAATGATTTTAATCTAATGAACCACTAATCGATCATTAATCCTGGGTTGATACCTTCTCTGACGCCGGTCTCTATGCGGGTGTGCTGGTCTGCTGCAGGCGTGGACAGGTGCAGCAGCGGCCCCGCTCCGGGCAGGAAGTCGTTGTTCGGGTCCTCGGCGTAGATTCGGGCTTCAAAGGAGTGGCCGTTTAAGGTAATGTCCTCCTGCAGGAGAGGCAGCCGCTCCCCTGCTGCCACCTGGAGGTCAATAAAAATATTTACTGTCGCCTGATTGGACCTGAGTCAAGTTGCCCCCCCTTCATCTTCAAATCAGGCAAAATTGGAGTCAAACGTTTGACATGTATTCTGCTTTCCTTTGAAGTTATTAATGAAAGTTTAAAAGGTCAATCTGCCTCCATCATTACCCAAATCTGACAAAATTGGTGTCAGTAAGTAAGTAAAAGCAGTAAAAATTGTTTGTGCCGCTATCATTTTAAAGCTATGAATAAAAACGTTTCTTCAAAGTAAAAGCAGGACAAACAAAAGCTGTTTGTTACACAGGCATAGCAGAGTTGTTCGACACAAGACTGGGGGGTAGAGGTCGACCTCTGATGACCTCAGGAAACGTTTTCAATAGCTTTAAAAAGATAGCGGCACCAATGTAGCACAACCATTTGACACCAATTTTGTTCGATTTGAAGAAGGTGGTGGGACTTCAGTGCGGTTGGGTTTGGTGGTTCTGACTCACCCGGAGCTGCCACTCCACCAGGTCGGTTCCTGTGATCATCTCACTGACCGGATGCTCCACCTGCAGCCGCGTGTTCATCTCCATGAAGTAGAAGTTGTGCTGGGCGTCCATTATGAACTCCACCGTGCCTGCAAGACGATGAACAGCATCCATTACTGTGACGTGTTCCGCGCCACCAAAGAGGTCAAAGGTCAGTGCAGCCTAACCTGCTCCCACGTAGTTCACAGCCTTGGCTGCTCTGACGGCGGCTTCTCCCAGTTTCCTCCGAACATCAGGACTGATTCCAGGCTGGGAGGAGATTCAGAAACAACAGGAAAGATGAATGGAAAGTAAAGCCTAGAAATATTTTTTTCTTACAAATCTTTCAAGTTTTTAATAAAAATTTTAAATTTAAGATTTTTTTCCAGATTGGATAAAAACAAAATGCAAAACGTGACTAAAATCTGCTTATGAATTTTTTTCTATCTAGATGCCCAAATCTGATAAAAAATGAGGAAACGTGACTTGAACACCAAACTTCTGAAAACACAAAGATCTAAAAGTCAATTATTCCTGGAAAGCTGCTCCTAATGAATGAATGAATGAATGAATGAATGAATGAATGAATGAATGAATGAATGCCAGCGTTCCGTTACCCCTGGAGCCTCCTCGATTATCTTCTGATGTCTCCTTTGGACGCTGCAGTCCCTCTCAAACAGGTAGACGGCGTTTCCATGCATGTCCCCAAACACCTGAACCTCCACATGTCTGCAGGAAATAAATAAATGAAAAGAAAAAACAGGCATTCAAACACAACACAACCTAAAGTTAATGCCAAACAGTGACAGTCTCCTACCTGGGATCTTCAACAAACTTCTCCACCAGCATCACGTCGTCGTTGAAGGACTTCCTGGCTTCCCGTCTCGCCGACTCCAGCTGCTCCAGGAAGTCGGAGTCGGACCGAGCGATTCGCATTCCCTAAAATATTCCAGGTTGTTTCATAGAGGTAATAGAGGAAATTATAAAGTTCTCTTTAGTTAACGGTTTCCTCTTACTTTCCCTCCTCCTCCACGGACTGCTTTGATCATGACCGGAAACCCGATCCGGGAAGCCTCAGCTTGCAGTCTCTCATTTGATTGGTCCTCTCCATGGTAACCACCTATGATTGGCACCCCAGCGGCAGACATGATGTGTTTGGATGTGCTGTGAATGAAAATAAGTTCATTTTTCTCAGGCTGTTTGAATATTTCCAGGTCAAACCCGGCGGAGGAGGGTCACCTCTTGATGCCCATGTCTCGGATGGCAGAGGATGGAGGTCCGATGAAGATGATTCCTTCCTGTTTACAAGCCTCAGCAAACTCAGTGTTTTCAGACAGAAAGCCGTAGCCTGGATGGACCGCCTGGAAACACAAACACAACGCATTCAGGCAAATGTGAAACAAATCTGCTTTCTGGGGGTTTTTTGCCCAAATGTGACTTATACCCAGAGTTCGGTAGTAAATTTTTACATTTACTTGAGTAATTTTTTTTCTGGAAAATATACCTTTGGGGTATATTTTACTACGGTCTACGCTAAAACACAGAAGTTGATATCCAGGCTGGTTGTGAGAACGACGAAGCCTTAAGTTACAACATATACATGATCAATAAAGATCCTAATCCAGAAGCGTTACTCACGTGCGATCCGGATCTTTTGGCCACTTCCAGAACTTTCTCCATGGAGAGGTAACTCTGCTGGGAAGGAGGCGGCCCGATGTGGTACGCCTCATCCGCCTGCAAGAAACAACGTGAAGACCTGATGGAGAAAATCATTTAGAAAAAACAGGAGTATTATGGGATATATATCTGGTTCATCACCATGGCAACATGCATGGAGCGTCTGTCTGCGTCGCTGTACACCGCCACAGAGCGGACGCCCATCTTTTTAGCCGTTCGCATCACTCGGCACGCAATCTCTCCTCGGTTGGCGATCAGGACCTTTTCGATTCTTCTCACCTCTGCAGATGTTAAAGAAAAATAATCCCTCTTCATCTGGAGTCTTTATAAGCAAGAACTCTCTGCATATTCTCAGGCTTTAGGGATTCATAAGAATACACTGAAATACCCTGAAGTTTCAATGGTGCCACAATGTAAAAATTAGAATAAAAAAATACTAAATCATTATTTGGGGACTATTCACAAACTTGAAAAATTAAAAACGTACAAAGTGAGAATCAGGACAGGAGTTTTACATTGCAGAAATATTCATACCCTTTAATTTTCTTAAAATTGGACAAGACAAACATGAACTGCTTTGTATTTTTATTAGGATTTTATGTGAGAGACTAACACAAAGTATAGTGCGTAACTATAAAGTAGAAGAAAAATTGTACATGGTTTTATTTTTACAAATCTCAACCAAAATAGTTTGTAACTCTCCATCTTTCTCCATTTATCTCCATCTATCTCTTGGATACATTTGGAGCACATTCAATCCTTACAAAATACACTGAAGTTGGTGGCTGTAACATGACAAGTGAAGTTAAAACTTAAGATTACACATGAAGGTCAGCCAATGAGATTTCTCTTTTTAGAAATGTTATCATAGACGCGATAAGCTAACCTGTAATCACATTCATAGTGATGATCATACATCACTCTTATTATGGTCCAGGAATTAAACCATGTGATTGTTCCCTCACCTCCTGAAACAGACCTCACTCCTCTTTTGGGCCATGACAGCTTCCTGAGGAAAGAAAACATCATCCTGGGTTTAGTTTTTTAATCTACATCGCTGTGAATATGAAGGATGATAAAAAAAAAGATCACATCCATGTGGCCAAGATGTTAGATCAGATCATTTAGGCAAGAAAACCTCCAGATGTAAGAAGTAAACAAACTGCAGCAGCTACATTAGCATTCTGCTAACTTTTTTTTAACCTTGCTCAGTTCATCTCTCATCTTCTGGTTTTCACAGAGTGAATTTCATCTTAATTCATGATGGAGAAACAAACAATCCGAGGAGATGATATGTTGTGACTGTTGGAAGGTAAATGATGCTTTTACAGCGCATCTGAATCTCAGATAGAGAATAAACTGCGTACAAACTCGAAAGCTAAAACTGAAAAGCTAACAACTAAAACTGAGGAATGTTGAGGATTTCTAACCTAAGTTAGCCAGGTAAGCTTTTGTACTCACTGTGTGAATATCCTCAGACCTTGCAGTGTTGGAAAACTCAGAATAACTGCAGCCATTGCTACCAGCTGCTGCTAAAGCTCCAGCTGCTAGCTACCTGCTTGTTAGACTGAGAACAGCAGAGGAGCAAAACGCAAAGCTTTAATTTAAAAACTGATTATTTACAATCAAATCCAATAGTAATAACTGAAAACAACTCACTTAAAGAAGAAAAAAAAACGCTGTTCAATTAAATCTCATTCAATATGTTCGATTTAGCTTTTTAATTTTTTTTTTTTTTTAGAAATATCAGACCCTACTGAGCACCCGTAGAGTATTCTAGCCAATGAGAAAACGCGCTGCGGAGGTGGGGAGGATAATGCAGTTGCAAAGTTTCACCACAGGAGGGGGTGTTTTTCTGTTCCACTGATGGCAACGATAGGAAACTAACTCAAAACTTCCGTTTGTTAATACCAAATTATAAAAACATATTTAATAATATGGACAAAATTTATATTCAAATTTCTATCGGAAATAAAATAATTTAACAAGGATGACCTAAATCATAAATATGTTTAAAAAGAATAGATAATGAGTGAAAAATTTGAAATATTTGAATAGGTTGTGGACAACATATAAACAATTTACATCTCTGGCGTCTATTTCCGCCAGAGATAGTCGCTAGAGATGTTTTCATCTCTGGCGTTTTTTTCAAAAACCTTGAAAAAACTTAAAATTTCAGAGTTCTAAAAGTTAAAAAAAAAATTGACTGAAAAGTTTGATTGAAATATATTGACGGTTGTGGCTATAAACCCAAAGAGACTGTTGATGGGACTATGAATGTTATTCCTTTAGTTTTTTCTAGTGCAGATCCAAAGAGGGATAACAAAAATTACTATTGATATTTCTTCATACTTTAATGTCTATTTACAGAGTAAGTTCCACAAATGAATTTGGCTTTCATTTTAATGTTCTTATATAAAGTTTTCCTTTTATTCGAAAGGTGAGTTAAAAAAAAATGCAATAACATGCTTTACATGAGGCAATATTTGCTCGTTGAAACTGAGCGACAACAATAAATAAAATGCTTGCTAAAAAGACAGAACCATAAAAACTGATTAAAAAAAAAAACCGTAAAGGTTTTTGTTTAAATTTTATACGTTTAGAGAGTTTAAAAAGTGAAACATTAAGTTCAGAGCCTCTCATATCCTGGTGCGTGGCGATCTCTGATGAACAGGAAGCTCAGCACGACGCTGAGGATGATTCCGGTTGCTATGGACCCCATGATGATGGGAAGCGCTCTGTGGTTGAAATCAGCCCAGCACTCATCCTCTGACACACAAGAGAGGAAAAAACTCAACATTTAAAAATACTGAAAAAAAGCAGTTATATCCAAATTCTGGAATTTCAAAGACTAAAATGAAAAGAAATAATACAAATCATTTAAATATAACAGATTCAGGTAGAAGAAATATTTTCCCAAATCGGCCTTTTTTAAATTTGATTTAATGAAACTAATAAGAGTTATCAATGTAAACATATTGTATGTTAGAAGTAAGTAATTCCAGTGCAAAATTACCATGAGTATAACAAAGGTTTTGCACAGACAAGACTTCTCACTTCAACTTAAATTGTAGGTATGTCTGTAGCTCATAATATTTTAGATTTTTTTATTTGTGAAATTTAGTTCCTCACAGTGGGGGAAATATCCTGAAAATTTACTGAAATAAAAGTAGCGATACTTTATAAAAACATTACTAAAAGGAGAAAGTAGTGTGGTAAAAGTATTTAAGTAAATGTAATTAGTTACTACCCACCTCTGCTTATTGATACCTTTTGATAATGAGACTCTTATTCCTCCAATGTTTTATAGGCTCTAAGTTTCTCTAAAAGAAACTTTAGTTTCTTTTTTCCTAAATGGTTCTTATTTAATTTATTTAGTTACACAGCCTAAGGTCATATTAATGGTGGAAAAGTTCAAAAATGATTTATCTAGGCCTCTTGTCACTTTAAATCTCAATAAGCTGCTAATGGTCATGCCCCCCTACTCAACATTTACAGTTGTGGGTCAAAATAGCTGCTAACAGATGCACAATTATACGCTTGTATATCTTTGAAAAGCAGAAGTGGAAACTCCCGCACAACCAACAAAAACTACAGCAGGTGGTTTCTGGATGGTAAGTCAGAAATAAAACACTTGTTATCCTGTAGCCATTGGACAGCGAATACAGCCGTAAAACCAGATGACAACACGCTGGAGCTCTGCTTGGGTTGGTAATGGTGACAGAGATTTTTGAAATAACTCATTTTCCAGACATCATACATTAAGTTATTGTTAAAAACGGTCTGGATGTGTTTTTTAAATGCTTGGGCTGTTTTTATGAGACCCAAATAGAAATACAAAAACGTGCAAAATGTGAATTTTGAAAAAAGGTCCCCTTTAAAATAGCTTTTAATGTCCACTAGACACTTTTTTTTAAAATAATTTTATGATATGTCAGGTTTTCAGCCCTCCTTTACCTTCTCTGAACTGCCCATCGGGGACACTGAAGGCCTGCATCTGCAGATGAACCAACTTGATCCGCAGCTCAGAGGAAACCGAAAGGAGCGACTCTGATGCACACTTGAAACTTTTGTCATTTGCTGCTTTGAAAAGCGTCTGGTTAGACAGAAACCCAGAATATGTTTTATCTGTGAAGAAAATAAAGTTGTAAAAGGTAAACAATAAAAGGTTTCATTGTACTGCTCCAGATAAAATGCTTTCTGTAATATATCTGAGCTCTCACTGGGGCATCCTTTGCAAACAGGTAGAGGGAACAATTGAGCCGCCAGTTTGGTGACGTAGAAATTATCTTTATCCTGTAGAAAAAATAACCGGGCAATTAAATTTTACACACAAATTAACGTGTTAAGAAAATCCCAAGCAGTTAAACTGGTTCCTGTTTTGTTACTTTTCTGAAGGTGAATTCCAGATGTGAAGAATTATCCGGCAGGCTGAGGGAGAGAAGAGCTTCGTCTGTGCTGCAGTTACCTCTCAGCACAACCCTGGACGGATCAATGCTGAAATACCAGTTTGTCTAAACGCACAAGGTGAGAAATGCTTCAAGTTATATTCACTAATAATTCCTGCATTTTGTCATAAAAATCTCAAAACTGATGCTGCACGGATGCATTTAATCCCACGTGTCAAAGTCAAGGTGCGAGGGCCAAATGTGGCCCGCCATAGCTTCTTATGTGGCCCTCTCTAGATTTGAGAAGGAATCATAAATATAACTTTCAAGACAACAGTTCTGTGCTGAAATGTTATTTTGTCAATCAAATCAAAGCAATTTTTAACTGCTTACTTGCAAATTACATCACGTAGTCCCTCCAGTGTTTTGCAATTCTGTGATCATGTAGATTCACAGAAAATCAACAAATTCCTGCATTTTTTTCATGCTAATGCATAATTCCGAGTTTATTGCAAATGTTCTACAACACGTCAAAAACATTGGGTTAAAGTTACATTTACTGTCATACACAGGAGCAAATATTGCAAAATATCTTTGAAATGAAATTAGCACCACAAAAAGTGATTTTGACTTCAAAATAAAAACTAACAAAATAAAACAATCACAAAATTCTGGGGGGATGATCAAAGTCAATTTTAAGAACTACATGTCGAAAGCAGACACAGCTATTTATTAATACTTTAGCAGTTTCTATGTATTCTGTCAGAACCAGCGCAGACTAAAAATGAGTTTGACACACACAAAAACACAGTGCTGAATCCTGCAAAGCTTCTCACCTTGTTTTCGATAACAACATACTCTGCTCCCATGTTGGCCTTAATGCACGGCTGCCCAGCATGATCTCTCACCATGTAGCTTCCTGAGGATGCAACAAATGCAAGTGCATTAAATCTGTGGTTGAGACAAGCAAACAGTAATTTACTGTCTGAATATATTTGTTTCAGCCTTTACATCGTGTTAAGCTACACTCAACAAATGACATGCAGTATTATTTCATAGCTAAAATAGTACATACAGTTGTTGGGGCTTGGTCCACTCAAAGTTTAAACTGGCGCAAGAAAATGCCTGCAAACAGATGCACTAAACAAACATCTTTCCTCAATACAATGTAACCTGGTTGTATTTCTCTTTTCTGATAATTACACAAAATGTCTTTTTTTGGTTATTTGTATGGTTTCTTACCTCTAAATAAACAAAAAAAAAAAAAAAAACACCTCTTAAAACTCATTGTTTTAACCGTGTTACTTTGAGAGCGGAAGCCCCGCCTTACTATTTCTTCTTCGGTGGTATTGTCTTTAAATTGTTTGTATGTGCTGTTCATTTTTCGTCTAAATACACCCAGTTTCTTCATAGATTTATTAAGTTAATTTCTGTTATGTACTGTTATTTTGTTCCAAAATAACAGTACATAACTGTACGACTGTTTTCTGTTTGTTCTCGTCAGAATAAATCAAGAGAACATCTTCTTTTAAAGACGAACGTGTCGCAGCCTGATTACTAAGTAAAACCAGCACAACGCAGAAAGGATCCTGTTACAGCAAGTCGACAACAAAAAACTCTTTTAGTTTTTTTTCACAGCAGCCATTTTAGAGGCACGCAGCAGTAAAAACCAACCAATCGTTCTTTCGCTCCCCTCCGGTTGCTAGGAAACGATTGCTAGGTAACGGGCAGCGCCCGCTAAATGCTGCTTAACAACTTTCCGTTTTTCTAAATGCTGAAGGATCACAGTTAACTGACGGAGAAAAACAGCTGGGTGTTTTTTCTTTAAGCGCTTGAATTATTTTTTGAAGCAATTGAGACCCAAATGGAAGTTAAAAAACGTACAAAATATGAATTAATATGCTCCGAAATGCTAACATTTTGGAGCTAACATGCTCCGAAATGTTAGCTATGAGCCCCTAAGTTCATTTTCAGAAGAATGAGACCTGAAAATGAGCTTCGGGCTCATAGCTAACATTTTGGAGCAGGTTAGCTCCAAAATGGTCATTCTTCTGGAAAGTTCTTCCAAAGAAAAGTTCAGACAGTTTGAGAAAACCTCAACAATGGCGCCAGCACTTCCTACCGTGGCCTGTGCCATCCTCTTTGCATCTTATTGATTATTTATTATTTGTTCTTGTCATAATTCAGGTGACTGGGCTCACCAGGTGTGGGAATGGTTTCTTTGTGTTGAAGAACAGGCCTGTAGAAAAACTCCTTAGTGCTTCTGTTCCTCTGTAGGTAGAGACCTGATGGAGAAGGAACTTTGTCACTTTTTCTCCTGTAAGTTTATTAATTTGACACTGCAGCAGAAACAGCATGAGGAAGTGAGGATGTTGGTAAAATGTTTAAAATTAAAATGGAATATATTTTATTATCCCCTAGGGGAAAGTTGTCGTAGTAGCAGTGGCTCAATCAAAAATAAAAACACATACAATACATATAAACGGCTAGAAATGTAGACTACATACAAAACTGTTTAAAAATAACACACACATAACTACACCAGAAGGAATACAAATATATCTTGTTCCTGGGGTCTCTGAAATTTAGACACCTATACAATTCAAGAATTGTCCAAAATCTTGTCACCGCAACAAATTGTTGGTGCAAATGGACAGGTTTTATATTTCTATACTCTTTTTAGGAAAAATGTTCACTTACAGGAGTTAAAAAAAAAAAGATGTAGACAAATCCAAATATTCTGAAAATGAAAAAAGTATCAAAAAGCACAAAATATTTGTCCTTAGTTCAGCAAATGTTCATTTACTTAATTTCATAGTAGTTGAATCACAACCGTGTTTTTTTTTTAAATAGAGAACAATGGACCAAAAACTGCCAACATTTTTCATGAGACAAAATGTCTGCAGACCGCACACATCCTGGACACAAACTGTTTAGACTTTCACCATGAGGTTGGCACAAGAGAGCTGTCTCTCTCGTGAAGAGAGCCAATATCAATATGTTTCCTATCTGCATTAATTCAACCTCGTTTTCCTCTTTTTTGAAAAAAAAAAAAAAAGACTGTACATATCCATACTTAAAGCGTATATATATATATATATATATATATATATATATATATATATATATATATATATTTATTTTTTTTACAGTTTTCAGATATTTAATTCAATGTTTTCATTGAAAGCGAAGTTAAGTTATATTTTGCGTTTGTGTACACAAACATGGCGAATGAAGCTGATTCTGTGGAAACATTGCAGTTGTTTTCATGTGGCTTAAACCCACAGAGTGAGAAAGCACTAAACTGAGACCAGCGATGCTATCGTCACTGTATGGGGGAGAAAAAACAAGATAAAAGTGAATATTTTATGCATAAACACGGATTTGTGTAACAAAGTCTGACTTGGTATCAGACTTCATCTGGTTAATCGGAACTAGAACCGGTATTTCTACCCTTCAGCGGTTTTATGAAAAAATGTAATCGCAAATCAAAAGAGAAACCACAAAGTCTGACCTGGATCCTCATTTTAAACCAATAATATGGTGAAAAAACATCAAACTTACCTGGAAGAAAAGCAATTAAAAGGAAAACAACCTGTCTGCTCAGATGGGAAATTAGCTGCATGGTTAGAGAAGAAATGTGACGGTAGATTGGTGACAGATAGGAAGTGCAGCTGTGGTTTGCTTTGTAAATGTGAGAGCAGCTCAACACTTAGATATTCTTAGGAGACCGCAGAAGCACAAAGTCAGTTTAAAGGTGTCTGTGCATCATCTGAATTTTCCATTTAATGAGTAAATTATGGATGAGAAATCGTAATGCAAGGTGTGAACTCTTAACTCAATAAACGGTAAAAAAAAATAAACGTGCCAAATTTAACGCAAGATTTCCCTTTGTCTTTAAATGGGCTTAGCAGCGTCGTTGGAGAGGAGAGAGACAGAAAGCATCAGCTTGTCGTATGAAGAGAAAGTTGGTTCTTGTTCGAGTTCTTTGGTCAGATTTAACTTAATAATATACTTAAAGTACCATATTTATTCTGCTTTTGGGTTTCTGTCCAACTTAAATGTTCCAAATAATTAATAAAACTTGAATACCTACAGAATGATGTTAAAATGCTGATATTTTAACATTTCCAATAATTTCCATTAATTTCCATTAATTTCAGTAGCTGAAAGAAACTCCAAAACACACACACACAAAACAATGAATAATGCTTAAATCACAGAAAATAAAAGTAGAAACTGTTGGAGAATTGAAAGGCGCTAAACTCTTAAATATATAGGTAAACAAATAACGCTCTGAGACGTGATTCTTTTGCTGCTGGCCATGACGGGTTAGTTTTGTCTTATTTCAGACATTTGCTCTAGAAACTGGACCAAAATTACTTGGTAAAACTTTGTGTTTTACCAAGTAATTTTCTTTAAATTAAATCTTTTTAAACATCTCAAACACACCAGACATGGAGGAACACAAAGAAATGTTCGTTTTTTGAATCACACCAAAAATAAAACCAAAAATCAGATTCTGCAGCATCTTAAATGCCAACTAGAAGTTCTTCAGAAGAATTAAGCTCCTTTAATTTACCACATTCCCAGTAATCTTATACTTTACAGTATGTTTTAAATCTAAATGGTGCTGAAGTGACTTATGAACTGTAAACAGGCAAACTGGGGGCAGATCCACAGAAAAGATTTCGTAATCTGTTGATCTTGGTGGTTGGAGCTCTCCTTGTTTGACGGATAGTTGGTGGGGAAATCAGAATGGCTGGGGTTAAAGGTCGACGGGGACAAAGTTCCACATAAAACCGACTCAAAAACCACAGCGATCCTGTAAACACAAACGTCACAGACAAATTCAAATCTGTTTTTTAGACGTTACTTTATGTCTGATTCAGAGCGTAATGAGGGCAAGTTTGGCGTCTTGCTTTCGTTGCCTTTGCCTCTGAAATGGACTGATGTATTGACTGGACATGTGGGAGGGCAAACAGGAGAGCAAACATTTACTCCTCTTTTACTAACTGAGCGAGGCGGGCATTGTCCTGTGTGTGTGTGTGTCCTTTGTGCCCTTTGTGTCATCATCTGGAAACGTGAGAGAGGAGTCGGGATTTTCACTGTTCGCCAGCTTTGGAGCAATTCGACTGGGGAAGCCTGGTTTGTGAAGTGAAAATCCTAATAATTCTCTTTTCTGTGGTTTGCAGAAAGCAGTCACCAACGTGCATGATGAGCAGCGCAGTGGGGCTGTTTGTCGCGGCTCTGCTGTGTTTCTGCAGCGCCGCGTTTGGGCAGGTAAGAGGAAAAAAAACATTACAAATGAGAGAAGAAGAGCTTTAAGATGTGAGAAACTCTTCAGTGACTGAAAAAAAAAACATTTTTCAGTTTTTTGATTTATAACGAGCTTAAAAACGACGACTGTGCAAAAACAAAATCTCACCAAGTCATTTAGGTTTAGTTTCTAGTGTGAATATCTTAGTACACTTGAATCAAAACAAAACGAACTTAAAAGTAACTTTTCAGCAAGATATAGAGCGGTGTTCAAAGTGTGGCCCGAGGGCCACTTGTGGCCCTTTGACTGATTATTTTGTGGCCCTTGACTGCAGTTTAAGAATAATACAAATTTGTTTATTTTAATCCATGGCAAAAAATGGTTTGTAATAGAAAATGTTAAATATAACACAAAGTATTTGTCTCTTTACGTGTATCAGAATCAGAACCACGCTGACTTTGGGGCACATAATTAAACTTTTATCAAATATATTAAACTCATCTAAACGTTTTGAAATGACCCAAATCCAGTTCTTATAACCAACATTTAATTTGACTACGCCTAAAATAATTTAAAACTAGATGATTTAATACAGCAAGTGTGCAAAATACTTTGAATATTTTTTATATATGATAAAAAACATCAACTTCCTTCAAGAAAATAAATAAAAAATAACTTTATTTGCTTGATTGTAGGTTTATTTTGTGCTTTTGACTGAATGAGTTTGACCCACAAAAAGTTTGGACACCCCTGATTCAGGAGTTTATTTTAAGAAAATAATATTGATAAAAAAGTTCTAGTGGCAGATCATTTAATTTAAAATAAAATATTTTCCTATAAGTGACAATACGGGAAAATGTATACAACCTGTGATTATATATTGAGTTGGTGAGTTGTAAGCAAATTTCTGAGCAATTGGATCCGAAGGAGAAATCAAATTTTCCTGAAACTCGTCAATAAATGAATAAAATCTGTAAATTATAAAAACCTCTATATTTTGGTCCAATTTATTCATTTTACCAGCTTCTGAGCGAATTAGTTTGTGATGTCAAAGGAACTGAAGTCACTATTTACATCATGGGGAAATAAAAAAATACATCGTTACTGCTGAGGAAAACCTTCATTACTTAATTCACTGAACTTAAATATTAAAAAAATATATAGAGATAAAACCTGAAATTGAGGATTTTATTTTGGGCGCCTTTACTCAAAAATGATTTTGAACTGCTGATGTGTTTATGAAGCAAAAAACTTTTCAAATAACTTGCATTTAAAAGTAATTATATCTGGTTCTTATTGTATTATTATTATATTAAATGAGGCAAAACCTGAAGTGCAGATTGAGCAAACTTCATTGTTTATTTAATGACACATAATAACACTGTCATCAGCATAAAGGAAACCAAAATATAAAAAATAAACAGTGAGATGTGATTTTCAGGCAAAAACAAAACGTTACCCACTATTTTTGGTCGAGTTTCTAGTCTAAATATCTTGGCACACTTTAAATGAAACAAAAATAACTTGCAACTAACTTTTTCCTTAATATTGATTAAAAAGTTCTAGTTCTTCTGGCAGATTAATTTACCGATAACAGGACATTTTTCCCATGTTAAAAATTAAATAATGTAGTAATAAACTAGTAATTTTTAATCAGTATTATAGAACCAGTAACTTGAAACAAGCTACTTTTTTTGGAGAAAAGTTATTTGTAGGTTTTTCCACTTGAAATAAGACAAAACTTCAATGTTTGGACTAAAACTAAAAATACTTGGTAAAATGTTGTGTTTTCTGAGTGTTGGCACAATCACATGAAAAAGAGAGAAAAATGATGATTATGCCTTCGGAACCACATGAAATCATTCACTTACAGATGATTTCATGAACCAATAGTTCCACTTTATCGCTTTCTGTGACGTTTTAAATAGATTATACTTTAAATTTAATATGTGCAAATGTGTCATAAATGCCTCAAATGTTAAAAAAGAAATGTACTTTTCTCTCTTAAAATAGAGATGTAATCTTTTGTGTGAGAGTTTGCCATGAAGGTTTCTTGTTTTGTTGTGGTTTGGTCCAGGCGGGCGCGGACGGCCAGCCAGGCGTTCTGGTTTTCTGTGACGACCCCCTGGTGCAGAAGGCCGTCACCAGCGCCCTGCACGACTTCAACAGCAAGCTGACCGTCGGACAAAAGCTGGCCCTGTTTGAGGTCACAGTGGCCAAGAAGGTACAGCGCAGCAGAACTATTGATCTCATTCATATTCATGACCTCATTAATATTCACGACCTCATTAATATTCATGACCTCATTATTATTGTTCCGTAGTTCAGACAGAGTCACATGTGATGAAGTCATATTTCCATAAATTGCAGCTTTTGTTAATTTTAGAAATTATTTGTTACAACAAATTCCTAGAAAATTCGGTTTGACCCTTTGACCTTTGCAACATGCTAATTGCAGAGTTTTCAGTAACTGGTTAAATTCACTCGGGTATATTTACATTTTGGAAAAGAAATAATACTTTTAGGAGTATTTTTACACTGCTGCACTGCAAAAACAAAATGTTTTTGGTTCTGTATAATGACAATGTCATCAGCATAAAAAGACACCAAAAATCTAATAAATAAACGGGCTGGATGTAATTTCCAGGCTTGTTCACTGAGAAACACAAAATCTTACTGAGTAATTTCCAGTCTAGTTTCTAGTGCAAATGTCTTAGTTCAATGAAATGAGACAAACTAACTAAAGTTTTCAACAAGATTTAGGAGATTTTTTTTTAGGAAAATGATTCCTTAATATTAATGAAAAGTTTTGGTTTCACTGGCAGATTATTTCACTTATAACAAGATGGTTTTCCCATGTTTTAAGTGAAATAATCTGCCAATGGAACAAGTATTTTTTCATTATTATTGAGGAATTATTTGATTAATAGTTATTTATTAATGACCTCATTACTATTCATGATAGTAATGAATAGCATAGTTTTAGTTAATTATTTATTAATTAAATAATTAACTAAAACTAACTAAAACAAAGTTAGTTTTGTGTTATTTAAGATATATTCATTAGAAACTAGACCAAAAATATTTTGTAAGACTGTGTGATTTTGCAGTAGAGTAGTAAAAAATACTCTGAAAAGTATGTTTGTTTTCTCTTACTTGAGATATTTTTTATTTTTTGGGTATTTTAACTTTACAGATTTCTTTTTTTTTTTTACAGATTTCAATTTTATTTTCTATTTTTTTTTATTTATTTTGATCTTTTAATTACAAACATTTCCAACAACTTACGTTTTGGTCCGTTTGATGTTGTAATTTTTCAATATCAAAATATTGTTTCGATTACTTGCTTGATGAGATTTTTCAACAAATAAAATGTCAAAAATGTCCAACAAGCTCAGAAATTTTCAGGGTTTTTTTGGTTTTGTTTTTTAAAGAAAATGTATTACATTAATTTCAAACTTACAATCTTTCCTTGAAAATGTTAAGCTTGTCAAGCTCAGATTTTTGTTTTCTTTCTATAAAATTTCTAACATTCATTTAAAAAATTTCAGTTTTTTCTTGGAAAAATAAATTTTTGTAAAAAAACACTTCTGAGTTTTGCTAGCAAATTTTGGACTTTTGGAGCTCATAAATTGGGAGTATTGTGATTGTTTTGGCCCTAATCTTCTGTTGCATGACTGAGGGTTTGTGTGCAGACGGAGGACGGATCCGACTCCTTGTACTACCTGGAGTTCACCAGCAGGCGGAGTGACTGTCCAGCAGGGGGCAGCAAAAACTGGACAGACTGCGACTATCTTCCCACTGGAGCTCTGGTAACGACATTAAAATCATTAAAGGATATTAAATAATAAAAAAAAACTCTCTCTGAAAATATTTGTGTTAGGACAAAGTTTAAGTTCTAAAACTTAAACTCTACGATGTTTTTCCTCCAGGCAGCAATTTCATGCAACGCGACAGTCCACATGAATGAGAAAGAAACCGTCGCTAAAGAGGTGTATTGTAATATTGGTGAGTGAATGATCTGACCAGAAACTGGACTTTGTACAGTATAAACAAAGTACTTTTCAGCAAGAAATAGGAGCTTGTTTTAGGTCAATTATTACTTTATAATGGCAGATTATTTCACTTTTAACAGCACATTTTTCCCATGTTATAAGTGGAATAGAGTCTCAGTATTACTGGGACTTTTCCATCAACGCTTCTGGTCTAAAGATCCAAACTGCAACGTTGTCCAAAAGGTTCACTGTGGGACAATATTTGAACTTTTTCCACGTGTTGCAAACTGCAAATTGGACATCAACATGATCTCTCCATTTAATTCTCAACATTCTCACTGCAGTCGTGAATTACGAAAGATTACTCTCGTTTATTGTGTGCAAAAAGTCCGATATCTGAGCGTTCCTACAGAATCACATGTTAGAATAAATAAATATTGTTTTCTTCTGCCACATCATTTGCTCTAAAACGAATTTAAAATAGGAAAAACATGTACTGGCAGGTGTGGAGAAACCAAGATTGTGAAATAGAGTGAAGCAAATAATAAAAGGCCAGCATTCACCTCTCACTGCATGGAAAACAGCAGCATGTAGACTTTAATCTGTTTGCTTTATTAGCCCCAGGCGGAGGCAAATGCAAACAGATTCTTTCAAAGCGTGAGGCAACAATTTCCAGGATCAACATGGAAAATTCCTCCTTTTATAAAACACATTTTTCTGCTGAAGAGTTTAAAGTCTGTCATTTTGTTCATTGTTTTAAATTATACCAGCTGAATCTGAACTGCTGGTGTTTAGATTTTACACATTTTACACATTTTGAACTGATCTGAAGGAAAGAAGATGTCAGTTACTAAAAATATAAACATTTGCTGGAAAACAGTAAAAGAAGTGATGAAAACACAGAACTTAATAAAACATTTTGGTGGTTTGCTGCCCCCTAGTGGTTTTTCTCATTTATTTTCTGTTTTGTTCACTTTAAACTCTCAAAAAATCCTAAAAATTACTGATTTACCTTTTGAACTCTCCAAAAAACAATAAATCTTAGCATGTCATTTTTGTCTAATGCAAATATATATATATATATATATATATATATATATATATATATATATATATATATATATATATATATATATATATATATATATATATATATATACACTAAAATAAGACAAACTAACTTAAAAACAACTTTTCAGTTTTAGCATGGATGGATGGATGGATGAATTCTTTAATATTGATGAAAGGTTAGTAGTTACTCTATCAGATTATTCAGAGGTAAATAAATCAATATTAAGGATTTATTGATCTAAACCAAGCTCATATCTCACTGAAAAGACATTTGTAAGACAGTTTTGTCTTAATTGAAGTACTAAAATGTTTAGATCAGAAACAAAAAGTTCTTGGTAAGATTTTGTGTTTTTGCTCTGAACGAGCTTAAAAACATTCTAGTCTTTGGCATCCTTTTATGCTGATGACAGTGTCATTACACTATTTGTTACAACATTAAATTCTTTCTTTTCTTCAGACGGCTACATTTCTGCAGAGAAAGCCAAGTGTTTGGGCTGCCCTGTGGAGATTGAGGAAAACTCAGAGGACCTTAAAGTTCCTCTTTTAGCGTCAGTGTCCAAGTTTAACTCCGTTTCCAACTCGACTCACCTGTTCACCCTGAACAGAGTCGGCCATGCCACCAGACAGGTACACAATGAAAGTGGGAGACAAGGACAAAACCAGTAAGAAATTATTGTTCCTGCTCTGAACTTCCTGTGCTTCTGTTTGCAGGTTGTTGCAGGTTTCAGGTACAAGCTGAGATTCGACATGAAGAAAACGACGTGTGCAAAGGTTGAGCACAAAGATCTCAACGAGCTGTGTGTCCCAGATGAGAACAATAAGGTAAAAACATGAAATAAATAAACTGGATCTAGAAAGTTTTTGGATATAATTGGGTTTCCACTTTTTTAAAACAAACCGTAATGCAGGAGTTTGTAAACTGTAACGCTACCGTGGATATGGCACCATGGAGACTGGAGCAGCCGAGTGTCCTGCTGCCGCAGTGCGGAAACGGAGCTCTAACTTTGGTGAGACTCTTACTTTGATTAGCAATGACAAAAAATATGTTTTTCACATTACCTTTAATGAGCTGCCTGTCTACCGCATGCTGTGTTCAAGCTGTCGCTGGAAAGTTGAGTGGAAGAAAAAAGTAGAACATCATCAGTTTTGCAGTAATTTAAGAAAAAAACAAGCATAACCAATATTGCAAACAAACCCTGCAGTACAACAAAACATTTCTGAATTAAAATGAGCTTCTTTTTGAAAACTTAATGTTTTGATCTTCTGGGAATGCTGAGTTTTCATTCGCCTTAAATCTGCAAATTATCTAAATCACAGGTGATCAGGAATGTCCTCAGAAAGGTAAATGGTGGCAGAAAATATTGGCAAAACTTCCCAAAAAATTTTTTAAAAATGATTCTGACAAATGTTCTTAAAAAAAAGGACATTTGAGCATAAAACATAAGAATTTGGTGGAAAAATACATTTTAAGATAAATATCAGAAATTCTCTTTAAATAACAAATAAGGACATTTCTGTTTGAAGTAAAAAATTTGCTAGAGAAAACTCCAATTTTGAGATTAAGCTCAGAAATTTTGTAGAGAAAAAAATCTGCAGTTTTAGTATGAAAAGTTGAACATTTGCTTGAAAAATAATCTGGATCTTATAGAAAAACAAGGAAATTTCTAAGTTTCAAGTCTTTTTTTAAATAAAAGAACAATTTGATTATAGTTCAACTATTGTTGAAGAACATTTGACAATTTGAATGTTCTTTCGTCAATAAAATGTGTATTTATTGGCAGAAATGTAGTCCTCCTGTTTTTCTATCCAACAGCCATAATAATGGCGTCGTAGTGAAGTAATTAATGTGTCGCCATTGAATCGGTTGCTCCTCCCCTCAGACTCGGCGCCGTCCTCCCGGCTGGTCTCCACTCAGGAACCTGGATGCACCGTCGTCTCAGCCTCCGCCGTCCGCACCATCCGCACCGTCCGCACCATCCGCACCGTCCCCCTCCAAGGCTGCGGCCAAGGAGGAATCATCCGAGGAGGACACGACGGCCTCCAAACAGTCAGCCTCCCCCAAAGCCAACAACCACCCCTTCCACTGCCCCACCAGCCCCTGGAAACAATTCAAGCCGGTCCAACCCGTAGCGTCGACAGACGCCGCCAAGGCCTCCCTGAAGCCGCCAGTGGAGGGAGATTTTAGTGATACTGACCTGCTTTCTTAGATTCTCTCTCAAGAACCCGCATTTGTTGATGTTGAGATGAAAAAAATATTGGGTCTTCAATGGATTAGGTTTAACTTTTTCTTCTTGGACACAGGGCTTTATTGATGATTTAAATCTTTCTACAACTATCTTGGGGGCTAAAGGCTAACTACGTTTATTGTAACCCTGTTTTTCTATTCTTTGGTTCAAATTAACCAGATTTTCTATTTAAAAGTGTTTATTAGTGATATAATTCAGGCTTTCTGGAGCAATAGCTGGACCGCCAACTGACTGCTCAACGATAAACGGAAAGAAGCTAGCAAGGCTGCTAGCGGTTAATTACAGCTAGCGAGGCTGCTAGCGGTTAATAACAGCTAGCGAGGCTGCTAGCGGTTAATGACAGCTAGCGCGGCTGCTAGCGGTTAATGACAGCTAGCCAACTTAGTAAGGTCTGATTCCCAAAGATCAACTAAAAACCTAAAATACACAGTAAATGAAAAGAAGAATCATCAGGGTCACAATTTGGTGCTGCAGCTAGGCTAAAATTGGATAGAAAATTAACAGAAAAAGCCAAATTTCAAATAAAACCTTAAGGTCTTTCAAAGTTTCCCAGATTAAAAAAAAAAACCCTTAAAATTAAATGCGTCTTCATGGAAACAAAGGATAAAGAAAGCATGGGTGGGTTATATACAGGCGTAAGTGTTGCTCTTTGTTTTGTTTGTATTGCATGTCCATCCGCTAGGGGGCACTGTTATGCCAGGAGCATATGTTTTTAGGTTTGTATTCTTTGTCTCTGGTCTGTTCATGGGGGAATAAAGTTGAGCAAAGATACGAGTTATTTTTACTCACTATCAGGAAGCAACTGCAAAAATAAAAGAGTTTTATATTACCTTCATTTAAATAAAGATGAGTAATTATACTCTTGTCAACTGAATTACTTGAATTATCAATACTTTTTAAGTTATTTGTGAGTGAATGCATAAAGGCCTAAAAAATATTTACTTCCTTTGCTTTTACAAAATGATCAGAATTAGATTTTTTTCCATCTTTTTATAAAAATAAAACCTTTAATGTCAAAGTGAAATCTGATTTCTACAAAATAACTAAAAACAATGCATTCAGAGGATCAACATGCGTCTCACTGGACCTCTGCAGAATCCCAGCAGTTATTTTGGAGAAACATGTTTTTTTCTTTGGCATCAAACAAAATTGTTAATAAAGTCAAATTTTGTAGCTCATAATTAATTTTTAAAGAACATTAAAAACAGTAAAAATAATCATAAATATTTAAGAGTTGAATATTTGTGAACATCTGTGAAATATAATCATCTGAATGAATAAAAAAAATTCCCAGTTTGCAGGAAGAGTTTGAACTTCTCGTGGAAGTTGTTCTCTTGGTCCACTAACAGCACAGGAGCAAAACACGCAGGTGAATGTTTAATAAATTTATTTACACAACTTCACAGACGCCCTGGTGACCAGTTAGTCGGTCGGTCAGGGAATACAACCGTCGCCTCTGAATGTTGAGCAAAAGCAAAACAAACGTACATCCATAAATAAAACAACAATACTGTAATAACAATGCAACTTAAATACCAAATGTCCCAAAACCTACCGGGAGCAGACTTAAGGCATTAGGGAAGAAGGTGAATGTTTGCTTTTCAAAATAAAAAAAGGGGGGGAATAATTATAAAATCAGGAAAATAAATACTGATCTCATGCAAGTAGGATGTGAAAAAGTTCTGGCAGCACAGCACATTATGACACCAACTCACAGAGCTGCACACAAGTAAAATATTTTATTTTTTATATTCCAGAGAATTTGCTTGAAATCTAAAAACTGAATTTTAAATCCATTTTGTGACATTTTCTCTGTTCATGGCTCAATCCGAGGCTCAGTAGAAACAGTGCATTTACACAACAAAAACAAACAAAACCATCAGGCGACGATTGAATTCAACACAAAGACAAATGGCTGACATGGCAGAATAAACATTTTAGTCCCACAGTCACAATGAAAGCCACTAAAAAGGCAGGATTACGGCTTATTGCACTTTATTGTGTTGAACTTCATAAAGTGTCTTGTTTTATGCAAAAACACAAAATCTAACCAAATATTTTTAGTCTACTTTCCAACGCAAATGTCTTGGTCCACTGGAAATAAAACTAAATTAACATGCAAGCAGCTTTTCAGCAAGATGCAGAAACTTGTTTTCAGTAAATAATTCCTTAATATTGATGAGAAATGCACCAGTTCCACTGGCAGATTATTTAACTTCAGTCAATGGTGGCTGTGCCGTTACCTAGCAACGCCAGCCAAGCCCTGCCTGTCACCTAGCAACCAAGTTCTGTTTCTCCTGGCTGATTATTTTCACTTGTATCATTTTTCCTATGTTGTAAGTGAAATAATCTGCCAATCAAATTAGTATTTTTTCACCAACGTTAAAGAATTATCCAGTTAAAGGCGATTTATTAGTTAGCTTTGCCTTATTTCAGGTGTACTAAGATATTTGAACTAAAAACTAGACCAGAAATATTTGGTGAGATTTTGTGTTTTTGCAATGCGATTACTTCCAGGAGGAAAAACCTGGATTTGAGTTTACAACCACTTTAACCAACCATGCTTCAGAAAACTGTTGGAATCTTATAGTAAACGTTTTTTTAGTCTCCAATTTATTCCCTCAGATCAAGATGTAATTGATTCTTCACTGTGGCACAAAGAACATTCACTACTCGTATTAAACAATGCTTCAGCCATCGGCGTTTATCTACAGTACAATAGACTCTCATAATTAGTACTAATTGGACATAAACTCTCCAATTCATGAAATTTCAAGTAACACATGAATATACATATGTAAAAAAAAGTTTGTTTCCCCTTATTTATCTTTCCTTATAAACAAATAAAAACAAAATGCTGGCAAATATTCCCTGCCAGTGGAGATGGTCGTTTCCGAAACATTTAAAGACACGGTTATTGCAGGTGTCATGGCACACGCGCCGGTTTCCATTGGAACCTGCCAATGAAGCTCTGCAGCCTGCACAGAATGACTCAGGATGCATGAGAGGACGACGCACAACAGCTGCCACACCTAATTACACATCTTCTGTCATACACACTCGCTATGCTATTGCAAAACATACATATCAGACGAATGTCCAAAAACAAGGCAAGAATGATTCAAATTATTTAGCATTTCTTTTTCATCTTACAGTGCTTTTCCAACATCAGTTTCACAGGATTCACTCAGAAAACACTACAGAAGGTCCAGGCTGACGATGCAGCACAAACAGAGCAAAACAACGGAACCAAATTAAAACAAATCGTCACTTTGGCCTCTTAACACATCTGGCTGGTCTGGTGAAGCTTTTAATATATTCATTGACCATAATGGGTTTTTAATTACCCTGATTATGTAAAATTTCTGAAGCATCAATGAAAGAATCAATTACAAAGTTCATAGTTCAGCCAATTGAGAGATTTAGTGTCACATGTTGCAGTTTCCAGCACTGAAAACATTTTACTTTCAACAAACTTCCCGTTACATTTAAATGTAATCATGAAGTGTCTGAACTTTCAACAAATGACGTTTTAATCCATCTTAAGTTGTTTTTTTGGCCATATGAAAACTGGTTGTGCAAAACTGATCAGCCATATTTCACAGTTGGAAAACATGAAGCAAATCCCAATTCATTTTCTTAAGGCTTTTAAAAGTGAGAATAAAATGTACAGTTTGTGTTGTTTTGTCACCAATTACTTCAGAATTAGCTCTGCTAGCATCATTTGCTTAGCTAAAGTTGCATAGAATCAGCCTAAAGTGACAGTTTTAGGGGTAAACAGCATTTTGTTGTGAGTGAACTAAAGACTGATGCGACGGTAACATCCTTACGGTAACGCTTGTGTTAAACTCCCAGCTAAAACTGACTGTGGAGAAAAGCGAGACTTGCACACTCAGCACAGCTCCCCATTATGAGGCGTGTTGGTGACAGAAGTTTGAGGCAAGGCAGCACCGGCTCAGGCCCGAACACAGAGGGGAGCAACGCAACCCAAATGTCTTTTCATTAGAGACAGATTTGGTTCGTCATAAAGGGCTTTTAAATCCTCCCAGAGGGTGCCGGTTTTTTAGCTCTCCAAGCTAATGCTTTTATATACTTCTGCTGGGTTTCTCCTTGGCACTGAATAGCAAAAAGTTGTAAATAGGTTTTACTTTCTCCTTCTACTATCCAATCACAAGACAATTGGTTAGTCTGGACATTTTGGGGGTTAGAAAAACTCTAGGTTGAAAATATGTAGTCAGAGTTGATTTTTATACTTGTCAAAAATGTTGCTCAAGTAAATTAACAATTTTCTATAACCCTCTTTTTTTTGCTCTTAGTTCAGTTTAATTTACTCAGGTTGTGTATTTTGGGAGGGAATCTGTTCCTGTTTGTACACAGTGTGTTTTTCCCCTCACTTCTTGTTGTGCATGTAATGCAAGACCAAAATATTCACTCTTGCAGTTCTGCTTCTCTAAATAAATGATTCTGGGCCACTTTATAAATAAAAAGGTATCAGTATTACATCTAATCAAAAAAAACCTGCAGCTCAAATGGTGCTAAAAGAACCTTTAAGTGACAAAATTCCAAACATATTTACAAAATCAATAGCATCTGTTATATTTCAAAATAAAACAAAATACATAAATTAATTTAAAAAGTCATAAATCTGTACACTTTACTTTTTTACAGTTCCAAGTGCTTTTTTTATTTTTTGACGGAGAGGCATCTTTGCCCTGAAGTTGACGACAAGAAGTCGCTGGAGAAAGAAAATGTCAGAGATCATCTCTGAAGCTTTTTAGTCTTTAAATTTCTGCTCAAAAAACCCAAACAATGAAAAAAGGTCAAATTATCTGAGGAAGACATTATAGATGGGAGATAATCCAGTAAATCTGAGCACAACGTTTCCTCTGCCTTCCAGCGAAGAAACAGTGCAGAACTGCAACGTCAGCAAGTCCCACTCGCTCTGCAGCTACATTAACGCCGCCGCGGCGCTCCGCTAAGTTCTGGTGGGTTTATTTCAAGAGCAGCACAATAAGGGAACACATTTCCTTTTTCTTTTTTCCAAACATGAAAGTCTGGGGAAGGTCATTACCGTCAGGGTCCTGAGGAAAATTTGACACACTGACAAAAGCAGCACAACCTGAATGAAGGCAAACAAAACGATACTGAGGGAAACCCAGAACCTCGTTTACAAAACAAGGGAAAAAGTGCTTCAAAAATGAATCAAAAGGCAAACTTTATAGAGTTTTATAGAGTTTGCTGTGACGGGGAAAATAAATCCCTTCAAAAAGTGTAGTAATAAATACTCCATGTTGAGTTTAATGCGTTTAGTTTAGTGCATGCTGCCGAATCGTGTGGAAAATCCAGTCCATCTTGGTGGTCCAACCTCCATGGTGAGCGTCGTTCATCTGCTTCATGAAATAATCCAAAGCCTCCTGCGTCACACAAAACCATAAAAATAAAAAATAAAAAGAACAAAAAGATTTTGATCCGGCTGAAAACTGAAGTGTTTTTCAGGCGATTTTTGTTTTGAATATCTGTAATAAACTGGTGACCACTTCCTGTTTGATCTACAGTTTTCACTCCAACATGTTTTTTTTTTCAAAAGCAGTTAGAAAAACGTTAAACTGCTGCTGCACATATCACCCAGCAGCTCGTTGCTAGGTAACCAAAGCTGAGGGGAACTTGAAACTGCTTCTTCTAACAGGTTGTTGCTAGGCAACCAGAAAGGGAGTGGGCTCATTGATTCCACCAACTTTCCTTAGCGAGCTGTGAGAAGTTGCAAAAGCAGGAATGTCCAAACCTTTTGGAACAAGGGCCACAAGTGTCAACTAAAGAATAAATAATAAAATCAGCATGAAATATTTTAGTCAAAGAAAATAGTTGGATTCATTTTGTAGTAAAGGGATATGGAAATCACTGTACGTCCAACGTCAAAAGGTTTTTCCATTATTTCCATTTATTTTGGTCTCGACTCAAGAAAACTGAAAAAGATTTTCAGCAACATTTTCAACCTTTGTTTGAAAAACTTGAAATAAAAGCAGATTTTGGTGCAACAGTCTGAATAAGTGCATTAGTTAGTGGATAAATGTGGCTCTATTGATCATGAAATTAAATGGAAATCAGAAATGTTGTAATTAAAAGATAAATACTTTGTTATATCTGATGTTTTTGCAAGAAAATTTTAATTTGTGGGTCATAATTTTGTCCTAATTGAAAAAAAAAGTCTTGCATCAACGACCTGAGACACGATTGTTTAATTTAAAGGTGGCACAAAATCAGTCGAGGAGCTGCAAATGGGCCCCGGGCCCCGGGCCCCGGGCCCCAGGCCCCACTCTGGACACCTGAGCTCAAGCCTTTCTTCTGCCTACATCCCCCAGAATGCTGTGCGGTTCTACATATTCCAACAGATGTATTGATATCGGCCACTTGTTTATCGCGATATAAATCGTTATTGATTTATTGTCCAGGCGTTTCCTGAAGTTCTGACGTAAAGACGGAGAAGTCCGGACTCACCTGCTCGCTTTTCTCCAGCGCCAGCGTCTTCCGGATGTAGGCGATGTCGTCAAACGACTGCAGCTCGGGCATCCCGGAGCCCAGCATCATGGAGAACAGGTTGATGAAGAGGTTGGCGTGCTGGCGGATGGCCAGGTACGCCTTGTAGCACATTTCCTGGAACCTGCAGCCAACATGGCGACAGCATTACAACAGGAAGGGAAGAGAGATCCAAGTCCAGAGCAGAAATACTTCATCAGATTTAAAGGGCTTGTCTGTCTGTGGCATAATCATCAATCGGAAAGAAAAATGAACCTTTCAAACTCTTTGGTCTTTGTGCATTCCTGGGATCCCTTACTGATGACGATGAGGAAGTCTTGAGTCAAAACGAACGGGACTCGCTCTCGCTTGTAGCCAAACTTCTTCTTCTTGTGATCCAAGAAATGGCCAAAATCGATATGAAACAACTGAAACAGCAAAACATATCAGCTCAACTGCCGAAGTTTTACTGAAAGTCAACTAAAGCTTCATGTGGGAACGATTATTTCAGTCATCGATCGATTATTCTGACCATTAATCGAAATAAAAAATAGCACATTCTGCAGGTTTGTCATTTCACCCTTTTTATTCAAAAATAGAAATACATTAAAATTTCAAATGATTCAATTTGTTTTTTAAATAAGAAAATAATCATTTTGTTGCATAAAAAAGAAAAAGGTGATGGATTAGAGATTTTTTTTTAAATTTACAGAATTTGAACTAGATGCATTAAAAACTGCTTTTGAGAGGTTTGGGTTAGAATTTACTTACAAAGGATTATTTTCATTATCAATTGCTAAATTAGTACACAATTATATCAATCGATTAATCACGACTAATCGATTAATCGGTAACTTCACACATATAGAGGAAAACAAGCTGCAGGGACAGAAAACGCTCCAGATATTTGCAGATGTTGAATGAAGCAGAAAGAGTGAGCAGAGTGAGGTTTACCTGCCCGTCGTCTTTCACCATAATGTTGCTGTTGTGCCGATCGCCGATCCCCAGAATGAACGTGGCTACACAGTAGCCAGCGCAGGACCTCGTAAACAGATCCACCGCCATGTCGTACCTGCACAAAATCAGAAAAATCCAAAGCTTTTCTGGTGCAATATTGCTAACAATAAAAATTATTTACTACTTTTTTATTAGGTGGCTGTTTGTTGGCATAGCGCCAAAAACAAATACTTCTCTTGAAAAACATTTGCATTTGAGTCTTCATTTATACAGCAGTATGATTCTAAACTGCAAATATTAATTGCATTAAATCATATTTTCAAGTTTACTGATATCTACTGACGTTCTGACAGCAGCAACAACAGTAATAACAGGTTTTTTTCTAACATTAACTGAAATTTAACAAGATGGTAAATCAAAATTCTTACAAGAAATTTTCACAATTAATAAACAATTTGATAAATACCAACTCCCAAGAGGTTCTACAGATTCTCAGTCGCTAAGCAGATTTAAAACAACAAATAAACGTGAAACAGACATGAAAAGGTGATTCTGTGAGAATAAGACGGACGGTAATTATGTCTTCATTCATGGAGACGATCCGATACACTGTTTCACTTCCGATACGATATCTGAGGTTCAGTATCGGATGATACCGATCCAATTCAGGAAGATGGATTAATTGACTGAAATGTTTCTTTTGTAAGCAACAGACAATTGAATTAAAATGTACTTGATAACTCTGCACCAGTACAGCAACCTGGGAAACACAAATAGCTTCACAAGCTTCAAACATGTGAAAACAACTTTAATTTGTTCAGTCGGTGCAATTAGGAGTAAAACAGCCAATGGAAAATAAACTGAAAGTGATAAAAACAAAAAGTGGACAAACCTTCTTTCAAATGGCTCAGAAAGTGCAGTGAGAAAATCGATTTATGATGTAAAGTTGATAATAAAGCATCAAGATTTCCCTTATGGATCTAAATGTTTTTAAATACTGGGACTGATAGACTCCAGCAGCTGTGAATCTGTGGTTAAAACTCACGTCTCTCCTTTGTTTTTGTCCTTGAGCCACTGATGCAGCGTGTTGGAGTTGAACTGCAAGGCTCCTTTCAAGCCTCCTTTACACTGAATCTGCATGATGGTGTGGGAGTTTCGAACCACCTCTATGAGGCCCACGCAGTCTCCCAGAGACAGGCAGCCGTAGGGCAGCATCCTGAGGAAACACAGCGGAGCCCGTGACACCACAGAACCCAACGAGAGCCGCTCGGACTGCGGCGGTTTCTGAGTGCCGTACCGTAGGTCCAGTCCCTGGTTCTGCCAGATGTTCTCCATGATTCTGATTATCTGCAGCGTCAGCATATCCTGCCGCAAATCTGTGACAAACAGAAACGATTACAGGTAGAAACCGAGATGAAGCCAAACTGCCACTGAAGGAGAGCTGGATAATTACAGAAAAAGGTTTTTTTTAATCCTAAATGCAAAATCTGAATGTTTTTGTAAATTTTTAGATTAAATACTTTTCTGAGTCTGTTTTTATTTCAGCAAATTGCCTTTTTTAGACTCTGTATGTGCCAGTTAAAGATTAATCAATTACTAAACTAATGTCAATAATTTCTTAATCACAATTAACTTGATCAATCGTTTCGCCTTACATTTGTTGTAGGTTTCTGTGAGACATTAGAAATGTTTGCAGCGTGTGTGAGGTTGTTACCGTCTCCGTTTTTGAAGATGAGCTCGTTATTCTGAAACAGCAACTCGGACATGATGTCAGGATTCTCCCAGTTGAGCCACAGCGGTCTCTTTGCGGATGACATGATCCT
>CAJVRI010001167.1:0-128833 GCA_911649635.1 Poeciliopsis gracilis | reverse complement strand
TGGTATTGCATTGTTTATTCTATTTAAAGAAACCCTTTGAGTTTCCCCGCGATAAATGTTTTATTTTGCATACACTTTCATTTTGTACCTGAGTTTGTAAAGTAAATTAATAACCTTATTCCTGTTTCTTTGTTCGGATTTTGTTGTTTTGTTCTAATGGCACAGCCTAATGAAGTTCCTGAAGAGCGATTTCATCGAGATTGTGCACAACATGAAGTCCAGTCGAATTGGAAGTAGTGAGAGCAGGTCCGCGACTCAAATCAGATCTTGAATTTTCTGCTCCAATTCTGACCAGTATTGATACTTTGACAGGATTCGAGCGCCCAAGATGGATGAGTTGTGCCACCAACGAGCAATTGGAAAAGCAGTAAGGTGCGGCGTGTCCCTCCCTGCCAGGTTGATATTGCAAATAAGAGTTTACTCTGAACAACTCACTTGGTTAAATATAAAAGTACATTTCATTTTAATCTGCCGTTTCCTTTCAAAGCAAAATAACTAATTACACGTAATAATGTCTGTCCAGCTCCGCTTGCTGCTTCCTGCATTCTGGCCACGGTTTCTAAAAGCTCACAGCCGCGTCGGATGTTCTCCACTTGTGATTTATAAATGGTACAAGGCAGCCAGTGAAGAGCCATTTAAGTTAAAAGTTTATTTTTATTTTTTTTTTTTCCTCCCCTGCAACCTGATTTCGATCCACTCCACAGTCTTGAGATTTCGATCACGGAGCCTCGGCGCTCTGATGTGTCGTAATATCTCCGTTTAGGGTTTGCCTCTGGAGTTAGGGCGGGCGGCGACGGCATCCCTTTTAATTGGTTTTCACCTCGGCGAGTCGAGCTTCATCTCACTGCGCATGTGGACCAACTGCGGCTGCTGACAGTGAGACGCATTCGTCCTGACTGAAAGGCGCGGCGCTCCGCTAATGCATATTTAATTTGGTGAACCGCAGCTACACGCTGGAATATTTCAATTACTTGCGTTAGACTTTTCCTGGGAGGAACCGCTCTCGGTTTAATTTGATTGTATATAATTACTGTAAAAATGGATTTTGATTGTTATGGCCCGCCCTTAAAATAAATTGGTACATATCTCCTTGCTACCAGCGAAGGTGCCTTCTTTTATGCCAGGGGGGGGAATATTTTAAAAAAGAGGCTCCAATCAGACTATATTTGTCTAAATTAGGAGAATGAAGTCAGACTGGGTATCTGTGTGAGAGCAGGTCATGAACACACAGAGAGATCTTATTAACCCGTTTTTACAGAGGAAGAGCCAAACCTGGGGAAACTCATCACAGACGGGGCGCCGCTTGGGTTGAGGCAATTTGAATGTGAAAACAAGACCGCTAACCTTTTCTTGTTACCTCGGCATCAGGCGGCGCTTCCAGATAAATCCTAACGAGCTACATTGTTCCTCCATCCAGACTTTGTTATGGGACATTATTGGTAGCCGTATTATCTGCCACGTCTTTTACAGTTGGGTGCCCGTTCCTGCTCTCAAAGAACACCCGGCACCTGGGTTTTTTGTTGTCCACCCCCTCACTCCCCCCTCCCGAAAAAAAAAAAGATGAAATATGCATCGCTCTCGCTCTCTGCCTCTCTTTCCCCATCGGTGGCTTCTGTTGTCCGAGTGGATCCGGCGGGTTCCGCTGGGGTGGAGATGAGCTTCGCCTATTCGAAAATCGGGAGACACAGCCGCCTCATAATTAGATTTGCTTTCTGTGTGGCGCCGGTCCCTTCAATCTAATCTATTTATGCATTCCCTCTTTCAGGCCTCATTGAGATTCTATCGCCTTGTATTTGTACCCTGCCTGTCAAAACTGCCTTCTTTTCTTCACAATTTTGGGCTCATTTCACCGGCGGAGATGGGCGATGATTGCCCGCTGGTCTCATCGCGAATGCAATGTGCTGGAACTTAAGAGGCTTCTGTGTTCTCTTTAAAAGGTGGCTCTGCTTGTATATATATATGTGTGTGTGTTAGTGGGTGTGTGTGTGTGTGCATGTTTGTCTATGGGGATGACACATAGGATGTGTTTTTGTGTATGTGTGCTCATGTTCTTCAGTCTCTCTCATATTGATGTGGATGTCAATAAATAGTCTGTATACATCTGTGTGTGTGTGTGTGTGTGTGTGTGTGTGTGTGTGTGTGTGTGTGTGTGTGTGTGTGTGTGTGTGTGTGTGTGCGTGTGTGTGTGTGTGTGGGAGGGAGAGGTGTAGGACTGTGAAGCCAACAGGGAAAAGAGGGAGGGAGGGCTGGAGTGTTAAAGTAAGATTAACTTTATTGATCCACGAGAGACAGAAGTGGTTATTGTCGCCACAAACACCAGGCTATGGTTAAAAATGCAGTAAGGTGGAGATGAAGATGTGCGCGATTCTCACTGGAACCACGTTTCAGCCCGTGGCTTAAATCAGATCTCAAATTTGCAGACGTGTCTCCTTCTTGGAATGCTAATGTGCTCAAGTTGTCAGGGCCAGTTTTTTTGCTCTGGAGGTATTCTCTGGTAAGGGGGAGTCTGCGTTGCCGCTCACACCTTTGTAGTCTATTAAGGTAAAATGAAAGGATTTAATGCAAGACAAGGAGGGTAAGGGCAACAAGACCACGCTCACATGAGAATCAATGAAAAGGCTTTCGGACACATGCAGGGGTCTGATGATGGGTTTATTCATCAATGTTCGGTTATTATCAGACAAAGGCAGCTCTAATCAATTTTTGAATTTTTAGATTTTGATTTAACTGAACAGTTTTTCAGCATCTTTGCCGTTTTCAGGAAGTTTGTTCCAGATTTGTGGTGCATAGTAAATTGAAAGGTTGTGGGGTTTTTTCCATGTATTTGGTGGTTTCAGAGTTGGGGGCTGAACAAAAATCTCACTTTTAATTTTAGTATTTAAAAAAGGTTTTGAATGTGACAAAATGTGGAAAACCTTAAGACGGAGAAGTACTTTTTCAAAACACCTGATGTCTTGGAAATTTTTTGCGCGGTTTCTCTCTTTATGTTTTTCATCTTTGTAGCTGTGCCTCTATAAGAAGAGCTGCCAGCAGAGCTTACAAGAGTTGAATTTTGTTTTTTCAAAAAGCGTTTGGAAGTGTTGCACAGAGGGACTCTGAATGGACCTCTTACAGCTGAAATCACTGTGTTTTCCAACCAGGTAAACCAAAACGGTTGAATTGAACCAGACTGCCACGTCAGCCATTAAGTGCAGTTATTCTGAGAAACAGAACGGTTGCACCAAGCACTGAAAATCCCAGGAAAATATAATATAAAATGTGGTTCTTAATGCTGGCTATTAGGGGAAATTACAAGTTTATACAATTTCAGAAAGAACATTAGTCGTTTTGACCTTCCCAGCATCAAAGCTTTCCCCTTTCACCCAGTTTATGTGAGGGGACACAAACATAAGGTAATCACGTACTTGGCGGTAAGTGCAACCGTTATTCAAATTTTAATGCATGGAAGTGAGTCCTTAGACATCAAATGATACAGAGAAAAAACATGTCAAAGCAGATGTCATATTTTAAAGTTTGAATAATTGTTCTCTGACTTTGCTTTGTGTTCTAAAGCTCTGAAAGGCACATTAAAAAAAAAATACTTAGTTTGTAAGTCTGGTTAAACTATCTTTTTATCTTCAAATGAGAAAAAGATATTTTCAAGCTTTTTGTTTGATTTTCTTCCTTCCAGAAAAAATAGCAAAGAAATTGTGTGGACAAAATCTGACCAGACCGTTATATCTGTCCCACAATGAAACGTAGATGTTTTTGTTTGTTTGTTTTTTTTTATTCCAGGAAAGGGTTTTGTTACACCTTGAAAAGGCAAGTGGGGGGAAAAAAGGGGTTTTGAGAGGTTAATTTTGGTTTTAATATTTCTATGCAAATAAACTTGCCTTTATTGCCTTGTGTTGACTTTTTGCCATTGTTTTGGGTTCACAACAAGACAGGGAAGGACGCAGATTGGTTATCGCAGTTATCTCATCACATTATTTACTGAGTATAGAATAACAGGATAAACTGGGTTGACATGGGGTAATCTGAACTTAAACACCAGAGTCCCGAGCTGATACTGATATCGGAAATCTATCCGATGTCAGCCAAAATATTGAGTATCGGATTACATCGGCCTGCATCTAAAATCTCACATATAAGCACTAAGCATCTCTATTCAGCAGAGCTTGTGTTCAGCATGCAGACATATTGATTAGTAATAAGTGGGTCATTACTAATCAATATGTAATACCAATATGTTGTTGATTATCGTTCTCTGTTTTAGTAATATAACTTGATCAAGCCTTTTCTGACATTCCACACTACAAAATAAGTAGTAAAAGTATGATTTGTGCTGATATTATGTTGAGTCGAAGGTGAAAGGCTGAATTTGGAAACACTTACCAGAGCATTGTGTCAATTTCTCCTGTTTCTGAGGTTCATCATGAGGCATATTACCATTTCTCTGATGCCTGTGGCTAGGCGTTACCACTGTGCTTGTGTAAACCATAGCATAATTGAATGGAAGCAGCTGAAAGTCTCACTTTTTCTCACAATAACCTTGCGTTTTCACTCATGATGGTTCAAAGACGGCTGTCAAAATAGGATCCACTCAAAATGAACGATTTTTGAAATTTTATGTGTTAGTGCATTCAAGTGGTAGAAAGATTAAATGCACTCTTTAGAGATTAGAGAAGCTCCGAGCTTCAACTGGCACCAAACTTTTAAAGCTAATCCACTTTCTGTGTGCAATGTAATTAAATAAAAATAAATAAATAAATAAAAGCACTTGCATAAAATTTGAGGAAATCGTTATACTCCGCGAAGACTTTGAGTCACCCTCATCTTTATTCATCTTCAGCCAGTCTTCTCTTTCCTGTACCGAGCAGCACTGATCCTGATCAATAGTTCTCCGGGCTTTCTAAAAGTCTTTCAGAGTTTTTCTTTGGACACTTTCTGCGTAGTCGAAAATTTTCAGCCGTGTCCCTCAATCTGACGGTGGCAGTCCGACGTTCAGTGTGTCCTCAAGAAACTCTGAGGAAACCAGAGAAGTGGAGGGGAAAATGGGAAGTGGCAGGTCTAAAACACTATCTAAAATAGATGAATAGAAACTGTAAAGCATGTCCTTAAGAAATGCTGTGAAAAAAAAGAAAAAATCCTGACAGGGTTTAAGAGATGCATCATCCTGCAGCTTGTATATTTCTAAACTGCCAGAGAACAGTTCTTTGTTTTTTATCTAGAGATTTTATTTTTGTGATTCACTTTTAATGACGTTAGTGGTGTGAGCGCTGTTATTTTTCTACAACAGTCACTATCAAATTAGCCTCTGGGTTGAATATGAGGCTGGGTTGAATTGGATTTGCAGCTGTTGGATTTGCAGGTTTTAATAAGTCAGAGGGATTTTCACAAAGCTGAAAAACCGATTACTGGTTGGTAGAAATATATTGTGGTCATGCACTTACCACGGACATAAAATAATGTCAACAACACATTCATGCACTGTGTTGCAGAATTATTTAACATTTTGTGTGTTTCGTTTTTAGCCAAAACCTTCAAGTTTGGTGCCATTACTTTCTTACGCCGATAATGGCTTTCTTCTTTTCAAGATATTGACCACCTCATAAATAAATACATTTCACATGATTTTGTTACAGGCTAATAATACATAGTTGTCTGCTTGTTTGCCTTTTCTTTTTAGACCAAATTTTACTCAGCAAACTAGGTAGCACTTAAAGTTTTACGGTGCCTTGCAAAACTAGACATAACCCTTCATTTTTCACATTTTTACATCCACAGAGTGTCTGTTTCATACAGGGATTTTTTGAAAACTCCAAGACAAAAGTTACATATAGGGAAAGGAAAAATAAAATAGATTTTTTTTGTTTTGTCATCATGATGTTTGTAACTGAGGCAGGGGATGGAAAATAAAAAAAAACAAAAAGCAGATACACTAATCAGAGGCAATGAAGAAAGAGAACAGTTCTAAGAGAACCAACCTCAAATTTACAGAGAACGCGTAAACTGAGAAATTAGACACAAAGGAATGAGCCTGTACGGCAACCCCATTCTAGCAATGATGAAGAGACGTGATCATAAACAACAGAAAAATGCTTAAGACTGTGAGCCAAAAGGAAACCAAAACACCTTGGGATTGTAACAGGTTTTTACATATAAGAACTCTTGACGTCTTTGTGCTATTCTTCCATGAAGACCAGATTTGTGCGATCTACAATCAATAGTTGTTCTTTTGACAAATGTTCCCACCTGAGCTTTGGGCCTGTGCAATTTCTCAAACTTACCTTTACCCAACTGGTTGCTTCTCTGATTAATGCTCTGCTCTCTTGTAGACGTATCGCAGTTGTGCTATTGTGTAGTTGCACTATTATCTTTCCCTTTGCAGACAATAACTTGAATGTAACTGATCTCACAGAGCTCTTGTATTATTTCTGAACTTCACCCTGCACTAAAACTGCCAGCAGAGCTAGCCACGTTAGGTACACTAACCTCTAATTAGCTAAAAAAAAAAAAAATAAGAATCTCAGCTTTGCTAACACTAATCCACTTCACACATGTAAAAACAACTTAGCGCAAGATAATGCTAACTGCTACGCATAAAGAAAGTGGCTAAATATAAAAACGCAGCTCTGCTAACGCACAAAAAATTAGCAGAAGCTAATGCTTAATCACTGAACTCATAAAAAGTTAGCAGATGCTAATGCCAACCATCAAGAAAACAGTTTGTGCCACACATCTACATTTCCTTCCGCCTGTTGACTTACTTTAAAATTTGAACTTAAAAATTGAAATTTTTGGTTTTCATTTCCGAGCTGAAAACTCACAATTGTAAGCTTCCAGTTTTCAACTTGAAATTGTATGTTTTAAGCATGTAGCGGGACATGATCCAAGTCATAGAAATCGGAAGCATTGTATGGCCGTATTAGGTTTAAAAAGGCTCAAAAACGGTGGCCATCTTGAATCACGCCCTTCATCCTGAACTTCCAGTTGTCAGTGGGAAATATGAAAAACACATGGGCCTGACGGTTGCGATTTTTAACATTTGTTTGGCTTGTAACCACGTTTGAAAGACTTTCACAGTAGTATGCTGCACTGTGAAAACAAAGAGTAAAAAAAAGGATAGAAGAAGAGTTTTCATCCCCAGCGAGGAGAACGGAGGGCAGAGGCTGTGTTATTCTTTGGAAGTGGAAAAGAAGAAGGAGGTGGGTAGAGAGCAGAGATAAGGTTCATTAGAGGAGGTACCTGGGAACAAAGCATAATCTCCGTTTTAACCTTACCTTTAGACAAAGGCCGCAGTTGCTGCTGCGATAAAGGACTAGTACAGCCCTCAGGTATGCACAGCATACTGATTAATCCCCTACTATTGTTATCAGGAGATGTTGGCTAATGCTGCTCCTCTGCTGCCAGGGAGGACATTTTTCTCTCCCGTACCTTTTCTGTTCCTCGCGCTCTTTTTTTTCCACCGTCTGGATCTATCCATCTCTCCTTTCACGTCGAGTGGAGAATAGCTGCCCCGGGGCTTTTGATGGCGTAAAGGGGGCGTCTGTGTTTTGATAAGTATTGATATCAATCTTTTCAAATCTGAATTTAATGGCCCGATATGCCCGGACCGGCGGACATTCGTCTTCCCAATTCTCATTTGAGGAATCGTGTTAAATAGGCTTCCCGAATTAGCATTAACTCATTTTTGAGCGGGAAGTCGCTGCGTCCGTTTTTGTCCCGGCGTCTCCCAAACGCAGGGGGCCACGGCGAGGGAAGGTGAGGAAGGAAAAGCAGTAAGGCGAGTGAAAGACAAAGGGGTTTAAAAGGGAGACAAAATACACAAAGGAAGGGGGAAAAAAATCCAATAGGAAGAGAAACCGAGGCTCAGCAGGAGTTCAGGCTAACCTCCTGTGCTCCTTCTCCTCCTCCTTCCTCTTCGCTTCCCCTCAGCCTGCCTCCCTTGATGGATTGGCCCATCGGATAGAAATAATTAGGATGAGCTGTACTCTGGTCTTCCTGAACGCAGCGTTACAGGGAGGGGGGGGACAGGGGCGAGCTTTAAAAGCAGCACTTCCACTCCGCCTTTGTATTCCTATAGGCAGAGGAGCCTTTGTACATGGGCTGAGGATTTGGGCCTCCGCCGGCTCCCCGGAACCTGCAAAAGTTACTTGGGGTGGATGGGAGGAGAGGAGGCTTGCTTATTAATTTTTGAATTGGTGTCCCGCTTGTTTGTGCCAAATTATAAAACCACTAGTGTTGCAGCAGTCACCTCATCTCCCCCATCCCATTCTGATCTGGGGTTTAACATTCAGCTCGTCCTCCTGTCCGCCCGGATCCCTCTGCGCCTCTGCCACACGATTGGCTGATGAGATATGTCGCCTTAACAAGCCGTCGAACAGGTGTGTTACTCCTGTCACATAGTAAATTACCGAGCCTGGGATGGTGGGGGGAGGGACTGCATAATCGCGTATGCATTCTGCCCTCCCATCCCTGGTCTCATCGCCATGGAGAGAGTCGGAGGCCGACACTCTATTCTGCGGATTGCTGATTAAATCCATTGTCATGCTGTTTGTTGAACTCCGTCACACCTGTGTGTGACTCTCGCGAGGGGGTGTTGAATGCAGAGCAGGGAGATGAGGGCAGGTGTGAGGGGTCAGCAAATCACAGCCACGTGACTTAAAGGAGCAGCGCAAACACCAATCAGGACATTCATACTTCAAGTAATTGTAATTTTATTGATTTATTTAAGGGCTTATTGTGATAACCGGTTAGACTACGGACCCCTCAAGGGGATATGGGATTATTTCTTCTTTCTTTTGCATTACCTCACAATACTGTACTGATCAGTTCATGCGGCATAACTGAATAATGTAAGCCATCGTACTTTCTAGTATTATGCAAGGTTTTCATGAGGTTTTTTCCATGTATATCTCGTTAAATATCTGAAGTTTTATATCTTTTTCTTTAGGATAAAAAGAAAAAGGTCTTTCCTCTAACTTTCCGCAAGACAGGAAATATACATCGAAACTATTTCCGGGTTATTATCGCGTCATCTGTCAGTTTCGATTGCGTCTCTATTGTGTCGGTAGTATTTTTTTCTCGGTGATCAGTTGTGATTTTCTCCAAATACAAAGTTGTTATCTAGAAAATTATCTAGCAGATACATCACTCTAGTGTTAGTCTTCAGGGGCAACTTGCTGTCACAATATTTTATTTCACCTGTAAAAATGTTCTGAAATAGAAATGGTGACTGGATATTCCTGCTTTTTCATTCGTCTGCCATGTTGGGTTTAACAAACATTTTTTTGCACTTGGCAGTGGATGGCCAGTAGATGATGATGCGTTGTATGATGCACTAGAGTCCACTTATAGTCCATTTATAGCATAAAAATCCACAAGAAAAACAAGGAAGTGGCTTTTAGATAGCCGTCATGTTTGTGACGTCAGTCAGAATTATGAACGATTTAGTAGTATCTGCACATTGATTGCAATCATTTTATCTGAAAAAAATAAAATAAAATCACACAAAGCACAATGTAGAGCAAGGTTTAGTCACCCCCTGATATTTGGGACTAATGAAGTATTTCATTAGAGCACCAAGACACTTCAAACGCTGGTCGGAAAGGCCTGGATTTGCATATTTCTAATTCCTCAGGCTGATTCATCGGTAGCCATGAACTCGTCTGAACACTTATCACACAATGAAAGCAGGAAAAAAAACAGAGGAAACGACAGTAATTTCAGGTAAATGTTTTCACTGCCTATAATGTGACTCAGATGCCGAGCGATGCCGGCGCATGTGAGGTCAAGCACTGACAATGAATACTGAAAAGAACTCAGTTTGAGTTTCAAAAGTCTCACGGAGAAGAAAAAGTTATTTTCCCGCCGCGCTGGCCGATCTGAGAGGAATCTTAACATTTACCTTACCCTCAGCGCACAATTTATATGTGTGCAAAAAAGCTTTTTGGAGAGAAAAAAAAAATCAATTCTATTAAATACTAGAGAATTGCGTCCAAAAAAAAAAAATAAAAAAGATGAGCAGACAAATCCATGCCTCGTATGACAGAATTTAGATCTCCTTAAATGTACGATCTTCCTCACAAGCTGTGAGCCGAACATCCCTGAACGCCTATGAACCGAAATTGAAAGAGCGGCGCGTGCGAGACTGGGAGGAAAATGAAAGTCGTCTCTGAGAAGAATCAAACGTGAACTGAAACGCTTTTAGCCGTCTTCCAGAAACACATTTAAAAAGAGACACTAACAGAACCAATCAAACGTTGGCTTCTGGCTCTTTTCCTATTTTTTTTTTTTTTTTTTTTCACATGAAAGAATGGAAATTAAAATAATCTTCCTTCCCAAATAAAGGAGAATATAGACATTGTCAGAGTTTGTGCCTGGGGAGAGAGTTTGGACAGCCCTACCTGTCTCTGATTACACCTGCCTCCAACTGGACAAGGTGTTGTTGCTGACCTTGGGTCGCCTTGACCTGCAGACTGTATATGTCGTCTGCAGCCTTCCTCTCTGTTTTCTTTTGTTTTGTTTTTAACAGTGATGAAGTTGGAGCCCCAGGGATGTAATCTACCCTCACACGTAAAAACCTTTTAGAGGTTGGGTTTCGGCTCCAACTGGTGCCAACCCTTAACGTCAAACATATTGGTCAAAATCACGATCAGAGTTCACTGCAAAGGTATTCGGTCCCCATTTCCCCCCTTATGCTTGGAGTTAAATCTACGGGTTGGGTAAACGCCTCAGAGGTTTTCCAGAGAGTGTCCATGAATAAAAACGTCACGTAAACCAAAGAACACGGCAGGACGAGGGTTGAGGAACATCAAGGGGAAAAATGGCAACAACAAAATAAGAGAAATCTATACGAATTTCTTTTTATAGTTGGTCATACGAGGGACATGGCAGAAGATGTTCTGGTCAGATCAAACCAAAATTATGTGGCAATACACCTTTAAAGTTCAATTCAAAAATACTCTATTGATCCCAAAAGGAAATGAAATGTCATTGTAGATGCTGATGGGCAACATCTCCTGTAGCGGTCTGTCTCACAGTAAATTTGAAAAAGCCTCTGACTGAAGACGCTCTCACGAAGAGGACGCTCAAGGTTGTCTGTACTTATCTAAATGTTATGTGTCTTTACCAGGTCGGTTCCACACAGTGGAGCACGATGGGGGCGGTATCATGCTGAGGTTTCGGTTTTTGTAGGGACAGACAGGCTGTTAGTCGGAGCCGTTTGGAGCGTCGCTGGAGCTAAACACGCGACGAGAACTCCTTCGAAGCGTCAGGTGGAGGTTATATTTCCAGCGGGACGTTTATGTCGTCCTTCGTCGGTCAAATAAAATCTCCTGAAGTTCCCGCACATAATGCGACAAACTCTGGAACCGTTCCAGGACTATCTGCAGCGTAACGTCTCACTTCCTGTCATTTATTTATCCGGGGAGGAGACGAGGCATCTTTCTCAACTTCCCGCTCTGCTGTTCCTAAATGCTTCAGACTGCCGCTGACAGACAACCAAGACCAACGTTCACACACTCTCCGACTTGAGCTGGAGTCCGTTCCTCAGATTCATTATTCAAACACGACCTTTCTCTCTCTTCCCTGTCCTCCTTTTAAAGTGGTACCTGCACGAATTTAGTCAGATAGAAAGATTGGCCGGCACCCTAAAAAGAAGAAAAAAAAAAAAGAAAAAAGAAAGCAAGGCGGTGGCGCCGCCGCAGACAATCTGCTCCTGGCACTTCACACTTCTCCATTACCGAGATGAATGGGATCCATCAGAGCGGGGAAGAGATGGCTGGGAACTGCTTTGTGTTTTGTTTTTTTTTTGGTGAAAACAATGCCGGCTGGGTGAGAGTGAGTGTGTGCAGGACGAACACGTTGAGCAGAAATAATAATAATAATAATAATAATAATAATAATAATAATAATAATAATAATAATAATAATAGTGATTATAAAGGGGCTGTGTGGATGAGTGGCAACCTTCTCTGAGAATTTGTGTCTTTCTGTTTGTTTTGCTTTTCATGTTCACCGCGCGGCACCTTGTTCCCGTCAGGCTCCGCTTGCTGATCAAACTCTGGGCCTGAGTGGCTCAGCTGTCTGCAGGGGGCAAAGGCTGCACATAAAAAAAAAAGAAAGAAAGACTGGTCACAGCTCTCTGGGCCGCTTTTATGTCCCTCGCTTTTTTGGGGTTTGTTTTTTTTTTTGCACCAGGTGCAAACTCGGAGCACTCACCAGATTTAAAACATTTACACTTGATCCGTCAACTGCCCTCTCTCCCCTCGTTTTGTCTCATCCCCCTCCAAGTGCATTCATCCAGCAGAAGCGTGTACGCTCGGAGGACAAAGGGGAAAAGGCAACATTAAAGGATCCCTGCGCAGGAAGTGAAAACATTACGGCTTCATGACTCGCATTCAGGCCACGCGCTCTCTGCCTTCAGTCTCATTTAAGCTTTTTCTGGCAAAGAGATATAGGCTAATAAAGTCTCAGTTGTGTCATAAATACATAAGTACAGGAGCATGTTGTGTAATAGAGAAGTAACCCCTCCTCTTAGCTGACATGATGCATTTTATATGGAAGACATGGAGAAACCTTCTCCACATCGATGATGGAAGTCAAGGAGTGAAGACAGAACTCCGTTTATTGAACTGGGGCACATTTTCAGTTTCAGAAAAACTCTCCTTAGATCCGTCTACGCGTGTGTGGACAAGGACTCTTGGATTGGAGCGACTTTTTGGTTCCGTAAACTAAAAAAGGGGATTATTCTACTGTGCTCAGTCGTAACGATGAAAGTGAAACATGGTCTGGGCTTGGAATAGGCCATTCCAGCACGTGAATATGCATTGATCTGAACCAGGAGTGGCATTCCTGCCATTGCTTATACTAATAAAGATTTGTCAAGATCCAGCAGTGCTATTCAAAAAGTGTCTAAAGCTTAGCAACTGTGTAAATGACTACAATATGACATTTGTTTGTTTCACTCTAAAACTTAAGAATCACAATTTGATGTCTATTATTTAGCTTTACAGAAAAAGCAAATACAAAATGTCTATATTTCTTTAAACAGTTTGTCAACAGTTATGCAAAAGAGGGACAACATATATTACAAAGCTGTCATAGTTAACTTTTTAAAAAAGGCAGGCATCACTCTGTGGTGGAAACATGATGCAGATAAGCCACAAGATCACTTTTTTTTTTTTTACTTTTAAATCTTCAAAAACTGCTTGGCTTCATGTCAGCTTTGACCTCATTAAGAGCCGCAGGTTAATTCTTGACTCTTATCGTCGTGTTGGAAGGATTCGCCCGGATCCTGACTTGTCCGCTGCAGCCCCTAGGTTTTCTTTGTCATTGTTTCTTTTTTGTTTTGTGTTTTTTCCAGGATCTAACGAGAGCATCTCCCCCACCTGCCTTCTGGGAAAAAAAAAAAAAACAACTTAAACAGGACTTGCTATCCACAAATAAAAATCCCAATAAAATTGGCTGTTGTTTCGTCTCGTTTGCCAGACACACTGATGAGGAAAGCTATCCAGACGTTTTTCTTTTATTTAAAAAAAAAAAAAAAAAGGAAAAAGAAAGATTTGCTTGAGCAATATGGGGCAAAGTGTTTTATGAAATCAGCGCCGGTGCCGAGCTGAGTGCGCTGGCATGGATTTAATGGGGGCTGATACGAGCACTGAATCACTTTTGCAGTTAAAGTACTTGATAAACCTGGCTTTTGCCAATTCCTTTGAGTCATCTGCCGGTGAGGTTAAATAAATCAAGCTCAAATAATGAGGTAATCCAACACGTCACATTCGGAGCAATAATTTGAAATGATGAATGTGGCCGTTTAATTCTCAGATAGCGCTTCCCGGAGAAAAAAAACAGGCCCTACATCAAGTTGTACACATATAAAACCAAAATGAGTTCACGCCGTAGAAAGCCCTCTAAATCTAAAGTGGATCTTCCCGACGCACATTTTTCCACTCCTGTAGTTCTCCTTTTGACTAAGGAGAAACTGCAAGCCCTCATTTCGTGACACGCAGTGTGAATCTGCAATCACATCCCAGATTCACACTGAGAATTTCCCCTCCAAAACCCGGCACCGAGTGGCTCAGTCGGCCCAAAGTTCACGGAGGCAACGTTGCCTTCGATGACGGACGTTTCATGTACAAGCAGACCGAGGGCATGATGCGCGTCTGAGCAGAGCCCTGACATCGGCCTGTCCGGGCCGCCGCAGGCGTGAATTTAACGTGCTGGAGAACGCCTGGCCACGTCGATCTGCTCGCTCCCAAACCGCATCTTCTCGGATGGAGTGGAGCGAGCACGAGTTATTTGACTCTGCTCTGACCTTCGGCTGAAGCGGAGAGTTTCCAACGACTGCTAAAGGCGAAAAGAACATCGACGGAACGATAGTATAATAGTCAACAAATCTGCATGTTAATGTTTTGTCACCCTGCAGACTTTAAACACCGTTTCCCTCGACTCTTTTTTTTTTTTTCCTGTTTTGTCGTGCAGCAACAACAAATTTCGGTTTATTCCCCCTGGTGTTTTATGGGATAACTCATCTCAAAGCATCAGACAGCTGTGAAGGGGAACGACAACAATACATAAATTTGCAGCATTTACAAACGGAATATGTGAACCATTGTGAATATTCATGTGTGCCTCCCATCTATACAACCACTTTGTGGAACCACCTTTCACTCCCAATTACAGCTGCAGAATTTGGGGGCTGTATCTTTTCTGCCAGATGTGGACTTTGGAAGATTGGAAATTTTCCTCTCTTTTTGTTGTCTGTTCTGCTAAAAAGAAAACACAAAAGTAAAGCCAGATTGAATGTAGGAGCCTAGATTTGGCTGCCAAACTCTGTTAAAGTAAAGTTGGCCACTCCTATATGTCAAAACGTGTGAAACTTCAAGAAGAGGAGCTCATAATACGCTGCTGTAACGTAAAGACGACAGAGGCGACGGTGACATGTTTGATTGTGCATGCCTTTTGTTCCGTTTGCAGGAAGCCTCGGCCAGGAAGGCGCAGAAGGAAAATAGAGCCAAGGCCAACGATTCGCCGCGGAACTAAGGAGCTTTATGTCTGACAGCATTCTTGAAGGTGTGGGAGCAAGCTGTGAACGTTGCGGCCAGTGTGAAGCCTCGGCGCGGCGCTCGCGGAGGTTTCATGCGGTCCTGAGGTCCTGCTGCTAAACTGCAAGCAGACAGCTTGGAGTGATGTGAAGAGGCAAGAGTTTTCTGGAGAGTTTCCTCTTCTTTTTTGTCTTCTTCTTTTTTTTCAGAGCATGTGGCTCTGAAGTCTGTCCTTTTAAGCCCGGTGAGATTTTCAGACTGGGATCGCATCCAACGGAGACTTCAAAATCCATCTTTTCTCTTTGGTTTCTAATTAGCGGCGAACAGATGACGCATCCTGAAGAGACAGACGGGAAGAGGGCATGTAGCTGTGTACAACAAAGCCTCTGGCGGCTGATATCAACCTCGCACGCCACCAAAATGTTCACTCTGATTTAATCTTTCCAATACATTTCTTCCAGGTGAAAGCTTTTTTTTATTTTTCATTTTTTTAGCCTTTGCCTGGGAGACGCCAGATTTCAGGTGATCTGAGGCGAACTTATAATAAGCCCTCATTTCGTGACATGTAGCCAAGAGATTAGATCTGACAGGGCAAGGCATTGGCTGGTGCCGAGGCTGCAGATCTGCAAGCTAAGCTCTGGATTGGAAGCCTTCCAAAGCGTGGAACAGCTCGCTGAAACCAAGGGCTCCGCTGCTGCATGATGATCGCGGGCGTGTGACTGTGAGAAATGGCACGCTTCCCTTTTCACCAGCCCACCTGCTGCTGTGACACACTTTAACCCGAGCCTTCGCTCTCCTCCCACAAGGCGCAGCTCCGGCAGGAAGAGGCGTTGTGGTTTATACAAGAGAGAGAGAGAAAAAAAACAGAGAGAGGAAAATACTGAAACTTTCTTACAGTCGGATGTTGGTGGAGTTTTCCCCCTGCTGACCCAACATACCTTGCACTCTGCAGAGCTCCCCGAGGGGGAGGGAATGCAACCTCGTCTAAGGCGTGAGCTGTCAGCTCGAGCTGTTCCAGCATATGAATCGCGCACTATAGCAAAGGACGTGTTCTCGCAGCCCTGCTTCTAGGCAGGTGAACTGAGCTTGCCATATGGCTTAGAGGGAAGCTTATTAGGCTCAGAGCAGAAAACACATTACCCACAGTGGGCCGAGGCCACAGAGGGATGATTTCCATTCTGAAAGCCTTTAATTCTGGCCATTGTGTGTTGTATAACGGCGTAACGAGTGGGGATGATGGAAAAGCTTTCTATTTACTTGTTTGTGCATGATGTCAAGGGAGGAGAAATTGAACTGATTTCTCTTAATTGAAGTTGGAGAGTACAAACTGCGTGAGCTAGTGTACCTTTTCCTTTTCTTTAACAGCCATTCGGGACTCCTAATTTGCAAATAATGCACTCATTGTCTTGCTTTTTTTTATTTTTTTTTTAAGATATGTATGCAAAAAAATATGTTTGCAAATTCAATTAAACTAACTGAATTCCAGCATGGCTCATGGCTGCTAGCAGTGCAATGAGTGGAGTTGTGAAATATTCCACAGTCGAACGTCAGTTGTGTTATAACCACGATGAAGGGATTTTAATTGACAGCAACAAGTGTTAGGCCATGGCTGATGAGCGTGTGTGTTCGGTGGACGCTGCGCAAACGTCGGCAACTTTCTGCAGACCTACAAACTTCAGGTGACCTTCAGATTAGACCAAGAGCAGTGCTGGGAGCTTCCTGGAAAGGGTTTTCAAGGTCAAGTAACTTCATTAAACACCCTACATGCAGAGTATTGTTCTTTGGCTACCCAAACCCGATCTTTTTGCCCATCCGTGACCAAAATCCCAATTTGTTTATGGCAGTCTGAATGACCCGATTCCAATCTTTTCACTGCCCCGTCAAAAAAAAAAAAAAAAAAACTTCCACATTTTGTACTAAACTATTCGGACAAATATCTGATTGTTTTCAAAGCGTCTGCAGTCTGAACGCATCTGTACGCCATTGACTTGCACCATAATTCTGCACCAAAAGAAGTCAAAATTGTTTAATTATTCTGTAACAGCTTCCAGATCATGTGACCAAAATTTTTGTTGCCATGCTGGACTAATGGGATCCACCAAGTTCCATTCATTTGAATTAATTAGATTTTTTTCTGTTAAAATTTCATTGGGAAATAATTGATCACTTTCAATGTGGCTAAATTACAATGCTCAACTAATGAAATGCCTTTATTTCTATGACATCAATTGGTCAGCTACTGGGCCGTTTTGATTGACTTTTGTTGATGGTTCCTAAACCAACAAATATATTCTGGGAGCCTCATATAGGTGACGACACCTGGCAGGTCAAGCCATCGCTGCCTCGAGTGAGAATGTCTGTCAATAACCAACTTGAAACTAACTTCACTACAGGGGTAAACCACTATGAAAGTAAAACCAGACATTCGGAGCGAGGAAAACGGATAATCCAATCAAAATTCTTCTACTCCACTTAATTCCTCTGTTCGCAGCCAGAACCTTCCCAATGCTAAGGGTGGGCCAACATCATGTCAAACCCCATAGATTACCAATAGGATCTCCTTACAAGTTCATATGATAAATGGCTGCTTTAACAAGTCAGAGGACTCCAAAACTCTTCGGATTCCTACATTCAGGAATGTACATAATGATGGTTGGAAGATGTTGTACTGACAGAAGCGAGGCTGCAATGCAGCTGAGACCAATGGACGACCCCCAGCAGGCAAAGCGGGGGAAGTGTCTCGTTCAAGGACACGGAAAGGCAAATACTTTTAACAATGTGATGTACTGTACATCTGGTGGCATCACCTAAAGCGGAATTATGTTGTATCTTGCGAAGCCGTGGCATGTTACCTGAATAAAACACAGATAGGCTGTTAGTGAAGAGGACCAGGGAAACTAGAATGGCTACATGTCAGCATCAAAGGTTATCAGCCACCATTTTGAGCAGGGATGCTAAAAAAAAAAAGAAAAGAAAAACGTGCAACCTGTTTGATGTGAGACAGTAATTACATTTTTACATCCCTGCATTACTTCTGTATCGGTCACTACTTCTGCCGTAAAAGACTGCCAGACAGGCGGGCTTGTGATGAGCCCAATCCAGCCAGGTAGCTCCACCATGCCTGCACATGCCTAAGTCAACACAAAAGGCAGGAGGAAAGAAACCCCATCTCCTGCGAGTCACAAAGTGATGATGAAGGGCCAGGCTGGACCGAACGGCGAAGAGGACAATGATCGCAAAACGAGAAAACACTGGATCTCGTTTGTATCACCTTAAGCAGATGGGATGATTTCAGAATACAGGATGGAATCTGGCAAGTCGCTTGTCTGCCATTTTGTTCACCAATGTCAGCATTGTGATTTCATTGACCCAGTAACACGCAAGCAAGAATTATCTGGGCTTTTTTCAAGGTACTTTGTAGAAGGATAGTATTTTTGTGAAAATCCTGCAATTAAAATCCATTCTTCATCGCCGTACATTGGTTCTCGGTGAGCATTTTCTAATGAAATAAATACATAAAGACATTGTGTCTCTGTTACAAGTTATGGTAATTATTGTTGTCTTTTTTTTTTTTTTACAGCTGGTTGAATAATGATCATTGTGGCTCCAGTCAAGCCTTGTTTCAAACTCTGCATGCTGAGGCTCTGCAACGCCTCACCATGAATGCGTAAACACTGACCCCTAGAGGTTTACAGTAGAAACTGCTCCTCAAATGTACCCTAAGGGTTTATGTCACTCTTGTGGTTCTTTAAATGCCACAGTAAAGCCTGTTTAATCATGTTTATCTCCCACTGCATGAGTTTAAATTTGTGAAGCAAAAGCACAAGTCGAGAGATGCCTCTGGAACGACGTGTATCACTTATTTGCATCAGCTGTTGACGTGAAGAGCTCTCAGCTGGAGGATCTAATTAAATCTCCCTAATTCTTGATTCCTGAGATCATTTTAACTGTTCGACTATGCATACCGTGGAAATGTTTGTTTTGTAGTATGCTTGAGTATCCTGGGTATCACTGGCTGAATTACACAAACGTTGCAGCTTTTAATCGGTTTACGACTACCGTGTTAACTTTGTCAAAAGTGCACTTCTTCCATTCAATTTTTAATGTTATTTTACTATGGATAACTGGTCAAGAACTCTAAGTAGGTGTTAGTTAATTCACAATACTGTTGATGAGCATGGATGGATGGACGGACGGACGCCCAGCCATACATTTTGCATCTGATTAAGTACAGGTGCAAAATGGGAACAAGCAAGGAATGATAAAATGACATGTAGGTCTGATATGGGTAAAAAAAACCAAACAAATAACAGTGAATTGTGAGGGCTTGACGCACTTTTTCAACAGTTTAAAAAACTGGCAGTAATCTGTTGGCGGATTGTTTTGATATGTGACAAAAAGAGATGCAATTAAAACACCATAGCACGTAGCAGCGAGTGATGTTTTCACATCTCACGTGCTGAGAATGTGACCGTATCATTTGGGAAACTACAAAAAGTTCACATAGGACTGAGGCGCATGCTGCCGAGGTTAAGATGTCGTTGAAATTACCGTTGCCAAGTTTCTTGCCTCCCAGCAAAGGCATAAAGAAGCTGAAGCACATCAGTCAGCACTTCAAGCCAGAACCAGGAAGAAAATTATTTATGAAAGGGAAATAATACATAAGACAAGAATGGAAGTTCCTGTCTATGCCATGAATATTTTCCAAAATGTAACCACAAAGGAAGCATCACGCGATCAGAGAGAGGAAAAAAACAACAACAACAACAAAAAACTGATACATTCAGTTGAGAAATTGGCTCTGCTAATGTCACATCATCACACTTTGCACAGTTGTAACTATTTTCCCCGCAACAAAAGAGAAAAAAATGAGAGCTGGGAGACTTCCTATAAAGATATAATTATCCCTCTCCTCTTGCTCTCCCAGAGTCACTCTTGTTGCCTAGTAACCACTGAGGGTAAAAAAGAAAAACTCTGCACAGCCCTGTTCTGCAGCTTGGTACAGTGTCTGCAAATCATCATCATCACCATCATCATCTCACCGCATTTCACGGCTACTGATAAACAGGAGGTAGCAGGAGCTGCAGCAGGGCATGTTTTCAAGCCTGATGTGTCTCTGCTGGTGTATTAGCTGTGGACTAGCGGAGCAGCAGGGCACATGTAGTGAGGCGGGATGATGCAACGAGGATGAGGCCGACATGTTCGCTCTAAGAAAGGTGCCAGGAGGCAGCAGGATGACGGAGAACAAGAAGCTCCAGCTGAACCCCGACTAAACGTGAAGCCTTGTGTAGAATATGCAGCTTCAACGGACGTACAGAAAGACAAACAACAGTCTTTCTATACGTCTCGGGAAAGGATTTCAAACACATATGAAGTGTGGATCATTTATTTGGGAGTGGGAATTCAAACTTAAAGGTTATATATCTTCCAGCCACATAGTGCCACTTTATAGCACAATCACGGAAATACCTTGAGTTCAGTTGTTATACAAAAAATACTGTGTATATCAAATATATGATTTTTTTTGACAGCTTCTAAAAAAGACTGAGCGGTAATCTCTGTGAGATACCCAAGTATTGTTTTAAAAAAAAGTAGTCCTGCTTAAACACCTCTCTTTGGTGTTCCTTTGTCCTTCGCTAATGTTCAAATCTCTGAGGCCTTCAGAGAACACCTGTATTTACGTGGAGATAAAATTATCCAGCGGTGAACTGGATTTACTGACCAGGTGGCTGCTGGAGGCAGCTGGTTGCAGAAACACCCACAGTGGTGACCATGTATTCTGACCTATATTATTTTCTCTCCTAGTATTATTGCATTGCCAGTGCAATGTTCCTCCAGGAGGTGGCAGGGCAAACACAGAATTGCGACGTGATATTTGAAATGTCAAATAAATTTTAATCTAGGAGAATTCATATATTTCAGTAAATTATTGCACCATAAATCATGAAAAATAGAACAAAAGGTAAGATCATAAACATTTTTGCAGCCTTTGGGTTGCAAACCTAACTACGTGGATTCATCCGCATGTCTTAAATGTTTAATAGGCCTAGTTTAGTGAACATTTTTACTGAACTGAAACGCAGGCGTGTTATAAACGCGAACCTGCTCTGGCGTAGACTCGAAGGCGTCCCCCAGAGTTCAGAGGTCACCGGCTCGCCTCTCAAAATGGCGGCGCCTGCACGGGAGTGGAGCGACGAGCAGCTCAAAAGTGACGACTTGCCCAAAAAAGACGTAATAAAGTTCCTGCAGGACAATGCGGCCCACTCGGTAGGGTCCCCACTCGAGTGCCGCCTCGAGTGGGACTAGCTTCTTTGTAAATCCCCCCCACACACGCACGTTGCTCTGCAAGCATGCTGCAGAGTTAGCATAGCAGCATGAGAAACATGTTAGCGTCCAGAAAACAGCGCCGCCAGGTAACGCAAAAGCTGTGCGTGCTGACGTTTCTCCGTGTTGTCTTTCAGTTCCTGAATGAGCACAAACTGCTGGGAAACATTAAAAATGTGGCCAAAACTGCAAAGAAAGAGCAGCTGGTCGCCGCGTACAACCAGCTGTTCGAGAGCAAAGTAAGTGAACGTTGTCATGTTGCTCAGCCTGCATCCATCAGCTGGCTGAGCTAAAGGTTTGGCTTTCTGTGTGTGTGTGTGTGTGTGTGTGTGTGTGTGTGTGTGTGTGTGTGTGTGTGTCTGCAGAGGTTTAAAGGCACGGACCCAGTGGAGGACGTAACCGAGCAGGTCAAAGCTGTGAAGGTGGAAGAGAAGCCCAAAGAAGTCAAAGCAGAAGTTGTGGACGAGGTGGTGCTCAGCTCATGGTTTATATGACAGCGTGTTTTCCTTTCAAACGCCTCCCGCCTGGTTTGAAGCGTCTTTTAAGACGTCTCTGCTTGTTCCAGGGTCCTCCGAAGTACACCAAAGCGGTGCTGAAGAAAGGAGACAAGACCAACTTCCCAAAGAAGGGCGACACCGTGAGCTGCTGGTACACCGGGAGCCTGGAAGACGGGACGGTCTTTGACACAAATGTTCCCGCAGGTATGACTGCTGACTGAAGAAGCGCCCCATTAGTGCTTTAACACCGCCAACGAAAGATTTTAAGCCGACACTTCCGCCTTATCTGCAGGTGCAAAGAAGAAGAAGCAAGCCAAGCCGCTGAGTTTTAAAGTGGGCTTGGGCAAAGTCATCAGAGGGGTATGTCACCATTACTACCTTTTGTGTTTACGGCTCCAAAGGGTTAAATTGACTCATCATGTTGGCAGATGCATTCATTTTGGCAAAAACACCTGCTCCAAAAGTCCAACCGAACAGGCCAGTGGGTGAGACGACTAGCTGTACAGCTTTCAGAGCTAAGAAGTGTGAAGCACGGTGGTGGCACCGTCATGCCGAGGGGCCATTTCGCCGCTAGTGGTACTGGTGCTTTGCAGAAATTGGGAGGATTACGAAAAATAGTGACTTCCACCATTTTTTATTTTTACTTCACCTCAGAACCATTAGATGGTACAAAGTGGGACAATGAAAAATACCAGCAATCCCACACATCAGAACTGGGTTTTTTTAAAGCGTAAAGGTTGAGGATCAGTTCTGATCTGGTCAAATTTGGCTTCTTTGCAACTGGAAAATTGATATTCATCCAGATGATAGTGGAAGTGCACTTGGACGTTTTAGCCTGCATGTATAGCTGTGATCCCGGGTCGTTTTGGAGAACACGGGACAGTTGGATGCGATTATTTCTGTTCTGACCCCAGTGGGACGAGGCCCTTCTGACGATGAGCAAGGGCGAGACTGCTCGGCTGGAGATCGAACCTGAATGGGCGTATGGGAAGAAGGGCGTTCCAGATTCCAAGTATCCTTTCCTCTTCGTCTGGACGGTGACGTGGTTTTCAGGTGTTGACAGAAGAGGCTTTGTGTCGACACATTTGGGCATGAGGTTGAGCTGTTGGTGATATGCAAATATTTCCTTAATTCCTGTTCCATCAGAATTCCTCCTAATGCAAAGCTGATTTTTGAAGTGGAGTTGGTGTCCGTGGATTGAATTATCTCCCAACGTGCACGAAATGTCTTGTTTCCTCCCCCTCACCCCCCCTTTACAGATTTTAAGTTTACACCGTCTTTGGACTGCATTTGTCAGTTTACTTTTCAGAACAAATAGTTGCTGGCAGTTTCAAATACCGAATGGAAAATGGATGACTTTTCAGTGTTTATCTTAATAAGTGGAACGAGGTTTTTTTTGTTTGTGTTCTTTTTTTTTTTTGCATGTACATTATGAATAATAAACCCGTTTCATTGAACTCTGTGGTTTTTATTTCAGAGGTTGCCGATTTGTTTTCAGGTTAAGAAGGACGTACCTTAGAGCTCAAACTAATTGAGTTGCTATGCAGAGTGATGCAACTTCCATCAACTGGTCTGAATTTGAAGATGCAAACCTCATCTTTAAAAAGTAAGATAGGATAATCATCACCCAGTTTTCCAATATTTGAAAACAATAATGTGCCACTGTCTATGCCAGTTACCTTCCATCACTTGTTCCACTCATAATTCACTAATACAACTTTAAGTTAAAAATACATGTTTTCCTATACCTCCATATGTAAATGACTTAATGGCAGTATTACTTTATATTCAAGGCTTTTCCACACAAGTGACAAGTTTAAACCAATTTATGAAATTCTACCTTTCAGGCTGAATCTCACTCTACACTCATAGATCAGTTAGTGGACAGGGTAGCCAATGAGGACATTGATTTTAATGACCTAAAGAAACAAATCTGTTTCAAGAGTAGAATATTTGAGAAATTACAGCAAAATGTTTTGATGCTCAGTGATCAATTCCTGCAGGTGAATCTCTGTTTCACATGTAATAAAACCCTAGTTCTTCTAGAATGTGAAATGATTGCATAAGAGTGAAATGAATGCTGCCACATTATTACTTTTAAAGTTACCATAAACAGAAACACCTATCCAGAGCACAATGGAAAACTTTCATCCAAGACCACAAAGAAACCCTGTGAAGAGCAGCTGGTTTAATGGAGAGTTAAGTTTGTGTAACTAAAGACATTACTAGATGAAGCCAAGTCAAATATCCTTTATTCTGTACAAGACAACTTTCAACTTGGTAAAAACTGATGACTCTAGAGCTGATGATGACGATGTCATTTCTCCATTAGAGCACTGAAGCAATTAGGAGTTGGCGTTGGGTCCCTTCTTCTTTCCGAAGGTGGGCACAACGTTCACAAAGCGCCTGTTGTACTGGATGCGGCGCTTGGCACGGCCGGTCTTCTTTTTCTTCTTCTCCTGCTTGTCAACCTGGAAAAAAAAAAAGAACAAAAATGTCTCAGTTTCTTGAGATAGTTTTTGACAAACGATTGCACAGTCACTTCTGCAGCAAAGAGAAAAGAATACGGGATACTTTACCTTGGGAGTCTGGCCCCTTACTTTTCCAGCACGGGCAAGAGAACCGTGCACCTTACCTGGAAGAAACAACACACAAGATTCAACATTATACCGTGACTGCATTAACAACTACAAGAAAAGACCCTGCAATTTTAAATGACCTAAATGTCACTGCATCAAGCAACTAGTTAAATTTAAACAAAAAGCCAAACATTACAGTATTACAACTGCATATGGTTTTTAAAACCTGTTACTGTGGTTCAATATCTGAATCGTGCTTTCGTGAAATAAGACGTTTGGCAACAACGTACTGACCTCCGAGCAGCCTGCCAGCCACCTCCAGGGTGCAGTGCTCAGTCACGCCGCAGGTTGCCAGGGAGGCATCGTCCTCCAGTGGGCAGCCAGCGAGCAGCAGCACCTGGTCCTCAACCAGGAGTCCTTCCAGAGCCTGGACATGGGCCTGGAAAACAACCAGAGTCAACTCATCTTTAAAATACCACTCATACAAAAAAAAAATAAAAAATAAAGGTTATAGAGAGGAATCTTACAAATTTCAGCTTGTAATTTTATTGATTTAAGTTTACCTTGATCTGGCCAACAGTCTCCTGTCCAGTCACCTCAAGGGTGTGAGTGTTCTGGCCACGCAAGAAGAGCTGCATCTTTACACTGGGAGAGAGGAAGAAAGCCAAAAGGTTAAACAATTATTGTATCACCAGCAGATGCCAGCGACTGAATTTGCAATTAACCTCCTGATTGTGCCATTATCTCAAACTACTTTATATTTGCTACTGTGGGTGAAGGTTCCCGTTTCAATGTTTCATCCAGTAAAATTAAAACTCGCTATGCATTACTTCTTGTGACCAAATGTAAAATGTTACCTCTGCAAAAGCCTTTATCAGAAGAATAGATTTGTTTTTAAGAATGAATAAAAAAAAAAAATTATTTATGAGTAAATAACATCACAGAAAATGTGTCCATATCAATCCAGCTAAAAATAATGAGGTAAATTGATCAATTCTAAAACAGTTTTGACTTCTTCTTAATAGACTAAGAAAAAAAAAAAAAACTTCCATTATACAAAAGTTGTTTCAGGAAGCAATTCAAGTTCATGGTTGTATACCAAGGTTCTGTCTTAATGGTGGAAATATACACGTTCTATAATACAATGCTAGAGGTTTCTGCTGAATAAAATGAGTCAGTCAATATTTATTATAAGTGAAATATAAACATCTAACAGAATGTTGCTGACAATAGAAATCTCTGCTGCTGCTGCTTAACAATTATAATAGTTTTAGAGATAAGCACTCTGGGGCCACAATATGATTTTTTTTTTCCTTCCATTTTTCATTTTTGTAAATTGAGACGTTACATTTTCAGATGTTAAGATTCTATAGCTTAATCATTAACAGCATAACACGATCTTTGTACTGTTTGTAAAGCCATTTAAAGGCATAACACAAACAGTTTTATTTCACTTTCACACAAACAACTGTTATAACTTAGTTACATTTTTTTAAGCCTGCATTAATCTAAAGCCAATCTTAAAACAGCAGTTGACTTAGTCTAAGTAGTTTCAAGTTATCAACGTAGTTTTTTGGTGCAACTCAAAGCTAATCTGCGACAGCAGAAATTTGTTTCAGCGTTAGCACTGTGTTTGAAAATCAACATGTCGGCCTTTCGATCGGAAACTGGTCCTGTATCGGCACTTTGACCCACAACGGAAACTAACATCAATTTGACCACATCACTAAACCTCCACATTCGGTTTTTTTTCTTTATCGAGGCCAAAATACACCCTCTTAGTTACACCAGGTCACTAAATGAGAGAAATTTATCTGCTAGAAAACGCTATGCTAGCTTAGCTTAGCCACATGGAGCATGCGTTTGAGAAAAGTCGGTCTAAAATGTGTTAAATACATATTCGAAAGAAACAAAATAGTCACGAAACACGGTGGCTATTGATTATAATGCTAAACGTGCAAAGGAATATTTCACTGGACACTTCATAACAAGAAATAATGTCAGATAACGAAGGCGACTCACCTCGTTTGATGCTAGTCGTTCCACGCTAAGCATAAAAAGGAATGTCTGAGGGGCAGCACAGCGCATGTGCAGATTTACGTAAGGTTTAGCGGAAGTAACTGTTACGCCCAGGATACGCAGCGGAGGGAAAAGTCAGAGTAACTTGAAACCAACGCATAAAAGTTAACAGATATCGAATTTAACTAAGTACCTAGTATTTTATTTACAAAATAAATGTACTACAAAAAACACCGCAAGCTCTTAAGTCAAAATTTGTTGTGAATTGTAAGCTTTTAGCAATAATTCAATCTAAGTGATGTCAGAAATACAATTTAACTATATTTGGAAGCGAGCTGTTTTTATTTTAATTTGATCATTAATCACGTGACTTCACGAATGAAATATTTTTCCGTCATTAAAATGATTACCGACTTAATTCATGTTTAATCCAACTACTTTACATCAGCATCAGTCAAACGTGCTTGACAGGAGGATTGCCTGAGTTGTAAACAGTTTATGTATGGTACTGTTACATCATGAGTACTAAATTGATTACTTCTTGCCATGAAACAGTAAGCCTTGAGGATATCAATTTCTTTATTAGGAAATCAGGTCAAAATAATAAAAAAAGAAAGAAAGAAAGAAAGAAATCAGGGAGCTCTTCGTGGAAACCGTCATGACATTTTTACAAGTTTGGAAAGAAGAATCATGACTCAAGAAACATACAGAAATGCTTCCCTAGCAACTTTAAAGCCAGAACACAAAGAAAACCAAAACTAAGTCATTCAATCTAAAAAATTAAAAAGCTGTCTTATACAGAACAAAAAAAAAAAAGGAAAATTTACTTTCAACATTTATTTCATCAAAACAAAATTGCTTTGACAACATCTCTAGAAACTGTTGTTTTAAAACCAAATTCTTACATTCCTACCATTGTGAACTAAATTTGTTCTTACACAGGGATGTAACATGAAATTTCCATTAGCACAGAATAAACAGCAGTAGTGGAAGAAGAAGAAAATAAAGGCTATCCTGCTCAGTGTGTGGCTGAATTAAAATCTTCTTGACACCCAGGTAATTTGCTCTGCTCCACGGTTTAAAGTCAGGAAAACAAAAAAAAAGAAAAGAAAAAGCAACTCCATCTTCAAGTGCATCATGTAGGAGGAGGAGGGTAGTATTGGTTGTACTGGGCATACTGGTTGTACTGTCCCCAGGAATTTTGTCCCCAGCCGCCATACTGTTGCTGATAAAGAAACAGAAACCGATCAACAACTTCATTTTTGGGAGGGTGGATAAACCAACAAAGCATTCTACTCCAACCTACCTGGTACCAGTTGTAGTTGTATGCGGAGCTGTTCGCCTGCATGTCCGTCATCGCATTTGCTGCAACCGCAGAAGGATCGTCTAGTCTCTGCCTTTTGGCGTCAGGTTCTTGAGAGCTTGAAGAGAAAGTTTGAATGAGACAATTCTGGTTTGAAGACCATTTAGCTTTAGTGGTTAACCAATGCTTGGTGTTTGAGAACACAGAGCGCTAAATGTGCCGTTTCCTCGCCCACCTGTCATATCCGTTCTCAGCTGTTCTCTTCAAAGAGTCGCTTTCCTTCTGTAGTTTCTGTTGTTCCTCGTACGCAGCCACAAGCCTAAGTATGGAATTAGAGGAACACTGGTGAGACGGAAAGCTTAACATGTCGGTAACGGGTCTACACGCAACTCCGCTTTACTTACGCGTTGATGTCACTGCCAAAGTCTTCTAAGAATTCAACTTTGCGCTGGGAGAAAATGATGCGGGAGTCCAGGGACAACGGGCTCCTCAGGGCCCGGTCGAAGCAAGCCAAGATCTCCGCCTGGTTCTGCATCACGTCTCCACTGAATTCCAGCTCCAGCAGGTTTAGATATAGTCTCGAACTAGTCTGCAAAGGCAGACAGACATACACATATTACACACAACTGACAGCGCAAGTGGAAAATGTTCAACCAAGTAAACAAGAACGTAATGTCCATATTCACTGCATCGTCCAGTATCGACAGATCCTCACCTGGTCTCTCTCAATGGCATCAAGGAGGACCTTCTTCGCTTTGCTCAGACTTCTCTGCACCTTCACCAGGTGTCTAGCCAGCTTCACGGCGTAGAACGACGACTCCATGTCGTTATTTGCGTTCTCCATTCCCTCCTTCAACAGGGCCTCTGCTTCGTCCAAGTTGCCGCGGCGACGCTCCAGGCTGACCCTGCGCAGACGAACCATGGCCAAATTCGGGATCGTTTCCTCCAAGGCTTTCAGGATCCCGCGAGCCTCTTCCACGTTGCCTAGACAACAACGAGAGTGACGCTTTGACCCGAGTTCATTTACTCACATCCCATTCCTTTGAACGCTGTGTCACTTTGACCTTTTTAATCGTACAATTGAATTCCTAATAACATGCATTATTTAAAGTTGCATGACTTTAGTCTGGTATTTATCTAATCCAGAGGCCAAATAAGACAGGCTCTGACATAAAGTTGGAACTAAGGGATCAGCACTTGGAGTAGTTTTAATCTTATTTCACAGGGTCAGAATTGCATTGCTTGAGTTAGACTACGTTCAAGTGTTCATCTCTTTTGTGGTATCCCTCAGGGATCAATTCTTGGACCTCTCCAAGCATAGCTTCACATTTCATGGCTATGTGGATGACACTGAACACATGAATAATGCCAGTACTTCTTTGACATGCCCTCTTCTTTAGTGGAGACAGTTTTGGAATGGATCGAGCCGGCCAATGTCAGGCTCAGGCCTTAATCCCGTTAAAACGTCTGCGGACTGTGCAGAACTCCAGCCCAACCCCAAAAGACATTGATCAAAATACGAGTAGGAACTGCACGTGTATATATCTGAACCAATGTGAATCAGTTAAAATTATACTTTGCTTGAAATTTTTTTTGTATTTTGTTTTTGTTGTTTGTTATTTTTACCTTGCTGCTCCTCAAATGCTGCCCACAGAAGGTGGATGGCAGGTTTCTTGGGCAGGTGAATGGAGCACGCCTTCTTGTACACATGTCTCGCACCGTCAGTGCTGAAGCCTTCTAGATACTTAGCATACTTTAGAATGGAAAAAAAGGAAAGCAAGTTGGGAGAAAGGCAAGAGGACAGAGGAAAAAAAAAAAAGAAGAAGAAAAGAAGAAGAAAGGCAAGAGAAACAGAACATTTTTAACCTGTAAATACAGTTCAGACACTCAGTGAATTGCTTCATAGACAAGATCGTTTTTAGAAATTTTCTGTGTAAACCCATCAGCACCTTCATGGAACCAATTAGATAAGTTTCTGTAAGGTAGTGGGAGACGAAGAAGATGCAACGTAGTAGTTGGCAAATGCTGCAGTCATATCTTGTGTGGCAAGCTGGCCATCCCCTAATACAACAGATACAGTCACATATCAACGTTACACGCAAAGAGAGTGCAGGACGTTTCTTTTTCCTTTTCTTTTTTCTTTTTTCAAACTGAGTCGATGATGTGATTATCAACGTTGATGGGGAAGTGCAGGGAGGCAGCAGCAACGAGTCGCGAGTTCAGGCCCAAAGTACCTTGATCCAGAACTCCTCGTAGAGGGCGCACGCGATGAGGCATCGCTCAAAAAGGACGACGACGCGCTCCGGGGTCCCGTTCTCGATTTCGAAGTCCAGGTACTCCTTCCAGTTGTTTAGCTGCGTTCTCTCCAACGCTTTGACGTGGAAGTAGGGTCGCTTAATCTGACAAAGAGAGAAATTGTTTAGGAAATGATTTAGAGCGAACACGGAGGGAGGAAAAGGAAAAAAAAAAAAAAACTTACCCCTTCTTCAAAGGACCAGCGCTTGCTGACTTCGTGCTCGTTGTGGTTGAACACTTCCTGCCGAACCTCGATCACTTTGTGGCGCATGTTTTCAATTTCTGTCACCCTCTACAAAAAGAAAAGACACACACCAGGAACCAGATCAGCACTTTTATGGCTTCTCTCCAGCACAACATTGTCCACTTGTTGAATACTGCTAGTCCTGCAACCAAGGATTTACATCACCATGATGTTGCCAGAGACAAGAAGCCTGTAGAGGGGACAGGAAAGTTTGCACCCTGCACAGCTGGGTTCAAAGGAGCCCCGGTTGATCCTTTTAGTTTAAGGGCGAGTCCCTTACTGGATCTCCTGGCTTGGCTGGTGACATAGAAAAACTTCTTCAAACCTGAGCATTTTCTTTTTTACCCTATGTTATCATGGACAACAGGAATGCTCCTGCTAAACCTGCAAGTGGAATGTTGTCAGTTTTGTCCCTTACCAGAAAGGGCAGCGACGTTCTTACCTTGGCGGGATCGGCGAGGTCCTCGGTACCCGGTGGCAGCTCCTCCTGAGGAACGTTCGACTCGCCGTCTTCACCGACCATTCCAGACAGGCTGGACTTAGAGAGCTCGAGTCTGAGCTGAACAAACTCCTCTTCTGACAAAAAGTATTTGGGGTGGTTGCCCTGCACATGATCTTTGAACCTGAGCAAACCAAACCAAAATGTCATTCTCAGAAGAGGTGTGACCGAAGTAGTTAGAAAAAAATTTGATAAAAATGATCTGCTCGTCCTTTGGCGTACCTCTGAAAGTGCTGGGAGTACAACTGCGTCGGTATGCCCAAGACGCGATCGTAGATGGTGGTGACGTTAGCCAGCTTCTGCTGCTCCGTCTCCCAGGTTATGTAGGATTCCCAAAGGCGGTCAGATCGGAAATCTGTGCCTGCGGCGAGCACTGCGTGTTCGTAGGAGCTATTAAAACAGAAGGGGGAAAAAAAAAGGATGTTTATTGTCAAAGTCATTGGTTTTAAGTAGGTCACGTTCAGGCAAAGAATCATCTACTCACGCTCGAATTCGTCCCTCCGTCTCTGGATCGTTGGGGTCAGAGTTCTCTTTGATAAAGGTGAGGTAGTGAAGCCAAAGGTCCACACTAAGAGGAATAGCCTGCAAGCCTCTTCTGTACACCTTGATAGGAGAGTGTTTGAAAATCGTTTGTCAGAAGCTGAAACTGTTTTATGATGCTCACCAGATAAAGATCTAACTCCAACCACAAAGTTCAAAGTTTGTCCGTTTTTATTACGTGACTGTTTTCCCAACTCTGGTATTTGAGCCACTATCTAGCACGTTTCAGGTTTGTTCGCACTTCTGGACACTTCAATTTAAAGTAATCAGTTGCCTCAAGAGCTCATTAATGTCATAGCCAGGATAATTATTAGTCCAATGCAACTGGGTGTTTAAAGATCTACCACATGCATGGCAAAATGGCCTGCAGACTGGGGTGGAGAGACACAATAATGCAAACTGTGATAATATCCCTGTGTAGCTTCCCCTCAAAATGTAAAAAAAAAAAGTGGGGGGGGGTTTCTCCTTATTATATAATGCTTTTTTTCTCCCGTCATTCTTATTAATGAACCATATTGTCAAAAACATTCCACTATAACTGCCTAAAAGACTGCACTGGACTCTGTTCAGTGCAGAGTTCAGTGCACTGGTCTCTGAACTGGAACTGGAACTCTGTTCAGTTCCAGTGCACTGAACAGAGTGCACTAGAAAAAAAAGGCACGTTTTTTTTTTCTTGCCTTTGGAAGAAAAAAAAACATAAAACACAAAAAAGTCTCAGAGGAACTTGTACCTCTTCTGAAACCTGAAGGTTGCCGTGTTTTTTTTCCATGTCTGCATACTTCTTCCAGTAGCCATAGCAGTAGGGATAACGCAGGAAAAAGACATCAAACGATTTCCTTGCAGGGAGAAGAAGATTCTGCAAAAGACACACAATGAAAACATTACAAATCTGCTTCAAATTGAAAACCTCAGGCATATAGACAAGCATGACAGAGGAGAGTTGCTGTATTTCAAGCATGTTTTCTTACTTCTTGCTCGACGTACTGCAGCAGCGAAACCCAGGCGTTGAAGTCTTCCGGGCCGTCTTCACAGATCTTAAAAAGCCTTTCGAACTCTGACGGTGGGGTTGGTTCTGTTGGAACAGGGATTTCCTGTGAACTTTCTCGAGCTGGTTCTTCCAGCTCCATGCCGTCCTCCATCTGTGTGGCTTCGGTACCATCTACAAAAGATTTGTAGAAAAATGTTTAAAAAGCAGAAGGAATATTCAGTTTCAAAGTGTACCGTCATTTCCATTTTCATTTCAGATCTCAGGCTTGCTGCCTTACCGAATACCTAAGGACGCTAAACTTAGATTAGCTATTATTAGTTACCTTGACTTCCATCTGGCACAAAAGCCTCTGGCTGAGGCTCAGTAGCAAATTGCAGCGGTTGGTCTGGATCTGTAGGTGGTGGCGGAGGGGGCGGCGGCGGCGGAGGAGGATGCTCTTCTTGGAAAAGCGACGCGCTGGCAAGCTGAAACTGCTCCACAGCCTTCTCCACGGATCCCAGCTCGGAGGAGTTTGTTTGTTGGCTTTGCTGCTGCTCTTGTGCCAGATCGTCCTGGGAGGAATCGGAGCCCTCAGGCGCTACGCTGGCGGCCGGTGGTGGAGGAACTTGCTCCAAGGACCAATCTGCTGGCTGAGCAGGAAGGTCAGGAAGAAATTCGTTCCCATTACTCTCCATGGCTGTGGACTCAGTGTCCAGCATTCCAATAAAAGTGGCACCTTTTGAATCACAGACCTGTTGGGGGAGGGAGAAAAAAAATATTGGTTATTTTATGAGCAGCAAAAACATGTGAAGTACCTTTTATTTTACAAGTTAAAAAAAAATTAATTCCATTTTCTCTATTAAATACCATCTGCACAAAGACAGAGGATGGGCTCTTAATAGAAAATAATTAGATAGTCTTAATTATTGAACAAGAAAAGCAGTTTGAAGCAGCCAAAGCATCTTTAGCTGCTCGTTTGACAGCGTGTCTTTCTAACAGGTGAACAAAAAAAACAAAAAAAAACCTAAACTGAATTCATTACATCTGAAGCAACATTAAGCTTCAATTTAGCTAAACATTTACATTAAGATGGAGGATTACTTATAAATGACTGGTCGCCGAAAATAAACCGTATGCAGACAGTTGACAGAAGCGCCAGCTGGTGGTGCAACAAGATACTTCCGAGTCCTAAATTCAATTTCGATACAGGGTTCAAGCTGACCTACTGAACATAATAGCGGATATGTGTTAGCTTCATAACATGTCCAATAAAAAAAAAATTAAAAATAAAACTTCAAGTTAAAAAAAAATAAAAATAAAAAATACAAGAGTTACGATTGACAAGGTTTGCTGAAAAGAGGCGATGTCTCATCCGGGTGATCGCTTGCTCAAAGTTCAGCGATAAATTGGGCCTGTTAAGCCTGTCTACTTGATGCGAATGTTAAGCTAGCTAGCTAGCGATAGCATAGAGACGTTTTTCCCGATTGTTTTGTTTTCGTAATTGCTTTCTTACCTAATCAAACAGCCTCTCTAATAATTTGTCTGAAATATTGAGACAACGACCCAACTATCACTGTAAATCTTCCTTTTTGGTTTCGTCCCCAGTTGGTACAACACACCAGCCTGGCTAGCCGGTTACCGTCTCCCCCAGCGTGGCTAGCATTAGCACAATGTCTAATTGTAGTCAATAATTGCAAAGTAGATCGAATGTCGTGGTTGAAAATCTCACCTGCAGCTCCCAAGTCACTGAAGTCAATCCTCTCAAACGGTAATTACTCTCAAAAGTTACAACCGAACAACCGACAGGCGCGCGTCATCCACCATACCTATCAACTTGGGGGGAAGAACAGATCCAGAGTGCGCATGCCTGCTCAGAACACCATGGAGACACACTGAACGGGGTTACCGAGGGAAAGCGCAGGGGTAAAGACTTTTTTTTTAACAAACTTTATTTACACTAAAAATGTGTACAATAACACTAAAATGTAAGTACGTGTATTTTGTTAAAACGAACAAACAAGTAATTAAATAAATAAATATATTAAGAATAAGAGAGGAAAACCAGCTTAAACTAACTGCTGGAGCTACATAGACGCTGGTTGGTTAATGTCATCTGCCATATTCGTTGGCAGGAAACCTGTGCTTGTTATTCTGAGTTATGTTTTTCTTATTCCTGCTATTACGAATTTGGGAAACCTTAGCAACTGCTACTGAACAACCTCCCTGAAGAACCGAAGAACCGAACCATTAGTTCACAACAAGAAAGCAATATTAGCAACAGAATAAGTAAATGTGTGTAAATGAATCACATTCAGTTATGTGATTTATTTATTTGGAGAGAACTTGCGATAATCTGTGCATGTTGAAAAACAATATATATGTACAGTGTATAAAATATACAATATATAATATACATATTATGTTGAGAATATATACACCTTGATTTACAGTTTTTACTTTATAAAATTAATTCAGACACTTTACAGATAGGCTACCTAACATTTTTTTTTTGTCCTGTCTTGACATTCCTGAGTGTCTTTTAGTAAAAAGACACTGCATAGTACATGCATAGTATGCATGACCATTCAGTCAGTTATACGACTTGGTCAGAGCATAAAAACAAAAACCGCACTAATACTAGCCTGTTCAGTAACAAAATATCATACCAGGAAACAATCTTTCCACTCCCTCTATGCTGACTCACATGTAATATTTTAAATATCAAGAATCAAACATTTTATTTGGCATCACGTGCAAAGCTGCCTTTAAAAACTGCAAAAAAAATATTTTCCTGATTATTGATCAAATGAAACAATGATGACGTAAGTTAAACGCAGAAAACTGCAGCTTCAGTGATCACCTCATTAAACCATGCTATATTGTAATGTTTTGTTTAATTTGTTGTTTGTTTGTTATATTCTTTTGTTTTTAATGAACACCCCATTAAAAACACTGGTCCCCTCTGGAACCACCACTTATGGCAAACTACAGTAACATAAAATCGCTTTTGTCACAGGACAACCCAAAAAAAATGTTCATGCAGCTATTTGGTGTGAGTGCTCATACACCATTTCTTTAGTAACATATCCAAAAATGAAATCATAGTAAAGTCCGAGATTATATTCGGTTGTAATTACATGTGTGAGACCTTTCAAAATGACACATTTGGTGACGTCATTTGACCGGTCAAAATGTAGCTAATGGTAAATATCTTGAATTCCTCTCCTTAGTTGGCGCAATTTAAATGAAGATGTCTTAAAATACCATTCAGGATCGTGAAAATGTAGTTGTGCCCATTTCTATGTTTGGTCAATTAGAAATAGTCTTGACGACACCGATTTTATGTTAAAACGGCCTGCCATACTCCCCACTGGCATTTTGACAGAACAGCAGCGCTGTAGTTTCCCTCGCTCTCCACCCGCCCATTTCATGGACAGCCTTCCACGTCACGCTCTACTCAAACGGAAACCGTTTGAATGACTGGTCGGACATGTTGGAAAGAACCGCTTGTAAAACCCATCTTGAAATCCTTGTGCAGCATAAACTATTTTAGTAGTTTTACTAAAAAAGGTAGACGTCACACTGGAGGTGATAGGAGCCTTCTAATGGCGGCAACACGAGCTAATGGGCCGACTTACTACTGAGCTGCTGCTTTCTTCTTTCTTTTTTTTTTTTTTCCGCGCATGCGAAATGGCTCCGGCTTCTTTAGGGGTAATCGGAAATATTTATTTCCCATGTCCACATGGCTGTGCGTACTGTACAGTAGCTAAAGAGTAGTAAATAATAAATTATTTATCATGCTAAAGAATTAACACATTTCGAAATATTGTTTCAGTCTAGGTTTTTAATTAGATTCTAATTATGCATTGAATTGAATTAGCCTATAGCTTTAGGGTCTATTGACCCTGCTCAAATAAATGTGATATTATGAATACAAGTGAAAACAAAAATAGCACATGGAGTTCTGTAATAACAACAAGGTCTCATAAATAAATATCCATGCTTAATATTTTTTAAAGGTTACCACTGTAAATGTCATTAATAATTTCAATTTGAATTTATTTTACTGTTGAAGTTTATGACCACTTTGTAGAATGACAAAGAATATGCTTACCTGTATTTAGTTTTTTATATGTTATTTTATGTCAATTAAATTAAATTAAATATTCACACCTTTATAACTCAAAATGTGTTCAACTTGTAAGGTAGGCAAATTAGCTAGGGTCTGATTTATATTATATACGCTGCTTTATATCAAATAAAGTACAACAAAGCAAAGCTAGTGAAATTGCTTTGGATGCTCCACTATGTTTCTTGTCTGACTAGTTAGTTAGTTAGTTAGTTAGTTAGTTAGTTAGTTAGTTAGTTAGTTAGTTAGTTAGTTAGTTAGTTAGTTAGTTAGTTAGTTAGTTAGAGGCCATGCTAATAGTCTCAGCATTACTTCTTTTCAATTGCAGATGACGGAGCTTTATTCGTGGTCCTGAACGCAGCACTCCTCTGTGTGTGTGAGTGCGCGCTGCAGAGGAAGTGGCGGCTGATCTCGGTCCGCACCTTTTCCGGTAACAGCCCCGCCACCGCTGTGCCTGACTGAACGGCTGGAGACACGGAGGGAGGAAGACGAATCGAGAGCGGCAAGAGTGGGGGAGAAACGGCCCGGGGGACTGGGGAATGGTCGCCGCAGACGCAGGTATTCGTCCCGCTCTTGCAGTTTCTGTCTTCGTCTGTTCCCCGTTGAGCCTTTAGGTTTCGGCAGAGGGAGTTTTCTCCTTTTTTGTCGGATTCAAAGTTGCCCTCTGTACTAACACCCCTCCCTTCTTCGGACCGCTCCTATGTCACAGGGGGAAGGAAGAGAAGAAAGTCGGATGAATCAATGACCTTTTGAGCGGTTCCTCCTGTGGATACCCCGGTACCGAAGCGGACTCGGAAGGCTCCGAATCGTCGCCGCCGGTTAGCGAAGAAAATCGGCGTGCTAAGAAATCCGCCGAGAGAGTCGGGGGGGGGAAACAAGCTAAGTGCGGACAGCCGGCGGCCAAGAAGGAAGTGGGATCCCCCGGCTTGGCCTGGGCCTGATTTATATTGTCCTCGTTAGGTTGAAAGAACTCCTCCAGCCAGACTCTTGCTCGGTCACCTGGGAGGGGGGGGAAAAAAAAAAAAGAAAGGATCTTGCAAGCAGAGTCGACCCATACTTGTGTTGGTTTTGGGAGGGAGCGTGTGGTCTGAGCCGACTTTGAGAGAAGGGAATGTCATTTTTCTTCTCACATTGGAGGGCAGTGGATCATGAAAATATATATCCCCACCCAAATCTACAAAAGCACCCCATGAAGTCCCTCTGACTCCTCAGGCCAGATTACCTCAATCCAGCTAATTGTACTGTAACTGCTGCTGCCAGCTCTCAGATTTTTTTTTTTTTTTTTCTTTTTTGACACTCGTGTCAACCCACTGTTGTCACGTGTGCAGCTTCACGTTGAACCCGGGCCCTCTCTGTTGATCCCGAAAACAAGCTTGGCTCTAGGTTAGGAGTTTCCCGTTCTTCTTCTCCTTCGAACAAAGTATTTATGCACAGCAAACAAGATGGGGAAGATGCTGTCAAAGATCTTTGGCAACAAGGAGATGAGAATATTGATGCTTGGACTTGACGCTGCCGGGAAAACCACCATCCTGTACAAGCTGAAACTGGGACAGTCGGTCACCACCATCCCCACGGTGGGCTTCAACGTGGAGACCGTCACCTACAAGAACGTCAAGTTCAACGTGTGGGACGTGGGCGGCCAGGACAAGATCCGGCCCCTGTGGAGACATTACTACACGGGCACGCAGGGCCTGATCTTTGTGGTGGACTGCGCCGACAGGGACCGGATCGACGAGGCCAGGCAGGAGCTCCACCGGATCATCAACGACCGGGAGATGAGGGACGCCATCATCCTGATCTTCGCCAACAAGCAGGACCTGCCGGACGCCATGAAGCCCCACGAGATCCAGGAGAAGCTGGGCCTGACCCGCATCCGGGATAGGAATTGGTACGTTCAGCCCTCGTGCGCGACGACAGGGGATGGACTATACGAGGGCCTGACCTGGCTTACCTCAAATTACAAATCCTAATGTTTCCTCCCACCCACCAGCTTGGACAATTCGAGACACACGCCCGCGTGCGCGCGCGCACACACGGAAAAGTAGCAGAGAATTTAAAAAAAAAAAAAAAACAAGGATGCAATTTGAAGCAATTAATTCAATTCAGTGATCTCTTTGCTTAATGTGTATTAAAGAGAGTCGTAATTTACTTATTGGTTTATTTTTCTTTACGATAAGTATTTCACTTTAATCCCAAATTTTCAGTTAAGCCAACAAAAAAAAAAAAGAAAGTGTTTTTCTTCTGTTTTAGTTTTCTTTAGTTCTCAATCTGTGTAATCAGTTCTGTTAATCTACACATCTTACTTTTGTGCTTTTTACTGCATTTTGCTTTCGTTTCCCCGTTATTGTATCGTTTCTTTTAAAAGCGGGGGGGGGCACACCTGAGTGGTGCCGCTCCCCCCATGCAGCCCCCCTCACACTTCGTTCTCATCCTGCTCTCTCGCAACCCAGCTACATATCCAAAGGATGGGGGGGGGGAAGCCCAGAAACCGTTTCCTAGATCAGCATATCACTTTTGAAGACTCTGGGGAGGAAAAAGAAAATAAAAAAAACCTCAGTTTTCTGTCAGAATGTGCACTATGGGTGTGTTATTAGGACCTTTTTTAAAAAGTTCAACTGATTGTACTGGGATGAATGAGACGTGGAAGCTCCTCTCTCCTGTGCAGCGGTTCCATCCATGATAATGTCTAACCGGGACGCTGGATATTTCACACTGTGATATGGATATATACATTTATATTTTTACGTTTTGTTTTTCAGGGTGGTGGGGGTGGGGGGGGGGAGGGGGTGTTGTTTCAGGGTCACAATGTGTTACCGACCAGTCTCTCCACTCTCGTTTCTCTCAGAGCTTCCATTGAGTGTTTTTGTAGTTTTCAGCTGCCTTAGGCCGGACCAGGGTTCCAGGTGTCCCCCCCCCCCCCCCCCCCCCCCAGTCCTCCCCGAAACTGAGACAGTCGCAACAGCGAAGGGTATTCTCAGCCTCTTTGAGTTTGCACTTTGAATGGGAGAAGGGAGGGGGGGGTTGAGCAACTTGCTGGTCGTGCATACTTTTTTTTTTTGGATTTTTCTTGAACTGACTTTTGGACTCCAGCGAGGTTTACAAAGTTCCCAACTCTCCCCCCACCGCCTCCAATACAGGTGCTTCTTTATTTTTCTTTATTATTTTTCTTTTTTGGGTTGTTCCTTTTTTTGTTGTTGTTGTTGTTTTAAACATCACCAGCCCGTTTTACGTCCTGCAGTTAATTCTGGCAAAAGTTTAAAACCATATTTGCTGTTTAATCCTCTCTCTCTCTCTCTCTCTCTCTCTCTCTTCCCCCCAGTACCTTGTTTTGTTTTGTTTTTCTTATGCTATGCTGTTGAAATAATAAAAGAAATATATATCCAGATCAATATGGAAGTGGTTGCTTTTTCAATGACTTTTGCATTACAAAAAAAAAAAAAGTAGCAATATTTCCCTTCTGAAAACTGTTGAGCTCATAAAAGAGGAAATGAGAGCTCGGGGCGTTGAAAGAAGGACAAGCCGAAGAAGAAGTGAGCCTCGGCTCGTTTCCTTTCTGCTCCGGTGAGTCATTGGTTGTGAATAAATGATGAGAGCTCTGGTTTCCGAGTAGTGATTGCGAGGTGACGCGACGAGAAAGGTCCCCGAGTGTCCAGCAGAGTCCAGTCCGGACTCTTGCAGCGGTTCTCGTGTTTTCTTTTCTGCAGACTTCATCACTAACAGAGAGAGAGAAAGAGAGTGAGAGAGAGGCCGCCAAAAGAAGCACGCACAGCCGAGAGGAAATCACATGATGATGATGATGAAGTTTATTCTTCGCCTCTGAGGCGCAGATCTGAAGTCGGGCTATACTGTTTCCAGAGCCGTTCAGTCTCTCGTCTGCCTGCTCAACACTTGATATCGCCGCTTGGAGCGTCATGTGTCGCCCATGCCGTTCAAAACCAAGGAGCGGAGTGGCTTGAGAAAAACCCGGTCTTAAGAAAAGAGGGCATGGAGTGAAAGCCAGACATGTTTTGTTTTTTTTGGGGTTTTTTTGAACAAAGCTGATTGTTGGCGTTGAGATCTGAGAGTCACCAGAGGTCACAGGTGGAATCCTATAAAGAGTTTTTTGTGTTTGTTTTTCTTTATGTGACTCCATCCAGTAAAAAACAAACTAACATAGAGTCAAAAAAAAAAAAAAGTCCATGGATTCCTGTTGAGGAATGCTCGCTTTGCTGCTCTGTTTGCTTTTGTTGTGTTTGCTCTGCAGCTGTCGATGTGAAGCCTGACCGAGAGCAAAGCGCCGCTCCGCGTGGGTCCCTGCGGCCCAAAGGACGGAGCCCGTCCCCCAGAGACAGTCCCACAGAGGAGACCTGGGGGCCCCGCGGCCTCCCTCGAAACCGCCGCCGCTTCTTCTCCAGCGTTTTGTTTTTGTTGTTTAAAATAGGATCAACAGACACAAGCGTTCCCTCTCCTTTTTGTTTTGTTTATTTGTTTGTTTCGGTTTGTGGATGTGGAAAGTTTGACCGAAAACGTGGCTCAGAAGGGGGAACCTGTGAGAGGAAACGTGTAAAAGGGAGAGGAGTGTGAAACTACTCCTGATGTGACATCAGCGCCCTGAGGGCCCGCTGAATCATGCTGCATGTGTCACAGGCCTTTTGTACGGCTGTCAGTGAGCTCACCTGTGGCCCCTCGGTTTAAACAATATAATTAAATGGACATTTTCTACTGTTTTTCTACTGTTTGTTTGTTTGTTTGTGCTCTTCTCCCCTAGGCGGCGGGGCCTGGCTGCTCTATTGTTCGCCCTTGACGAGGTCGACTTCAAACAAAGCTCGAAAGCCAAGCCTACCGGTAGTTCCCCTGTCAACTGTTTACTCAGGCGTTCCTCTTTTATTTTAATCTCCCTCCACTTCTTCGTTCGGCTCAGCGGAAAGCCACCAATTAAGCCTTGCGAGTCGACGCAAAAGAGGGCTGACGGCGAAGAGATAACGGCACGCGGATGCCGACGGCCTGAGTGGGAGACGCGAGGATGCGGAGGCCAAAAACGAGCAGACGAGCTCGTCGTCTCAGGCCTGGTCTGTGCCAGATGGTTGCTTAGGTTTAAATATGCAGCCGCAGTCCTACCGATGCGAAGATGTTACAGTTATCTATGCATGGGCGAATTGTTTTTGGTGCAGTGGAAAGCAAAAACTTAAAATTCAATTACTTGACAAAATATCTCTTTGCCGTTCTGGCAACTGTTGTCACAACTATTTGCCTACAGGCTGCAGTACACTTAATGGTCGTTTGCTTTACAAGATGTACAACGTGTAACTCGTCAACTGCAGTGTGGAAACAGAGCGACTTGTCAAGAGTGAGGTCAGATACTAATTTTGACATGGCTGTCTGTCGTTTTTTTTTTTTTTTGTGACGGAAAACATCTTTGAAATGCATCACTTGGCTTCCTTAGAAGTTTGGGGAAAAGTGCGGCCTGCTTTCCAGCAGTGTGTAGCAACAGGCGTTACAAACATGCCTTAGTTTCCAGTTTTCTGTTCTCTTCATACGGTCGAATGTAAGAACAATTGTGCACATTTAAATGACTAGATATCCTTATCCAACTCAGCAATCAAGGCCTTTTTAAGATTTATATGTCTCTGCTAAATCTCAACTCCTATTTACGTATTATGTTCATGTGTGCAGCTAGCAAAGCTACAATTTATTGATCAAATACATTTAGGTTTCCCTTTGCAATGTAAGCACCGCACAAAACCTTTTGAAAACGGTGTTTGTGTTCTAAAGAGACGAACAGCGTTCTGATTGGAAAGCAGAACTGCACAGAAAGCAGCTGAAACGCTTGTCGTCAAACTGAACAGCGTTCAAAGTGAAGCGTCACGTGTATAAAGTTAGAGAACGGTTTTGCTCCCGGATGGGTTATTACAGAGTCAAATGAAAGCAGATTAAATATGCTAATGTTAGCCTAGCGTTCAGCAAACTGCTTTGCACAAGATGCAAATGTATTTCAAACTGTAGCTCCGGGATCCCCACAGTGGGTCCTGAGGGCCGGCGTCCTGCATGTTTTGGTTCTCTACCTGGTTTAACGCACCTGGATCCAATGATGGCTCCTAAAAAGGCCTATAAGAACATTAACAGCATAACAACATGCTGAAAAGGTTGTCGCTACCACCAGAGAGAGAACTAAAGCATGCAGGACGCTGGCCCTCGAGGGCCGACTCTAGGGATCCCTGCTGTAGTGTGCTGTGAAACAAAAGATAAAGCTAACCACTTTTTAGCTGTGTTGGGAAAAGAAACTCACACTGTAGCTTCCAGAATATCGCTGATGAAATGGGCAGTATTTCACCAGTAACACTTACATGCTACTTTATTACCTTTAATACGGTATCACACAAGAAGTTGAGATCAGCAAATGCCGTGCCAGAAACGACTCTGATTGATATCAGTGACAAAAGGATGTACCTAACAAACGCTGGACTGTGACACTTTTGCAAAGTTGTTTTTTTTTTTTGTTTTCTTTTAAATGATGATTCGTCCTAAAAGCCCCACAGCTGATCATCAGTCAAACATTTGCTGTGTGGAATTCAACAAGCTGCTTTTTTTTACAGTTCTCTTTCCTGCTCGGCATCCTACCGCTTGTGTTCCTCGGGGCCTTTTAAGCTAAAAAAAAAAAAAAAAAGTATTCCTTTGTCACTCGCTGAAGGGCCAGTGAAATTCCTCCGCATCGAGATAATTGTTCTTTCCCAGCAGATTCCGCTTAAAAGGACAAAAGCGGTGCTATTATTATTGGACGGGCCAGAGAGCTTCACAGTTGCAGCACAAAAGCCCCCCCACCCCCCCTGTCTTGCTTAACCGCCGTCATTACAGCAACACGCGGGGTGGCATTTCAGCTGGCAGGGCACTTTTGAGAGCTCCTCCGAGTCTGTTGTGCACTCCGTTTTCCCTCTGCTGCGGACAATGTGCTAATAATTATAGGGAGCCCAGAGCCTGCGTTCGCCTCTTTGGAGGAAAGCTGTGCAATGGGAGGGCGACGTGCTCCTGCCGCAGGCGGCACCAACGCAGCACCAGCGATTTAGGCCACACAGTTGTAATTAATGGAGGCGGTGCATTAGCGGCAAAGTGTTGTGCTGGATGAAATCCGTCTCATTTCATCTTTATTGAATGAAATGTGTAATTAGACGCAGGCACAGAAAGCTGCAGAAGTATTTATACCCCTTTCTGTCATATTCGGACCGCAAATTGCAACGTCCTTCAGTGGGATTTGTTTGTGTCGTCGACCAACATGGTGCTGCATAATGAGAACTGGAAGGAGAACGGTACACCGTCTTCTGAATGTTTGACCAACAAAATGTTTTGCAATGCGGCGTGCGTTCATATGCAACTGCTTCATTCTCACACCAGTGAAGACATTTCATCTTGTGGGAACTATTTCATTCGTCGGCACGTAAAGAGGGCAAGTCAGAACCGCCGAGCCGCCGAGGCCGACCACCTAAATGACCAAATCAGACAAACTTTAATGATCAGAGCGCCAATCCGGAGGCCCACTTTGACTCTGGAGGAGCTGGAGAGAATCCGCTTGCATTTTTCGACAAAAGGCACACAAGTGGAAGAGGAGCTCTGGTCAGAAAAGATCAGGACAGAACACATTAAACTCGGCATCACCCTGAACTCACCGTACCGATGGCGAAACACGGTGTTGGCTCTGTCATACTGTGGGTAAAGCTGTTTAGAGTCGATGTGACGATAGACGGCAATCTCAGAAGAGAAACCGACTAGAGCGCCACTTTCCAGTAAATCTCAAAAGACGTGCCGTCTCAAACACGGCTAAAGTATTGACTCTAAGTTGACTCAAAGTGTGTAGCGTTTTCCTTCTGCGTTAAAATTGTTCACCCCATAAAAGCCATTTGAAATAAATGGAAGCATGCGAGATTAACGTGACAAAATGTAGAAAAAAGAAACGAAAAAAAGCTAAGAAATGCAAAGCACTGTATGTGTTTTGTTTGAAAAATTTCCCAGAAGAAGCTAAGAGACTTCAGTAAAACGGAGCAATAATGGTTACCTCTAGAGATGCCTATCTTAAATAACAGGAAGCTGTGAGAGTTTTTAATTACGCCAAATCCTTTGTCTTTCTATAGACAGGCACGGCGGGGTGAATAAATGTTGAGTTGTGCTTTCGGTTGTGACAGGAACTGACATGTGCTGCAACCTTCCTGTGTGACACATGGCACCACCACAGTGACAGATGGACAGAGTGAGATAGCAAAGGGAAGAAGGCAACGTCTATGAAAGAACTAGACAGGTTATGAAGGCCCAAAAGGACACAAGACACCGGCTCTCCATAAGCAGAAAAAATAATAATATTGACCTGATTCCACGCCATGATGTCAGTGAAACTGTGCATCAGCACACTTTTATTTTTATTTTTTTGAAACCAGATAAAATGTAACATGTCAGACTTGGGCGAAAGATCGCTGTTTGCGTTCTGTGTAATTATTAATATATATGCTGTCGAGATTTTAACAGACAAGGCAGGTTTCTGTCTCTGGTTTCTGTTGTGTGTTATTTACATCCCTAAATAACACGCAGCACAAAATCCCAAAATAACCCACCCCACACATTTCACACACACACACACATTTCACACACACACACACACATTTCACACACACACACACACACACACACACACACACACACACACACACACACACACACACAGCCTCCCCTCTGCTTCTTACAAACGTCCCGTCTGAAGAGCCATCTGCTTTAATGTGAAGCACTCTGCAAAGCTCGGACCAGCAGCTGTGTGTGTGTGTGTGTGCGTGTGTGTGAGGCCTCGCTGCGTGGGTCATGTACATGTACAGCAGGTTGTTAGCAGGTGCCTTATTAAAGTCGTTTTAACAGTCGTAGTCGAGTGCAGGATCAGAGGCCTTTCACACCTCGAGTTAAAAACCAAGACAGTGCACCACAGATTATTTTAATTAGGCGATAAAAATAGATCTCCTCGCATACCTTCCTCTTTCCGAGAGGCCATCCAAACCTGAACTGCTGCTTTTACGCTCTGCCCTTTCCCCCCGAACCCAAAGGTTAATCCTGTCACATGTTTACGGGCTTTACATTTGGTCCGTTTCGGCTGTGATTTCCGTCCACCAAAAAGCTCTTATCTCCAGCTTCTCGTGATCTCCGGCTGTACGCCGAGATCCGTGAGTCTGCTGACGCCGCTGCGTGCACGGCACAGACCAGACAGTCATTTGCTACAACATTTGTTTGTTTGGTGTAAAGTGACAAAACTTGCTTGCGTATGCAATTAGCCCTGCTCCCCAGGGGGCAGGCTGAAATCACTAGCAGCAGCAGGTAGCAGAGCCGCGTCAGGATCCGCTGCCCGAGAAACTGGAATATGCTGAGCCATCTGCGGCATCACGCCTGCTCATAAAATACATAAATGCATAAAACACGGACACACCTAGCAGGTACACACACTACGGGGCAGAGTGGTTTGCTGCAGTTCAGTTTCGCTTGCGTGGTGCTTTAGTGTCTCAAGTTCTGCTTTGTTGGTTGCCTTCACGTTTTCAACACAAACAGGGCAGACAGTTTGTTTAATGACAGACATACCTTTTCTTTGTTTGCTGCTGTCTCTATGGCAACAACGACAAAGACGCCAGCAGCAGATGGCTGGAGTGCACAAGTGACCTAAAATGACTGTTATGACTCCCATCTTTTTTTTTTTCTTTCTTTCTTTTTCTGACAGATATCCAGGTGGAAACTATAGACTGAATCCAAATTAAGAGATGTGTTTTGTTTTTACTTGTTTCTACAGTTTACAAGCAACGTTATTAGTATTATTTTTTATCCACATTTGAATTTGATATGGTTTAAAAACAAAAGAGGATTTTGTTTGCTGAACATTCGAAAGCACGTCAGTTTTTACAACAGCCGTCCGACATTTACAAAAGGCAGAGGGAAAAAAAATGCATGAGAATAAGCAGCTCAGTTGTGAGCCTGAATAAAACCTAGGTTTTCTCTGGATATGCGTCTCATCCAAGTAAAGTTATTATCTCTCAAATATCCATATTTGTGCTCATTTTCCAAAACATTCCAATGATACAATATTTGCTGGCCAAGCGTCGCGCCGTGGCAGCATAAATAATTCATCCCACATGCTCAAAAGAAGGCAAACAATCTAACCTGCAATTAGTTCATTTAATATGGCTTCTGGGTGAATAGCTGTTCGTTTCCGGTTTTGCTGCTTCAGTCCCGGATTATTATGAGAAGTTATGCAGACAACAAAAGTGTCATGGTATGCAAGCTATGCAGACAATCACGACTGAGAAGCAGCCAAGATATCATATTGTTGTCATTGACTGATAAAAGAACTGATACTTTCACGCACATGTTTTGCAAAAATCAATAAAAAAAAAATGCTGCCTGGATGTTGGAAACTAAAGTACAATGCCAACATGATTACCAGCAGCAGCAGCGATTCAATCACTTCTTTGTGAAGACCACTGCGCCGGCCAAATGCCAAGTCAGACTGGGGGCAGATGTTGCACACACAAATCATGGCGCTGTACTAAAAACAGCTGGTCCAGATGGAACTGTGCCGTGGACGTGGCCAAAGTTTTGTGACCATCCTTTGCAGGATCGGCCTCAACAACTGCAAAGCGTAACTTCGGTTTTAAAGAGGCTCCTCTCTCTTAAACACAAGTCTAAACCTCTTTCTTGTTGCTGTTTTTAGACAGAACAAGGAGGGTTGTGCCGTTGCCGTTATATTGCAGATCTGGACCCCCATCCAGTGGTGCACTTTTATTCTCCCTCAATAAAAGTGCAATTGCACATTTTGAGACGGTAATTTCAGGTGCAAAATGAAATAAACTAAATCTCAACGCTGTTGCATTTCCCCGCTTTGCACAGGAGTCCCGCCGGGTTCTGTTTCAGTCCCCATTTTATACATTCCCGTAAGTGCTGGATTGGAAACAATCCAGATTGAGTTATTTTTGCCGAATACATCCTGAGTCAACGACCAAGTGCCGAAGTTGATTTACCACAACATTTTGTGTTGCTGTTTGCTAAACTCAACAAACTGCGCTAGCCCCCAAAAATCTGTCGATGTGACTAAATCGAATGTTAATCTTACCGAAGAGTGGCTTGAAAACAATAACCAATAACCTAGATTACTAGAAAAGTACTGGTCGGGTTAAAACTGTTTTAAATGTATTATTTATTTCATTTTGCACTAGAACTTGCCGCCTCAAAATGTGTAATAGCACTTTTATTGAGAGAGAAAAAAAGTTACATGAATTTGTAACTTTTTACGAACTCATGTAAAAAGTGAATTTTTTTACATGAAAGAAATTCATGTAAATGTTTACGCTTCCCTCCAAAATTTAATTTAAAAAATGACATTAATGCACCTAAAACATTTGCACAATATATAAAACTGCAATTGGAATCTGAAATTCAATAACGTCTTGGGCTTCGATAGACTAATTGATCTTAAACACTTTATTTATATTTTAGTGGCTGAGATATTAAAACTCACAAGCATTGCTGGGGACCTTGTGGAGTAGTAAAGCAAGAAAACAATTATCTGATGCTGTGCAGTCTTTTACATCAACCTGCTGGCAATAAGGTTATTTTATACCATTCTTCTTATTACAGCCCGGAAGAGTTTCTGAACGATCTGATTTGTTCTTTGTTTATTTCAAAATGCTGGACTCCCTTTAGTCTCTTCTCAAATCCAACTAAACACTGAATGATACGTCCAATCCATGGGTAGACGAAGTAACCCAGCAGGTTCTCGTCCCACAAAGAGAACGAACTGAGCAGTCGGAAAGCACAAAAGAAGCTGGGCTGATCGATGAAGGAAGCCAGCATGCCAGCAAAGTGAAGGTCAAGAGGCTAAAAGAACCTGAGCGTTGAAAACATGTCAGCTTCAAAACAGAGAGTAAACATCCGATAATTGAGTCAAGGGGGAAATGAAATATTCACTTGCAAATGAGTATTGGCTCATAAAAAATAGGGTGAAGGGGAGGAAAAATACAAAGTTTTATTTATTTTATAAAAAAAAAAAAAATCATTCAATGAAAAAAAGCCCCTCCAACGCTACATTTCCTGAGAAGTCTGAGAAAAAAAGAGAAAAAAACAAAACTCTCTCAAGATCTGTTTATGTCCTTCTGCTGCAGCACCAGTGGGAGTATCCTCTGTCAGAGCAGCATCCTGTTAAGGCGCGCAGCGCTGCAGCTGATAAGGGAAGGCACTGTAGAAAGGTGCAGGAGGCCGCATTGAGGACATTATCGGCTGTCCACTCTTAAAGACAAACACACATCCCTGGGAGCTGCAGAAAAGACTCTGGATGCTACTGCCACCCCAGTAATCAGTTTGTCTAAACTTCAGCACCAAGGCTAAGCTAGCAAGTTCCCAGCAGAGCATGTCCTGCGAAATGAGAAGCGTGACGAGCGCCACATTACAATAAACAAAGGACTTATGCAATAATTATTTAAACCTGTCAATGATTCATCAAAACTGGGTATTAATTACCCTAGTTAATACATTCCCGTAACTGCTGGATTGGAACCAATCGGACATTGTTTCCAATCTAGCAATTCTTCATTCTAATCAAATATAGAATTGATCATATGTGGGCGGCGCTGACGTCGATACTGTCGGATGTTTGTGGCAGGCCAAACTGGAGATAGAGAGGCTGAAGTTGCTCACTCAGTAAATAACCTGAAGTCATTTTCACACTTCTAGTTAAGGTATTGTCCCAGCAGGCTTGGAGGAAACTGTCTCGACTTGCCGCCAACCAAACGTCAGGTTTGTTGGGTGAAGTTGACAGATCAAATCAGTTCATGATGTGCTTCATCCCATGAAATAAGTTATTTAATTATGGGAAATAAAATCCATGCATTTAATTGAGGCACATGAGATTAATTTTATATTTAGCAAATCACTTCTGGATTCAGTCGCAGTTTTATTGACACGTTCAAGTCACTATGACACAAGTTATGTGTTTGTTGTTATTCGGCACGCTTCCCTCTCCGTATTTAGCACTTGCTGACCGACTTTTTATGATCATCTGTGACAGTAAGAATTGGTTCTGAACTAAGTGTTGCTCCGCGGGCCAGTAAGTCCTTCCTACCGTTTTTCTGCTTTTGCCTTCTAAATATGCTCTTTCGCAAAAACAGGAAGTTTTGATGTGCACAGCAAAGGGAAAATGTTCCTCTTGGGATTACGGCATAATCTTTCCATACGGTCTGTCCAGCAGGGAGTCCATACATTCGTTCGGGTCATACTTTGAATTCCTGAGCTGAGAAGTGAAATAAACAACTCCAGCTGTCTAAATTGGATCTTTGTCCTGATGCCTGAACAACGTGGCGGCAAACTTTTTATCATTTACAAGCTTGGAAGATTGTTTGCTTCTTTGTGTTAAAACTCAGCCCCACACAGCCATGGAAAAGCAGACAGAGTCTTTAGGGCAGAGTAACGAAGGGTGTGACCTTAATCCCACAGTGGGAAAGAAAGGAAGAAAGGCGCACACACACACACACACACACACACACACACACACACACACACACGCACACGCAGACACACATCTGGTCTATCCAGTTTCTCCTTTGTATCTCATAGGAAAACTATGTTGGAGGTTAAACAAGTGTTAGACCCAAAGCAGCTTGTGTAATCTACTTCTTTTTACCCAAGAAGAAGTGAGTCATCACTAAAGGCGGACACTGTCCCTGCAGAAGGCTGTCATTCATAAAATAAGGGTGCGGACGCCTGCTTCATTTATCCTGAGACTCATTGATGAGTAATCACCCATTACCCACACACGCCACCTTTCACTTCTCTGATTAACACAGAGGTTTTCACAGACAAGTGCTTTACCGGGGCCAACGTTACCACTTGCTGCAGAGGACTGTGCAGGGCGTGCAAGCCTTTACGTGTTACACCAGGACACCAGTTTTAATACATCTGTTTCAGCTGAAGGCACCTTATACCCAGCTGGTGGACGGAAGAGATTTTGTTACTGAAACTTTGGATTCTATCCAAATAGTCTGTAGTCGAAGATGAACCCTGGAGCCCTTAGAGGCAAAACACGGGACATACTCGCAACAATAAAACTTTTCATATATAGTCTATTGCAAAAAAAAAAAAAAAAAACCAAGTCGAACCATGTGAACCTTCTCCAGTTTTTGCATCATTATACAACCATAAACTTCTTAAGAGACCCGGATCATGCAGATCAAGGAACACACCAACCAGGTCGGGGATACGGTTGTGGGAAGGTTTAAAGACGGTTTGGTTATAAAACAACAAAGACACGTGAGGGGCTTTGAACATCTCACACGGCGTTGTTCGAAACATCAACTGTAATTTGAAAGTGTATGGTCACAACTCCAGACGTGCCAAGACATGGCAGAGCTCCTAAACTGACAAGCTGGTCAAGAAGGGCATTAATCGAAGCAGCAGTAAAGACGCTCATAGCCAGGAGGAGCTGAGGTACGCATGAGAGAAAGTGTTGACAGGATAGTGTTGCACTTCAATCTGGCTCTTATTAAGATCTAAGCAGAGAACCCCTCCAGTCAAGTTAAAGATTCAGCGATCTGCACTGTACGTCTGTCGGTACTTTCTCCAGATTTGGACACAAGTGGTTCCAAACCAATAAAATGAATAGATTAACGAATAAATAGCAACAACTATGCAAAAGAAAGGCATAAACAATTTTTAGATCCAAGAAGAAAAGGGAGAACATTTTAAAGAAACAATTTCTAAAACTCATTGACTGAAATGTCAACTTACGCAAACATGCTAAATGTAAAAATGTAATTTTTACATAAATGTCAGTGGTTACATCTAGCAAGTGAAAACAATGAATACATTCATAGTTAAATCAATAAGCATCAATGTAAATGATTAAGATCAAATATTTCTTATCTTAAATGTTTAATAAGAAAATACAAAACCGCAAATAAATGATGAAGAATTATGAATTTGCTTGTAATTACTTACACAAACAGAGTCAATATTAAAATGATAAAAACATGACAGCAACCAGAAACTTAAAATACGCTCGTTTTTAAATCAATTGCAGAAGCCAAATCAAACGTACCAGCTGTTTATAGCAACAAGAATCAACTAATTTAATAGACTGGCCTGTTTATTTTGCCTCTACACTGCCCCCGTGTGGTTAAAACCCTGTAGTTTACTACACTTTGTGACAGAGTGTGAGTGAAGTGAGTGAGTTTGTGTGGGGAGGAGAGAAAGAGATGACAGAGATTCAAAGCCTCAAGCTGGTTTGGTATTTGTGTTTGAGCTCCCGTGTGAAATACAGCGAAGAGGTTCTTTCTGGAGCCCGCTAATGCTCACCCACACATCTGGCCACTGCCCGCAAAGAGTCTCATTACGTCAGACTTTATAATGAACTACAACCGTGCTAACGCTTTATGGCCGGATATTAAATTAGAAGATGTGTATCATCAGCTTGGAAACTGCAGAATCCATCAATAATGCCTTGGGACACAAGTACTTCCTGTGAATTTCCAAACGCCTCATTTTATTCTATCAGTGGGAGCCAGAGTCTCTCGATGGAAGAAACCATTTGGACTCGTGAAGGGGGGTGTTCGCTTTTCAGTTCACCCACTTTTTAAGATACCAGCACGTTTTTCTTTAATCAATACGAACTAATAGCATTTAGATACCTTGCAAGAAACACGGAATTAAAATAAAAGGACAGAACGACGGTTTGTAAAATATTTAAAGCACATTGTGAATTCCTACCCTCCTGAAAAAGTTGGTACGTCTTACACCCTGCCGTTAGCCGTTGTTGTACCCTATGCTACTGAACAGATTTACCGCGATACAAACTAGCTTCCCACTGGCCTTAACCGCCAGAAAAGATGCTTCTTCACAGGATTAAAACGATAAAACAAACACCAGGACGTCTGGGAAAACTTTACCCAACTGTGCCCAAACTTTGATACGACCACCAACCAAATATAGTTTCGAGTGTGTTAGCTTTGTTTTATTATCTCCTCACTAATTTTTTTTTCCCGAGGTTTTCCGCGTCTTTCTTTTCCTTTCTTTTATTTTTCCTTTTCATTGGAGGAGCCCAGTCTCATGAATTCGCCGAAAAAGGACGGAGACGATGATGTGCCCGTTAAAGACCCGGTGAAATACGGAGAGCTGGTCATTTTAGGGTAAGTCCTTCTGTAACGTAACGGTCGGACTGGGGGGGGAGAAACGCTCCAGCGGCAAATCACATTAAACGCGTGGGAGCCCCGTTAACGCAGTAATCCGCGAGGCGACGTGTTAAATCCGGTTTTACTCACGAACGCGTCGCTCTTAACATTGTTTTTCGACGCCAGCTGTGTTGTAGTAACATAGTTGGGCTCGTTCAGCACACATGCCCGTCGGTTCCACCAACAGTCTTTGACAGCTTAAAAGTCGGCGGAGCGAATGAACCGAGCAGCGTTTTGCAAATAACATCCCGGCACGTAACCTAAAAACGACCGGTTTCAGTGTAAATGGCGCAAAGTGTGCAGTTGCTGTACTACAGAAGAAGGGCTACTACGGTGGTAGCCGCTTATTCATCAATGGTTGTAGTGGGGGTGAGCAGGCTGAAAGCCCCAATGATGTCATCCACTGCTGGATCCGTGACTGCCTAAAAGTAGGTCTGAGGAGCAAACCATTATCAAGACACATGCAATGCGCCTCACTTGTAATATAAATATGTTCATCTGTGGTATTGGGGTCTGGTCATTAAGAATTTATTTATTCTTTTTAAAAATCGTCTGAGTCTGATTCATGCCAGGGATGAAGGCGGAGGAGGTGGAGTAGGAGGATGAAGAGGAAGAGGAGGAGGAGGAGGAGGAGAAAAGCCCCTTTACATCACCAGCGGCGCACACATGCATGCAGTGGGCAGGATGTGCTGATGACAGCCACCGGCTTCCACAGCAGCTCCAGTCCCTACAGCTGCATGCTGTGCGGGGAGGTCTGCAGGGACCAGAAATGCCACCACACACACACACACACACACACACACACACACACACACACACACACACACACATATATATATATATGTATGTACACACAGATGCACCATCATAACTAAACTCTGCCAATGCAGAGCTTCCTGTGGCTGCCAAAGATAATTGACCTAATGGCCTATCCCTTCCTTCTCTTCGGAGGAGCATAGAGAGGAGGCTGCGGTTGCTCTCATCAGCATACCGATTAGTTGCCCCCGCCGCCTTGTTGTCTGTCTGTTTGAACAGAGCCCCCCTTTACATCCTTAAAATCAGGATGAGTAACAAGTGAGAGCCTTTTTCAGTCCGAGCGTGGCTATCTGCATCCCGCAATATAAAAGCAGAGGGGAAGGGAGGAGGGGGGCAAATCAGGCTTTAGCTGACCGATACCGATTTCTAGCTGCCGTTAAGCTTCGACCTGTAAACTCTCGACTACTGTTCAAGTAGTTGCAGGGTCGTGCTTTTTACTGAAATGCCTGTGGTGTTTAACAAACGCCAGTGGTGAGTTCACTCTGACCGTGCTGAACATGGATGTTGGTCAGTTGCTGGCTTAAAGATTGGTGCTCCACTTACATACAGAAGACAACTTAAGCTTTCTGAAAATGTTTCTAGTCGCAAAATAAACAAAAAAAAAAAAACACTATACCTCCACCAAGCCCTCTGATGAAGCAGCGCCGTTCTAAAACCGTCAACAGATGATTATATGTTTTTGTTTTTAAAGAAAAAATGTGAATGCAATGAAACTGGTATTTTGTTTCCTCAAATCATGCTCCGAGCATTCGAAATTGCTCTATTTCAGATCCTTGTTGTCTTTCATGCAGTGATTATAATCTGATTATGCCAGGAAAAGAAACATTTATAGAAGAACGCAATAGAAGAGCCGGGTTCCTCCAGAAAACCTGCGACTGGCAGTGGTTGGGGTCACCAGGCTGGTCATCCCACCGTGTTTTTGAGTCAAAAAATGGTCAGAATTGACAGAAAATTTTAAAACGTGTTTGTGCTATTGGAATACATTTACATCAACTATAAAGTCTTTGAAAAATCCAGGAAATTCAGGTGTAAAAATGTTCTTTAAGATTAGCAATATACAATATTACAACAGAAAAGCATAACTAAATTGATCCTAAAATATGTTTTTGCTAGGACTTGTTAGAGACCATTGATCACACAGCAGTCCCTCCCTCCCCCCCACCCTTCAAAAATCAGATCAAATATGTTTAAACAGGCCTTTCTTTCTTCTGCTTCCTGTCTGATACCATTACTCCCAGGCCTGCTTTGTGCGTGTGTGCTTTTACATGGATACGGTCGGCCGCTGACGCTCGCATGGCCTCTGCGGTCGACGTCTGCCTCACTGCGGTCCGTGGGCTCTGCGCAGCCTCGTCCTGCCAGCGCTCGTCGTCTTCACCAGCCTCCGTACGATGCGCCACGTCCGGCAGAGTTCGCCCACTCTCGTCAGCATTTCGAAACGTCTGCCTCCGCGCCGCGCGCGCGCTCTCGTCCACAACCCCGCGGCGCCTTGCGACCCAGTCCCCTCGCTCCCCGGCCCTCCGGCGTTCTGCTGAGTATCAACTTTGACGGAAGCAGGCTCCCGGTCTGTGGTGGCTTGCCCTCAACAAAAATAAACCCCGTGTTGAGGGGCAGAAGGAGTGAATATTTCATAGGGTCTTTGCGCATGCGTGCTGCGTGGTCAAGGTCCGCAGACGTACCATGAGGATCTGGATCTCCCTGTCTGGTGTTGTTTAGGATTGACACTTCTGGTTATGATTTTTCAAATTAGATTCTGGCTGCTTTTATGCCCTTTCTGTTTTAACTATTCCATTTTCTCTAGATATTTTCTCTTACGATCTCTAATGTTCTGCCTTGTATCTTGTTACTCAGACCCCACAGAACTCTGTCCTTATGTGTCCCGTTTCATCCCGACCCAGATTAGTTTGATCTGACTGGCCTGGACATGAAAACCTCAGGTTAACTTTTGAGTCACGCTCCTTGATTTAAACAACGCTGCACTTACTGGTGGCTCGTTCGAAATGTCGTCTTGGTAAATGGACTTTGATCGGTCGGGTTAAAATGAGTTCAATTTGTAAAAGAAAAATAAGATGGATATAAGAACGGTTTGGCTGTATTTACACTGATATGAGGAAATGTGTTTCTGTTTAGGCGGAGTTGTTTTTGATTTGTTGCCATATGATTAAATGATACTTTCACTGGAGCTTTAACTGCTTCAGTTAAAGTACAAAAATATTCTCCCTACTTAAGCTTTTTCATATTTTGCCAAAAAAAAAAAAAAAAAGATCCAAAAACATCTATATATTGTTTTGGAATTTAATGTGATAAACCAAACCATAAACAGTGGATAAATCTTCAGTAAAATGAAAGTGACGCTTGAATTGTCATATTTATTACACATACAAGCACATAGTTTGGTATCCATTTGTATTCGACCCCCCTGATTCAACATTTAGTTGTTTTTTTTGTTTTTTTTTTTATCTTCTAGTTGTAATTTGCCAGTTTATGCATCAAAATGCTGAAATTGTTTTCACTGTATTCCTTAAAGTCAGACGGAAGGAAAACCGTCTGTATACAGCGATTTCAAAACGTTTCCACAGACTGTAAGGTTTTTTTCTTTCTTTCTTTCTTTCTTTAACTAGGCCATTCTAACACACAGGAATATGCTTTGACCTAAACGGTTTAATTAAAACTCTGGCTGTGGAGTTAGTGTTGTTTGCCAAACTCAAGTCCCTTGTAAACTCTGCTTTCTGTTGGTCTATCCAATAAAATACTGAAAATTGCAAAGAGCATGAATACTTTCCCAGGGCTCGTATCTGTGGGCCAATCTGGTCAGTTGATGAGTCTTTTGACAGTCTTGTGGTGTGCTGGGTCCCCGCCCCGTCCCCCAACCAAGTGCTTTTGAAAATGACCAAATTCTGCTGATTAGCGAAAGTAGCACAGCCCCTTCTGTGTGAACCCAAACCGTGAAAATGATGTTTCACGCAGCTTAAAAGCTTTCGATTCGTCTGGACCAGCTCTCCAACAAAGTTTAGCGTCACACCAGGCCGGTTTGTATTCAAACAAATGTACCTTTATTCTGAAATCTACCTTCAGCACCGAAAACGAAATGTAAAAAAAAAAACAAAACATTTTTGAGACAGTTGCAGTCAGGCAAAAGAAACAGAGTTAAAGCTTCAGTCAAAGTTGATGATCGTGTTTGTTTCAGACGACCGCTCCAGCTGAACGACTCGTTGCAACAGCTTGCTATTTGTCTCATTTAATTCATTTCAAGGGAATAAAAAAAATATATACCTCCAAAGATCTGCATTACTACTCAAAGTTGGCAGCTTCACATACAAAGATGCAGTGAAACAAACAAAAAAACAAACTTGTTTCATTTACAAATATGTTTGAAACGATGCTGTAACAGACCAGTGAACCGGCTAGGCTGTATGTTTGCTCTCTCTCTCTCTGTCATTCAACACTACAGATCGAGTGAAAGAAGAGCGATTTATTGCAATGTTCTGATTTCCCCGTCCGTCTCCAGGTACAATGGTTCTCTGCCGAGCGGAGACCGCGGGCGCAGAAAGAGCCGCTTCGCTCTTTACCGAAGGGCCAAGGCCAACGGCGTCAAGCCCAGTGCTGTGCACATCCTCAACACGCCGCAGGACAGCAAGGTATGCATGTGTGCACGCTGAAACGGCTTGTACGCTTCCTGCCTTTGATCGTCTGTTGGCCTTTGTTGGGCTGTGAGAGGCAGGATGTGAACTTGTTAAGAACGGCGTTTTTGTGCTCCGTCCCTTAAGTCGTCCAACTTGGGTTTCTTGGCAACATACATTATAAAAGATTTACCATTATCTGGTCAAATTACAGTAGATTTTTTTTATTTTTTTTAACCAAACTGAAACTGTTAATTTTGTCTTCAGTGGTTAAAAAAAAAAAAAATCAAAGTTGCAGCGTGCTTACGCTGCTTGTTGCTGCTTTCATGTTGCAGGCGGTCCACAGCAGAGGGCAGCACAGCATCTCTTTCACACTGTCCCGTAACCAGACCGTGGTGGTGGAGTATTGCCATGACAACAGCACAGACATGTTCCAGGTAAAACGCCCAAAATGATCTTTAAGTCACAGTTGCGTTTCTTTTTTAAAACATCCTCTTCCTGTTGCCCACGTGATCATTGTGCAGGTTTCTCCGCAGACGCTCTGATGTAATGCAACATGAAACCAGGCAGATTATTTCAGTTCAAAGTTGCGACGATTAAGAGCTAAAAATAATTTTCAAAGAAAATCTATTTTTGTCTTAAAACTTAGGCCGTTTTTTTTTTTTTTCCCTCCCCCTTTTTTTCCTGTAAATGATGAACTGGATTTCCATTTCCTTTTTAATAATTAAAAACATAAACAACCACGGTTCAAATTCTCAGTAAACGTCAGAGACCTAGTCAGAAACTACAAAAGATTATTTATTAATCGATTCAGCAGTCACGTCACCCGTTTTTTTAACATCGATGGTAACAAACTGTAGGTTTGGTTTATTTTAACACTGTAATGAAACATGAGAGAGTTGTGTTTCTCATGCAGATCGGACGGTCCACAGAAAGTCCCATTGACTTTGTGGTGACCGACACCTCCGAAGCGGGGACAGAAGGAGAAGACCCCTCCATCGCTCCCAGCACCATCTCCCGCTTCGCCTGCAGAGTGGTGTGCGAGCGCAACCCGCCCTACACCGCACGCATTTACGCCGCAGGCTTCGACTCGTCGAAAAATATCTTTTTAGGGGTGAGTGTGGCAACAATACTGCACAGAGGCGCTTTCTGTTCGGAAATGCTGACGCGGCGCTCTCCTCACTAGGAGAAAGCAACCAAGTGGAAAAATCCCGACGGCCACATGGACGGCCTCACCACCAACGGGGTGCTGGTGATGCATCCGGAAGGTTTCCCGCAGGAGCCCAAGCAGGGGCTGTGGAGGGAGATTTCGGTGTGCGGAGATGTCTATGCCCTCAGAGAGACGCGCTCTGGGCCCAGTCGGGGCAAACTGGTGAGTCACCTCAGCGATGGTTTTGCTCTGAATTGATCCGGTTTGGGTTGAATTTGCAGGCACATCCCTGTCTGTCTGCAGGCAGAAGGGGAGAGCAGCGCACTGCGGGACGGCTCCCTGGTGGATCTTTGCGGCGCCACTCTGCTGTGGCGCACAGGGGAGGGACTGATGCGCGCTCCCACCCTGCGTCACCTGGAGGCCCTTCGTCAAGAACTGAACGCGTCCCGACCGCAGTGTCCCGTAGGCCTCAGCACGCTGGCCTTCCCAAGCTTACCACGCAGCCACAGGTGAGGCTGCCGTCACTTGATTTAGTGTTAAGATTTTAGTGTTGAGGACAGTGAGTTGTATGGATCGAGTTGGTTGCGGCTACTGGTAGCTTAATGCTAATACACCTTTGCTAGTAAGCTAGCAAAGGTTTTGCGTTTATCATGGGTACAAGCAAAATTTTTACAAAATGCACATCCTTAAAAAGTCTTAAATGTATGTACTTTACTTAAATGTAAGTCTAACATATATAAATATAGTACAATTATAGCGACACAGGTCTTAATTTTCACCCATAATAGCCTTAGAAGGTCTTAAAAAGTCTTAAATTTGAGTTGATGAAACCTGCAGAGACCCTGATTTTTACCAGTACTGCATTGTTACAAATGTACAAGGAATTGCGTGACGTTACATCGAGTTGATTTGTTGCCACAGCCTTGAAGAGCGTCAGCCCTGGGTCTACCTCACCTGCGGCCACGTCCACGGACGCCACGACTGGGGCCAGAGATCCGAGAGGGTGGAGGAGCCCGGGGAGGGTGAGGGCTCCACCAAGCGCCGAGAATGCCCCCTGTGCAGAAGCGTGGGCCCCTACGTGCCGCTGTGGCTGGGCTCTGAGCCCGCCGTGTACGTGGACGCCGGAGCGCCCACTCACGCCTTCGTACCGTGCGGCCACGTCTGCTCGGAGAGGACCGCCAAATACTGGGCTGAGACCCCTCTGCCCCACGGGACACACGCATTCAGGCCCGTCTGCCCGTTCTGCTCCGCCGCCCTCGGTAACCCCGGCTGGATACGGCTCATCTTCCAGGGCCCCATCGACTAGCCGGACCTTCAGTAACCACCATCCCATCCACAGGAAGCTACTTGAGCCTCGTTCTCGTGGCAAACGTCAACGTGTGATGAATCAATTCAGCGTTGAGCATGGCCTTCAGGGCAGCACACGAGCGTTGGACCATGCTCTCCCAACGTTGTGCTACAGAATGTTGCTCGATCCGTCCCCTTGTTTATCCTTCAGAGCTTCAAGATCAGGAGGACATGACAGACTAATCAGTACTAACAAGTAGATAGTGATTCTTCTAATCTAACAAAAAAACAAAAAAAAACAGAGTGAGCTCATTTTGGTTACGTAGAACGTAAAGAGAGTCTTTGGTGAAGCTGCTTGACCTTTTAAAAATCCCTCACTGTAAGATGACTCAGCCCCGTTTTACTGTAACTACACACGATCAGGTTCAAACGTCCTTTTTAATTCTCTTCAGAGTGTGAAATCTTAAGTAGCTTTTTTGCACATACAAAGCGAATGGCCTTGACTGTCTCTTTTCCAGCGTTAATTGCAGCTGTGTTCATTCAGTCCACTAGCACTTCTCCCGCCGATATTACACAAGTCGCCACTTTTTGAAGACACTTTTAATAGAAACGGTCTCAGATTCCCTGCGTGACCGTAACGTTTACTGCCTTCAGTTACTTTCGTCATCCTCCCAAGTTTTTTGTGTTGGCGCCTGAAACGGGAAGGCTTTTCTGGCGCTAAAACGCCGAAATATGAACGTTCCGACTGATCCATTTAGTCGTTCTCCTTCGTCTTCACCGATCCTTTTAGTGTTAAATCTATGCACAGATACTCCTGTAAACGAAACCCCATGGTGAGCTCTGATCCATGGTGAGCTCTGATCCATGGTGAGCGTTACGTACGGCGCCTTTCGAAAGTATTCACACGCGTCAAACTTTTTCACATTTTGTCATTTAAACAAAAAACTTGATTTTATGTGACAGACCAACACAAAGTAAGGGATAATTGAGGAGTGGAAGAAAAATTCCGAATGGTTCTAGTTAATTAATTATATTTTTTTGCAGATCAGGATCTGAAAAGTGTGGTGTGCTTTTGTATTTTACTCCGATAACCCCATATGTAAAGTCCAGTCCCACCAAGTGCCTCCACAAGCCGTCCAATTGGGAAAAAGAGTTCAGATGAGCGAGTGAGTCAACTGCATGTTAATGTACACCACAAATCTGGCCTTTGTGGAAGAATGTTGAGAAGAAACTTTACTTTGAGTTAATGTCAGAGTTAATGACAGAAGATGGCTGGAGCTAAAAACAGGTCAGTTGTGGCCCAAAGAAATATGATGGCAACTACTTTCATCGTGCAGTCAGAGGGCAATTGGAATCGTTTGTATCAGAATATGCATATGTCTAAATGGCCCAGTCAAATTAGGGCTCAATCTTTTGACCTTATTTAAAAATCAATGATCAGAAAACCCTCCAGTTTTAAAAAGTTGAATGTGGAAAATGTAAGTGTAAAAGGGCTGCAGCTTTAAGTGGAGCAAACGGTTAAATTCACAGAGGAGTTAAATACAAATTCATGCCACTGATTTATTTGAAGAAGTTTGGGGAAAAAAACGACTTTGTGTAAAACCCCAACGAAGTGCAAGGAAGCTCACGGTTGTAACCGGTTGCGAAAAAGTCAAAAGGGTGTTAATACATTTGCGAGAAGCCGTACCGTAACCTCAGTTATGAAGCAGAATGAGGATAAACAAAGGCAGGGAATTAAAACTGGGTTCACTTCACTTCACAACTCTCCAAAGCAATAATAGCACTTGCATAGATAAGCTACTTGTTTTTTCTACGTCCAGCCAGGAGTTCGGTCGGCTGTTCCTGGAAGCTCGAGGGGAAGAAATAATAATGATAATAAAAATAAAAAATAAAAAAAATAAAAAAAAAGGGTTTTCCAGGTTCAGAGGTCAAGCAGAGGTGCGTTCAGTTCACCAGATTCTGCGTAGCGCCCTCACCACCTTAAAGGAAGTTCTGAACTGCTTCGATTCTGAACGCACCTCGGGTCGCTGAACTTCTCCCGACAGGGTCCATGTCGGCGTGACGGAGGGGGCGGTGTGGTTTGTTCTTGTATGACCTCAAAAAGAAAAAAACAACTTTTGTTTCAAAGGGCGGGGAAAAAAACAAAAAACTATTTTGTTAAGAAAAGGGGGAGGGATTTATTTTGGGGGAAGCGGGAGGAATTCTTTTAGATGTTCAATGTTCAAAACAAAGAAGAAAAAAAAAAAATCTAATAACTATTTTTCTATCCGCAGTGGGTCTAGTTAATTATTCCTGTATGGTGTGAGCGAGTTGTGCCCAGCTGTAACTGTGCGGTAGATTAGGAGAGCCCGTGAATGAGAAGACATCACCAACACTGTGTCCACTTCCACTCTGCTACCACGAAACATTGCCCAGACAATGAATGTAGCCAAATACTCGGGCTATGTTTAGCCTTCGCTGGTGCTCATGCTGAATGGTCTATATTGTGATTCTATTTTTGTAACTGGATATTAATGGTGTAGCTTGGTGAACTAGCTCGCAAAGGTGTGACTTCAATAAATAGCCTCAAGTGTGGAAGACCTGACGACGTCAGCGACACACGCTCACACGGGAAGCGTGTCCGGCTCGCATGCGCTGGAACAGTATTTACGCCACACGGACGCTTATTCAGAAACTTTGCACGGTGGTTTGCGAATTCGTTGCTCAACGCTGAGCGAGTATGTCACAGTTAAGGTCGTCTTCCGAGTCCTCAGTTAAACCGTTTTTTTTTTGTTTTGTTTTGTTTTTGTTTTTTTTGCAAAGTTTTGTGCTGTCGTTTCGAGGGGAAAATGAGTCCTACAAAATAACAGGGATGCACGGATATGAACATTTGGGCCAGTAACGATATCCGATATTAATATTGCTGTTGTGGCTGATAACCAATATTTTACCGATATTATTTATTATTTCATTACCTTTTTGACACCTCAAACAGAATAACCACACTTTCAGTTAAAATACCCACAATCCTGCACTGCATCACTTTGACTGTCACATGACCAACCTTCTCCTTGTCCGCTACCAAAACACACAGCAACAAGATGAAAAGAAAAATCCTCCCGGCTTTATTTGTCGGACCAATATGTTATAAAACCACTAATATCAGCAGGTATCGATGTTGGCGCCGATATATCGTGCATCCCTGAAAAAAAAAAAAGTAACATAATACTTGATATAACTTCATAAATGACACCTCTTGTACTGCTATGCTAACATTTTCCAATAATTCTTCTGCAGGATGTTGGTTGACTTAAAAAAAATCGCGTCCTGAAATACTTCTAGATGTGCTGTTTTTGGAATGTGACGTTTATTTTTTTATTTTTCACCAATTTGAAGCCTGAATGCCGGACGTGTTGTGTGGTGGAGAAGTGACGTTGTGGTGACAATAACAGTAGCTCAGGATTAGCAATCTCAAGAGTCACAGCTGAAAGGCAGGGCAACCCGAGCGCAACGTAGAGAAAGCAGAAAGTTTGTGAAAATATTCAGCTGTTTGAGGTAAACAAGGCCTGACGACAATTTTGAGCAAATATATCTCACCTGAAATGATTGGCTTACCAACTCATGATGTATTTCAAACCAGGCCTCAAGGTTTGGAATCATTTTGAGCAGCCGGTGATCCACACCACATATGACGACACACAAAAAAGGAAACAATTGATCCAAAAATGTGACCTTTTTTTAAATTTTTTTATTTTTATTTTCGCATTTCTGGATAAAGAAAATCAAACCACTTGGATTATGTCACTAAAATATTGCATGTTTAGTTTAAAATATAAGCAGGTAGAAATTAAAAATGTCGTGGCCTGTGAGTCCTTTCGACTTGAACATTTTGGACTGTGTGGCAAACAGTGTGGACGCCCCTGATCCAAGTTGATTTTGTGCTGCAGTGCCAGCTGAAATTCATACTGTATTGATAAAAACTCCTCCCATATGCATACACCGCACTGGTCATGATCGCCAAAGACGAGCCTTTCAACAGCACCAGACTCAGTTATTGGCACCTCTGGTAAAACCGCGTGAAAATCCTTAAATTGTGCGGTTGCTATGGAGACTTCACTAAAGCTGAATCTCCAGTCTCTGTCTGGCCTCGTTTGTTCCAATTCCTGTCATCCAAAAAGATTATTTATTATCGCTTTGACCGCGAAGGGGAGTATTTATTTTGTTTTAGTCTCCCTCTTAACCTCTGAAGATCAACACACCTATCTAATCTGACCGGCATGGTCTCTTGTTTTTCCTGTTTTGAAGAGCGGCTTACAGAAACGTGCCTCTGTGTCGCAACCAGATTATACCCCAGAGAGTCATAGATTACTGATTGAAATGCTCCTGGAAACTGATCAACTTATAAAGTCTAAATGACAAAAGTGCTTCAGTTTACAGGAATCCTTAAGAATTCAATAAATGTGTCACCTGGAGAAAAATATATATATCGTCAAATTAAAGCTTTCATTCTTTTTGAAGTTGTCCAAAAGTCAGACCTTTGGTGGGTTTATGTTCAGGCTCTCTGCGCATCTACTTCAGTAAGCGTGCCAATAGGTGTGAAACGGTGCTGTTATCAAAAAAGGAGGAGGAAAAACCGACTCCAAGAGGCAAACGATCAGCTGGCGGCGATGAAGCGTGTGGACCTCGGCGAACGGCGCTCGAGATCTGCGCCTGTGATTGGCATGTGGATGGATGAACTGCTGCAGCACCCTCATTTTGCTTTTCCTTTGCTCCCTTTTCTCGTCTGTAATAGTCGCTTGCGTTTAGTCGTCGTTGATTTATAGGCGTTGACGTGTCGCTTTCTTTTGTTTCATTTAGGCCTTAGTTATTGAGCAAACCTCTCACAGTATTTTAGCACAGCATTAATTTGTTCAGTACCACCAGTGATATCGTAAGCTCTTCACAAATGTAGTCTCTTTTTTTGTTTGTTTGTTTGTTTGTTTGTTGTTTTTTTTCCCATGTGTATTCACTGACCCTTATTCCAGGTGGTGGAAACTCCTCAACTTCTAAGCTCTCCTTAACGTAGCTGAGTGAGTAGCTGATGTGTCTAATACAGCGAAAAACCTCTCAAATAACAATGCATTCCTTTGACTATATCTTATGTACAGCTATTTTGTATTATTTTATATCATGTTCTTCTGTAACTGTCCGGTGCACAGACAATCGCTATACACATGTCAATAAACCAAGACTAAAAAGAAATCTCGTCTTTTTCCTCATGAGGTCAATATGTGTCCAGCAGAGGGCGCCCTCTGCCTGCGCTGAGGCTTTACTCTGGCAGGAGCGGGTCTGCCGTGGTTGCTTTGGATTGCATCACCGCTTTAAAAACACTCATCTGCTTTAATGAGCCGTTTTGGCAGTCGAATGCGGTACATCGGCATAGAAATGTGATAAGAAGCTGAAAATTTACAGAACGCCCGATCCTCACAAAGCTATTGAGGAGACGGGAGAGAATCCGAGAGGTGGAAAGACTCGCTGCGAGTCGTTCCTTTCAGAAGTTTGTTCAGAGATGATGCGACTTTCTGAAGCCTGAGGAGGAGTCTTTTCTTTCAGAGAGGAGTGTGTCGTGCTATCAGTGATGCATTTAAAATATTTTAGAGCCATCTCAGTCTATGTGTAGGAGAAACCGTCGTCGTGACATTTAACGACGGGAAGCCAGGCTGGGCTGATGTGTGGATTGGATTTACTGCTAAGATCTGGACCAAGCATCATATTCCCCCCCCCCCTCCAAGACATTGCTTTTTACTAGAACATAAAAAGAGAAATCATTTTCATAAGGAAGGGACTTTGGTCAAAACCCGAAGAACTAATTTTATAAAGCTGCTTGCCAAGCATTTTTGTAAAACTCAACAAAACTATTTTTATATGTAGTAGCAATCAATGTGGTCAGTTTTTATATTTTCTGCTCTATTTTGCTGAAAAACATTACCTTTTATCTTCAAATATAGGCAATGGGAGGTTCAACAAGATTTAGCAAAAAGTAACATCTAGTGTCATAACAAAAGGCATTTAAACAAAGTCCCTTAAAGTGCTACTTGTATTTTTTATTTTTTTTTATTTATTTATTTATTTTTATTTATTTTTTTTTGCCTTTTCAGCTCATTTTCTGGTTTCTAATCAAATTCCACCTTCAAATTGTGTTTAACTTGTCTTGTAACGCTCGAGTCATATTTCAGAAAAGTCCATTTCAAAAACGATTGCCAACAAGAAAACCCAAATGCGACTCGAATGCTTCAGAAATGATGTCGGAAACGGTCCAAAGTCTTTCATCTCTAGCAGCGTTTAAGCTGACCAGTTTTGCGCACTTTGTGATTTCATTGACCTGAAGTCACACAAAGCATAATTGTGTCTTTTCTTCTTTTTTTTTATGTACGTATTTTGGGAAGCCCTGTAATTAGGATTTAACACGGGACATGATGAATCTAAATAGTGCAGATGAAATCAATCCTGAACCTTTTTGATTCTCTCATTTTTCAGACCCAGAAGATTTTCTTGGATGGAAAAAAATCATACAACCAATCGAAACAAAATTCACAACTTGCCAGTACTAATCATCAAATGTTTCTGGTACAAAACACCAAACTATTGTGTGACCTTTGGGTTTGAAAAACTTCATGTTTTCGTTTAATAAGACAATTAATGATCAAATATGAAACTTCTTGAAAGATTTACATATTATTTATTGAGTGACATAATAGTATTTCAATCCTTTCTTCGAAGCTATTTTCAGTAGTTTTTCTTTTCTTTTCTCTTCACATCATCCTAAAGTGCATAGCCCAAGTGACGTGCCATTACACCCTGCTTATTTTAATTCCAGGGCCCCTCACAGTCACACTAGGAAACATGTCGTAGCTTTTATGTGTCGTGTTGCGCGTTTGGTGGAGGTTCTGAGTATAACAGCTGAAGTCTCAGTGGACCGATTCTTCGGTTTTGATCCTGGCTAATTATTCTGAATCCCTCTTTGGGAGCAATGGAAACCAGAAGGTTTCTGTTGTGTGTGTGTGTGTGTGTGTGTGTGTGTGTGTGTGTGTGTGTGTGTGTGTGTGTGTGTGTGTGTGTGTGTGGGTGTGTGTGTGTGTGTGTGTGTGTGTGTGTGTGTGTGTGTGTGTGTGTGTGTGCCCTAAAATCGGAACCCTCAGTGGACTCTGCTCTGTTACAGGGGGGTAGCAAGGGAGGGCGTTTCTGCAATTGTTTCATCTATCCCCCCATTACCTCCATACACTGGGAAACTTTAATTAAGCTGGGGCCGGATATGATTAATTAACTTTAAGACTTTCACGTCCTTTTTTTAAAAAAATTATTATTATTTATTTATTTATTTATTTGCTTCTATATATTTCACTGGGCCACTGGAAGAAATTAGCTGCGTAATTTCCAAATCCAATTAATGCCAATATTAATGCACCGCAATCTGCTTGCCTGTGTTCTCTCGTCTTAGGAAGCTATTCTCTTTTTGTGGCTCCACTGTTAGAGGATACCAGACCGCGTAAGCTGAGTCGGATGTATTAAACAAGGGTTAGGTTGTAATAAGTTTGATTATTTTAAGGAGTTTATTATGCCGTGTTATCCTGTTAGGGTGATGACGACGATGCTGTGGCTCCGGAGCGGTAATCCAGACGCTCTCGTATAGCTCGACAAATGCAGCTTCCCCCTGTGGATCCTGTCATCCCACATCATCGTTTTTAGTTGGGACGCGGCCGGCATGGATGTAGGTGGATGAGATTACGACAGACAAGGTAATCTGTTGAACAACCTGTCACACACGGCTCATCCGCTGTCACGGAGACACCTGTTCACTGAGACAGTGGCGGGAACCTAAACCCGACCCGTCACCATGTCTGCTTGCTTTGTTGCTTTAACGTCTTAGAGTTTATATATGGAACGTTTGTGTGTTGTACGTTCCAACAACGTACAATTGGAGGTACACTGAAAAAAATAACTCTTTGGATGAACATAAAAAAATTATGGAAAGGATTTCCACCTGATTACTTTGCGTTATTTCAGCACCATGTACTTGTGTTACTCCTATTTAAAGCAAATGTGTTCGGTCAACCTAATTTATTAAGATTCTTCCAATGTAAAGCAATTGTGTTGGCTCAACTTGTTACTATGGTTATTCTATGGGTGATTTTAAATCAAACGTGTTGGCTCAACGTAATATATTGTGGTTATTCTTATTTAAATAAAATGAGTTGGCACAACATAATTTATTATGGTTGTTCTAATTTAAACCAAACGTGTTGGCTCAACTGGAATTATGGTTATTCTATGGATGATTGTAAATCAAATGAGTTGGCTCTACTTCATTCATTATGGTTATTCAAATTCAAATGAAATGTGTTGGCTCAACGTATGTTTTAAAGGTTCCTTTAACTCAGTTACTATAGTTTGACCCAGTGTAATGTAATAGAGCCAGCCAAACTAATCTGCAATGTTTAGGACCAAATCATTGATCTTACTTGATTAAGATGAATGTAAATGTAGTTGAAACCACCTTATTTTACAGTGGTACCTTCACACTACTTGATTAAGTAGGTCCAACTCACAAAATTTAAGTTAGCTCAACAAATATGCTTCATGCTAAAAGAAGGCTAGTTAATCACGTGGAAATCCTTTCCATTATTTAATCATGTTAATTCAAAGACATTTTTTTAAGTGTTACTCAATCAAGCGTTTTAAGATAGCATTAGGTTAAAGGGTAGGAAATACACTCAACAATTAGAAAAGGTACAACGCAATTTTATTTTCGGAATTGTTATACATTGTCTTTTTACCCAGCACAAAACACAGCTGAGTTGGACATTGAAATAAAAAACAACTACAAAAAGGTTACAGTTTCAATTTTCCAGTCAATTCTTCACAACATAAAACATGCCAGTATATTTGCTCAACTTAGAGAACTGTAATAATTTAAATCTTTTCTACTGCAGACTTTAAACATTTTCCATATGAAACTTTACTCAACTTAGCAGGACAGTTTCATATTGAGAACTTGTGCTTTCTTTGATAAGTTCTTTCCATCCAATTTCATAAATATTTTCTGTAGCACTTTAAAGGTATGCTTGAGCTCCTGAGGGTAGCTCAAGTTTAGTGCGTAGATTAGTCCCAGCAGCATCACTATTGCAGAAGACACACTGCCCAAGCTGTTCATAACTTCCACCTCCTCCAGGACAATCCCAACATCCAGATGCGCATTGGCAGCCTCTGCACCCTCTGCTCGAATGACAACGATTCCGAGGACAGTCTCGGCTATGGCCATTTCTGCACATTCATCACCGTCCTAAGGGAGATAGAGAAGGGTATTGGGGGGGAGAGAATTCACATGTAATTAAATAAATAATTTAGACTGACATTGATTGAGTCACTCATGGACCTTAGTTGTTGAAAGTATTTTACCAACTCTTATGACCTCTATTGTAAACACAAAGAGAATTTAACATACCATGTACTCCCTCACCAGCTTCTCTGGATCTTCATTTAGGTACACACACAGACCTTTGAGGATGCACTCTCGTCTGACTTCAGCAGTGTCTTCCTAAATATGCAGATCAAAAAAACAATGAGAACAATCTCAAAAACTCCAGCAGTATAGGTTCACACACTTGAAAACATAGCTACATTCAAAGGAAGTCACAACAAAAGTGATCAGTGGCTTGCAGTCTATTTGAAAGATATTTAAAATTATTATTCCTTCATCATGCCATGACTAAAATGGAGTTTAACATTTTATTTAAACATCTAACTGAAGCTGTTACTAAAGAAATATGTGAAAAGTAGAGAATGTTCAACACAATCTATATGCTTCTAGTTAAATGAAGTATGTGATGCTCAAAGTCATTTCTATAAAAAAAGTAGTTATGGGTTATGGGTGCCATGATGGTCTTGATTTTTTTCCCCTGAACTCCACCTTTCTTTGCATATTCCCTCATTAGGTTTGCAGAAAGACCATCAAGCACAGAGAGGAATGTGGACTCCAAAAGGATTGTTGTGATCCTCTTAAACTCTGCACTCACCTACAAAAAAAGACAGACAAAACTCAGTTTGGCATTGCAGCATCATCTTTGTTGGCCTTCATTAAATTGCAATGTTTGAGGAACTTGTCAGGAGCTTATCAATATATATTGTGACACACTGCATGCATTTCCTAATATACATTCGTCCACTGACGTCACGCGGATGGAAGAGAGCTGGCCACCTCATTTTGAAATCAGCTTTGTGACCCTTACACTACATATGGCTCTGCAGACTTTTTTCGCACAGAATGTACCTAACATGGTGCGGCGACAAATGTAAACTTACCAATGATATCACAAAAAGCTATCTGCCTTAACCTAACCGACTTAATCTACAAAACATAAAATAATGTGACACAAGTATGGAACAAGTAGAAAATGGTGCAAATGGTAAAGAAAAGCTAGATAATTGCCAGCTAATAATCACTTCATGTGATGTTAGCACGTGTTAGTCACTGACTTGATTTAATTATAGACACGTGACAAAACATAGCAAAATATTATTTTTCTAAAGTCTGATGATTTTAAGTTACATATTTTTATTTGCATTTAGAAATGATGAAAATAGATTGAATCTTACCTTCTTCAGATTAAGTAGATGCACGCTAGGAATCTCCCCGCTTCTCTTGAAAAAACCCCAACAAGGTGCAAGCCAGTTATCTCGCGTGATTTTCCGTAATCTCTTGATGTAGGTGGACCACCTATCCACGTAGGTGATCCACCTACATCAAGAAGCTGACTACCACCTACGTCAAAGAAAATCCGGCAAATAGTCTGATTGGTTAGTGCTCCGTTTGTGCCGTTAAAATTTTCGTTCGTGGGGCGTGCTGTGGTGGCGCAGGGGTTAGCACGCCCCACGTTTGGAGGCCTCAGTCCTCGACGCGGACGTCGTGGGTTCGACTCCCGGGCCCGGTGACCCTTGCCGCATGTCTTCCCTTCTCCTCGCCCTCCTTTCTGTCAATCTACTGTCTAGAATGTGAGCCACTAGCGCCACAAAAAAACTCTTCGGAGGAAAAAAAATTATATCGGCCAAAATTATAATTTTTAATATCTCATAAGGGAAGGCTGCACAAACGACAGTTTTAACGGCACAAACCTGCACAAAGCGGAGCACTAACCAATCAGACTATTTGCTGGATTTTTGGCGTAGGTGGGGTGTCAGCTCCAGGTAGGTGATTAACCTAGACTAATATTTAATTATAATATATTTAATTATATATATACATATTTGTGTTTCTTGGCACAAATGTTTCAAAGACAAAGCGTGATAACATCATGTCAGATAAACATAGGTTCAACAACCTAGCGTTAATTAAATGAATTCAAGTTGAGATAACGTGATTCAATTACGTTATCTCAACGTTATGCACAATGCTGCGAGGAAAACGTAGTCTTCTCATAAAGCTAAACGGTTATTTCGCCTGATCTCGTGTCATTTCCCATAATCTCGCGTGATCTCCCGTGATCTCACTCGTTGTCTTCAGCACAATATCAGTCTGACTATAATGAATCACGTTACCTCAACATGATTTAATTTCGTGACGTTAAGTTGTTAATTTCTTGTTTATCCAACATGATTTTATCACGTTTTCGTTTCAAACCCAAAATTATTGTGTGAAAGGTACATGATATTCTTTTGTTAATGTGATACGCCCCGAAGGTCTTTTTGTTCGGCGGAAGATCTATCTGACGTAATTGAATCACGTTATCTCACCTTGAATACATTTCATTCCAGTTGAGAGAAAAAAAAACGATTGTCTCGCGTGGTCTCGCGTGATATCCCGTGATTTTCCCATAATCTCGCGTGAACTCGGGTGATATCCCGTGATCTCACTCATGGTCTTCAGCATAGGATCGGTCTGACTATAATGAATCATGTTAGCTCAACATGATTCAATTTTATAAACGTGAAGTTGTTGAATATTTTGTTTATCCAACATGATTGTGTCACGTTTTCGTCTTAAACATGAAATTATTTAGTTAAAAGTACATGATATTCTTTTGTTAATGTAACAACCCCCTTGGTTCCTTTTTTACAGTGTACAATCTCCAATTAGCAATTTCTCTCTGCATTTCTTTCAAGTTTTACTTTGTTAAAAAAAAAAAAAAAAAAAAAAACACACAATGCCTGTATGTGCAGTAGGGAAAATAAGTATTTGATAGAACCAATTTCTTAAGTCTCAGCAGTAATTTTTATAATTTATTTTTATTCTAGGCACACCTAATTATGAGACAGAAACTACATCCTTTAATTGTCTGATTTCTAAATCAGACAATGTTGGACCAATGTTGGACTCTTCTGTCCACCTACTCAATCGGTTTGAATATTACATGAAGAACGGGAATTTCTTTGTTTCAATTGGTAACTTCTCATTGAAGCGGACCCCTCTTATTCAATAACTACATACTCCCACGAACTCAGGTTATAGCAATAAGTGAGATTAGCCGCCATAACTATGCAGATGATACGTCGCTCTACGTCACGATGTCAGCAGGTGACTCACAACCCATCCGGTCAGTGGACAGATAAATGTGTGGACGTGCCGAAACTTTCTAAACAAATCTGACGGTATTATTTTTGGACCTATAGAACGATCTAGAGTCAATGCCCAGCTTCAGTTATTGATCACTAAAAACTAGCGATCAGGCCCGAAACCTGGGAGTAGCAATGGACTCTGACCTGAACCTTCAGAGCCACATAAAGACAGTTACAAACTCGGCCTTCTATCACCTGAAGAACATCTCCAGGATTAGAGGATTAATGTCTCAGCCAGATCTAGAGAAACTCATCCATGCGTTTGTCTTTAGTCGCATTGATTATTGTTAACAGCGTCTTCACAGGCCTGTCCAACAAATCAATCAAACAGCTGCAGCTGATCCAGAACGCTGCTGCTCACGTTCTGACTAAAACCAGGAAGATAGAGAACATCACACCAGTCCCTATACTGGCTCCTTGTTCATAAATCACTGAACGGCTCAGCCCCACAATTCATTAAACGTCTGATGTTACATCAACCTTCCAGACCTGATAGGTCTTCTGGTTCTGGTTCTGGTTCTGCTCTGCATCCACAAAACCAGCAAGAGTGAGACTTGACGTTGGAGAACGGGCTTCAGAAAGCTTGAATCTATGAACGGCCTGAGGCAGCTCACACTAGGGCCGTGTCTGTGCAGGTTCATCACAGAACCGTTTTGCAAACAACATAAGTGGTTCTCATCTGGCCACCTCCAGGAAAACTTTCTGCAGGCGCCCCCTCAAAGCAGCCTCAGTGAATCGAGGCCAAAGTGAGCCTCTCCTCTCGCATCTTCCCCCCCCGACGCCTCTCTCGCTTGCGTGACCGATAACTGCCTCGAGGTGCAGTTTCTGTAATTCCCTGCAAATGACAGCTAATGAAGATGGTACATCCTCTCATTACTTTGTGTCTTTGAGGGCTGTCAGATGATGCAAGCGCGTGTTCCGGCTTCGCTTTCCCTTGTTCGGGGGGGAAAAAACTCCTTCCTCGTCCCGCGGGCGCCTTCTGCGGTCAGGGAGCGACGGCTCCTCTCTCCCCTCTTCTGCCGTATCACGCTCAATTAACAGAGCGTGAAAGGTGAGAGCCGTTTTGAAAACATTTCTCATTACACCTTATCGCCCGGGCCACAGAGGGGGGGGCGCAACACGAAGCAAATTAGAGGGGTGGGATGAGAGATGGAGAGCGAAGAAAGGAGGGAAGAGCGCCGGAGACATCAAAGTGTTCTTGCTCTATTTAAATTGAGTGATCTTGTGTGAAAAGATCCACACTACACAAAGATTAACCCCATCCACCCTCCTACTTGCACACACAGCTAATAACGCACCCACGTACCCTTGGATTTATGTGTCAGGGGTTAATAGCTGTGAGCAGGAGGACACTGGGGGGTTTGTGTGGGGTGTTAGTGAAAAATGCAGGCATGTGCCTGTGTGGAACGCGTTCCTGTGCGAGGCGGAGATGTTTGTGTGCGTGTGTGTGCGTGAGAGAGAGAGAGAGAGAGAGAGAGAGAGAGAGAGAGAGAGAAAGCAGAGTTGGAGATCAAACAGAGAGAGCATGAGAGGCTCAGTTTCATCATGGAGTGACAGACTGACACCAATCCCACGAGCAGCGCCGCTGGAACAGACCTGCCAGCGCTCTAACAGGGAACACACACACACACACACACACACACACACACACACACACACACACACACACACACACACACACACACACACACTCAGAGGCTGGGAGCTGATCTGTCGCCTGTTTTCTGCCAGTTTCATCATGTCCTTTACCGAGATGCAAATTTGACTCATTTTCATTACATTGCAGAAGTGTTAAGCTTGTGGAATATTTGCATATGTGGGCATTTTTCGTTGTTTTGTTTTGTTTTGTTTTGTTTTGTTTGCTTGTTTCCGCCGGGACGCGTTACCTGTTGTGCTGCGGCTCGTGAAGAAAGCGTGTGAGCGCTCCCTCCCTCTCTCCCTCCGTCGCGAACCCAAGTCGTCTTCCCCTGTAGGTGTGTTGCCTGCTCAATCCCGCCCGGTGGATTAGTGACGTCGGTGGAGCTCACCCTCTCGCTCCGATAAGGGCGCGCGCCGTCGCCTCCCGCTCCCTGCTCCCCCGTGCTCAATTTCAGATAGAGCTAATGGAATCTGTCCCGCGCGATTGTAATGCGAACGAGACTCATTTTCCACGGAGCTTGGAACTGTCAGCTTGGCCAGGGTGATGCCGGGTGGAAGGCGGGCAGGATGCGGGTGCTGGGCGGGGGTGGGTTGGTGTACCAACAAGGAAAGGGTTGATGGGATGGGAGGTGCAGGATGAGGTGTTGTGGTGAGTCTCTAAAGTAAAGGGGGCGCCTCCAGAAAGTTCTCAAAAAGGGGAGTGAGATGCATTTTGACCCATTGGACGACATGTCGGATCAACTTGGTTTTATTCTCTTCTGTTTTCGGACACCGTGAAATGGATGCAGAATTTCCCCAAGAGGCAAATAACATCTGTTTCCTACAGTGTGTTGCTGGCTCTATGTTTAAAGTCATTGGGAACTGCAGTGAATCACAGTGAGAGTCGTAATCCACATGTAGAGAAAAAGCTGGAGCAGTTGGAAACTTTCTGAGGAGAGCAACACAAATAACTCCAGCAAAACCTCACCTGGAGGTCAACCCTGGACGACACCCAGAGGTTGGCAGGCGTGTCATTTATTAAAGGAAAAAACAGCTTTTTAAGTAAAATATAGAGCAAAAACTAAGCTTTGAACAAACTAGTGACAAACATTTTTAGATGTGACTTAACCAAAAGCAGCGTTTGGTCTCTGCCACAAAGCCAACTTAGTTACTTTCTCCTGCATCTGAATCAGCTACGCTCACTAAAGCGCTTCTCTGCATTTTTTTTTTTTGACAATTTTATCTTTACACTTAATGAGCATTTAAAAATGTTTGCTACAAGAAAAGTGTTTTTTTTATGTTGCAATGATAATTATTATTATTCTAACAGATTTTACTGTAACCAGAACTTTTAATTTTCACAACATTTAGTTTTATTGTCAGCTGCAGAGTCTATCCATGTAATAGAAACACACTGAGGGTCGAGGTTTAATGATTTCAGACTATCTAAATGATTTGTCTTAATAATTCATTAGAGGTGTTTATCTTCAGTGGTGGAGCCCAAGGCTGTGTATTTCTCCTGGCCGCCTGTAGGTGGCAATGTTTCCACAACGAACACTTGACGAATAAGACCGACCGCTGACCATTTCTCATTCCTGGACTTTTTTTCAGGGTTTTTTTTTTTTTTTTTTTTGTGCATGCAGCTTTGTTTCACTGTCCTTCTATAATATTTAATCCCCTTATTTTCCCCTCTCATTTATCCTGTTAAATGAGGTTTATTTATTTGCACCAGCCAGCTTCCTTGTCAAAGTTACACATCAATTTCCTTCTATAATTTGGAGAATACAATGTGTTTTGGTGAAACACCATTTGAATGAACGTACAGAGTGGATCGATTCAAGTCGGACCAATGCCCTCCCAGTCTCTGTGATGCCCAATTCAGCAAAGGGAAAGGGAGGAAATACCAATTTGGCCGCGTTACAGGGATTACGGCGGCTGGCCTCTTTAATCTGGGACAGACTGTGGCATTTGTCGGCACTTAAAGCTGCCATCAGTCGCCCTCTTCCCATCCAGCGAGCGCTGCAGCTGCTGATTAGACTCTGTGAAATAAATAAATGACCAAACAGCAAAAAGCTCACAGCCAAGCTTTAAAAACCACTGGAGAGACACTCTCCTTTTAATTATGCAACGCTTCCCAAAAGCATTCACACCATTTGTGATGTTTTCACATTTTTCTAGGTTAATACCAAAAACAACCATTGATGCACTTTATTGGTATGTGGGTTCATGTTGTAGACCAGGGCAATGAGGGCAATAATTGTTGGGCGAATGAAAACCATCGTGGTTTTCAACATTTCTCATGAATAAAAACAGGCTTTAAAGAATCCTCTTTCACTACAAACATCACTCTTGTGAAGACAATCAATTCAAATGAATTTCATATATTAAAATATAATTTGCACGTTAAGATTTGAACTATGTCGTGTGCAGGAATTCAATCGTTTCTTTCTAAAACTGCCATGTTGTGGCAAAAAAAGAGAGAGTAAAGCTAAAACAAAATGCGACTTTGATCGCAGCTTTTCAAAGTCAAAAAAACACAAAAACAAAAAAAAAAACATTGCAACATCCTAGGAGGACTGTATCACACACTTTAAAGAGGAAAGAGATGAATGTAAATATGCTTCTGCAAACACACACACACACAAAAAAAAAAAAAAAACAACTGCTGCACACATGCAGGTAAACCTATTCTCAACCACTGCTGGAGTTTCCCAGGAAATATTCAAATAACTCGCTGGATTAAAATTCTTCAAACTGAACATTAAAGAAACTCATAGCTGAGCTTCTATAGGAATAAAAGGCAAGTCATAATATTCCACAGTGCCGCGTGAGGAATCAGCGGCTGAAGGTGGCACGCTGTGATATCGAGGGTGGAAGAGTGTAACGTCGCGAGGAAGACAGGCTGATAAAAGAACGAAGCCATTAGTGGAGAAAGAGAGAAAGGCCCCCACAAATTGGCAAAGGGAAGTCAGGGTCTCTCTGCTTTGCATTTCATTTACATGGCTGGCCGTATCGACCAATCGGATTGGGAGCAGAGCCCGAGGCTTAGGAAAGCGAATAAAGACTCCAAATGCCTTCACTGCTCTCATCCCTCTCGCTCATAATACCCTGTCTGCCCTTCTTTTCTGTGGCTCCCTCTCTTTCCTCCCCTCGGTGTCATAATACCCTTTCTCTCCCCATTCTCCTCTCCCTGGCGTGGTGCTATAAGTAGACCCTGTCCGATGTGATAGCGGGATGAGGAGAGGTGAAGAGGAGGAGGGAGGAGGGAGGAGGAAGAGAGCCGCTTCTTCAGCCGCACGTCGCAGGTGAAAAGCAGAACGGAGCGGGGCGGCTATTGAATGTTGTTAAGTAGGAGCTGTGGGAGCAGGTCCACTGTCACCTTGATGTTTTTCTCGTTTGGCAATATATATATATACATATGTATATATATATTCACTTGATCAGGATGTGCTGTTCTTCTGTCACAGTGATACTGGGCAGTGCAGTGACCTCAGCTCCCCTCACTATCCTCCGCAGGGTCTCGTTGTCCACTGTATCAGTAGCAGCGCATGAACACAACAGGGTTTCTGCTCAACCTCCCTGTCAAACATTTCAGACCATTTTTAGATATGTCCATTCTTTTTTTTTTTTAAGTTTTGATACAGTATTTCAGCATATTTGCAGCTTTATGGGAGTTTGTTTGATTAGCTGACAGAAAGTCTTTGGTACCTTGTTTCCTACAGACGGTTTTTGGTTTTGGCCGGAAACAAAACCCTGCCAACTATTTATTTATTTATTTTTTTTAGACTCCATTTGTCGAGATACACAAATTAAACCGGTTCAAAGCTCCACTCACGCGTTTTCTGTAAATTTCACACACAAAAATCACCTATTGATGATGAGCGAGGATGTTTTTTTGTTGTTGTTTTTTTCTGACATGCAGTATTGTCATCACTGGGACGTTGTAGCACGCACAAACACGTACACACTGATTACTAATTGACGCTACACTCTTGAACTCATTTAGATCTAAATAATAGTAGGTGGGAAGAGATACTACAAAACCTAAGAAGACACGCGTATTTACTAAACACGTGCGCACACTTTCATCCAGACATTATAGGGGCTCAATTTTAAGGCATATTACAAGTTTAGCAATTTACCCCCCATCCATGCGTGACAAAAGACTCAAATGAAAACCTGGAGGAAAAACACGAAGAACAGGTAAGCGACCAAATTCATGCTTTTCATGGTCATTACAAAACTGGCTAGTTAGCTTAGTAAATGCATAATTTAAGCATGTAGCCCCGCCCACATATTGCTCAGACAACACTGTAAGGCCCCCGCCCTCCCTCATTGTCCCGACACACACCCCACCAGCTTCATTTACCGTTAACCATCCATAACAATGCCTCATTTGTCGGCGAGGAGCATCCACAATGGAGGCCCCCGACCCCAGGCGTGTCAGCACCTCCCCCGACACCACAGTGAGTCAGTATGCCACCAATGCAAACTGAATGAGGTCATAACGCGACGGGGTCATTAGCAAAGCAAACCCGTTGACCCCTTGGGGAGGAAGGGGTGGGGGAGGAAGCAAAGAAGTGAGGGAAGGTTGCGGAAAATCTTCCAGTCATAATAAAACTCACATGTCATAGTTTGAGGGACTCATCCGACAAGTGAGAGATAGATCCCGGCATCTCAGTCGCTTTGGGGCATTTCATCCATCCATCCATTTTCTAACAGCCTTGTCCCTCGTGGGGTCAAGGAGGGGAGCTGGTGCCCATCTCCAGGTAACGTTCTGGGCAAGAGGCGGGGTTCGCCAGTTTGTCGCAGGGCAACACACACACACACACACACACACACACACACACACCTAGGGAGAATTTAGAGAGACCAATTGGGCCGTCATGTTTTTGGACTGTGGAGGAAGCCGGAGTACCCGGAGAGAACCCACGGAGAGAACCCACGCACTCACAGGGAGAACAGCTTTGGTGCATTTCTTCGACCAGAATTGAAACTCTAAAAAAAAAAAACGGCTTGCCCAATCTTCAAATCGTTGTGCCACTCCTGCACATCAAGAAGGCATTTTCTCATTTTACAGTGAACGCGCTGAAAATCTCTCTGTATGTTTGGTGAAGCGATTATGTACAGTCCTCTCCTTTTGTCGTAGATTTTCAACTGTAGGATGTCGATGGAAATTCAGGATACGAGTCTCGGTTTGTTGCGCAAAATGCTTGAAGACGTTATAATACGTAAAGCGAACCTCTATGCATTTCCATTGGCCTTTTGTTCTAACTCTGTCCTGAATTGGTAAGATGTTCCCTGGTGAATTCTGACTTTCTTCAATGAAGGTGAATGTGTGAAAACCTTATGTTTTTTATGGTTTTGGTTTTTCAATTTGATGTTTCTCACACAACACACAGTTCAAAGTCAGTCAACTGAATATGTAAAAAGCAAACAAAAGACATTTTCTATTGGGAAATTTGGTTTGGAAACCTGTCAGGTAGAGATTGCTCCTTGTTGTCTGAGCAGGATCAGAAATGAGAGTCTCTTCTGTATCAGCACCAAAATCCATAAAAATAGGTTGTGGCATAAAAAAAAAAAAAATAGAGAATTATTTTTTTTTTCCCCTTCAAAAAAAAGCTGCCACGAGAAATAAACTGATGCAATTGTTAAGAGTTTCTGTCCAAGCCGGTTTGTTTTCAGGTATGAAGTGAAAGCAGGAAGAGACGACAGCGCACTGATGAGCGACGGGGGCGCAAATTGGCAAATAGACCAAACTGGCCCGTTGCCAGGTGACAACCCTCTTGTTCAGGTTGTCTGTTCGTTATGATCGAGGTTTTTTGTTTTGTTCCCGGCAGCCTGCAGGTCTCTCCCGCGTAACGTCAGCGTGTTTGCGCGGCTGAAAAAGTGGGACGGATCTGATCCGATGCGGGTCACAACAGGGACGACGGAACAACTTCCTGACATCTCCAAAAAAAAATCTAAACTCAAAATGAACAGAGACTATTTTCACATTCACTCAGAAGAAGTGACGCTTTTTAGCTCAGGTTGTGGATTTTTGTCGCAAACTTTGACAACCCGGCGCAAAGCGACTAGCGGAGAGGCTGTCTGCTGCGATAGTGTCCTTTGTTGGCCGGCAGCATATTTGTATTTGTGTATCTTCATTGTGACGCGTGTAATCCGCATGCTCGCTAATCCCGGAGCAGGTGGCCAGGCGTTTGCCATGCTGCAGGGAGGCGGTGGGGTGTGGAGAGGACACACTTCTCCAGGTCTCCTGAACACGCACGGATCTTTACACACACACGCACACACGCGCGCGCGCACAACTGATCCACACGCTCCCACCGACCCACCGGAAGAGAGGAAACCTGCGAGGGAGCATTTCCGTTCCACCTTTCTGCGGACACCCACCGCCTCGCTGCGGGTCCGCAACAGACACGAGGAGGCTTTTCATCCACTTGTGACGCTCCTTGAAGAAACGTCGAGACGCCCGCGCACCTCGAGTCCAGAGCGCATCCCAGCAACAAGTGCCTCACACCATAAAACCGTGACACAGCCACCGGTTCAAGGTGTTTTTACCAAATGACGTCATCAAAATCGAGAAGCAAACGCATGTCAAGTGTGTTGATCAATGTTGAACAGTTATTTTTAAACCTTGATTTAAAGGAGTTCAGTGTTTCCTCTGTTTAGTGGTGTTGACACTAGTCCCGTGCACACCCACAGCATCATGCTGCCACTGCTGCACTTCACTTTGGAGGCAGTTTGTTCAAGGTGACATCCAGTAACTTCCTCTGTTATTAGTATTTTCAGTTTTACCAGACAGATCAATGTTAATATCTGATCGTTCTACCATATATTTGCAACATCCCAGAGGTTATGTGTGTGTTTTCCTGAGGGAAACGTTTTATTTCAAAAACAATTTACAAACCTCTTAAGGCATTTTAAGGACCGATTCATATTCAGCTATACAATCCAGTCAGGAGCTAAATTAGTTCAGTGTTGTTTATTACTTTCCTTCGATTGAAACCATTTACAGTCACGTCAAAAATCAAATTGGGCAGCATGATTCAAATCTGACTCATAACCTCCTATCCTGAGCAGAAGGGCAGTATAAAATCTGAGCTTCGCCCTGGCTAAGAATAAAAAACATTGCTCAGACTCCGCTCGCACCACAGTGGAAAAAACATTGTTTCTCTTCCGAGTGGGAAGTTGGAAAAGCACATTGAAGCCACCGTTTCTGCCCTACAGCATTTAGGTCAGTCCCTGCTCCTGAACGCCTTCACCTGTGGCTCCTGGTGTTCTGGTGTGGAACCGTTCAGCTGAGTCAGAGCTTTGAGGAGAGCTGGATACACCTGGTCCAGTCAGGCCCGAGCCTGGACAGACCTGCTTAAATGATCCAAACTTTGAAACGCAAAACGTTATCCTCCTAAAATCCTGACAGTTAAAATAAGGAGTGCAATTTGTGTGTCTGCAGTACATTAGTGTCAATGGGATGTCGAAGCACGGAGGTCTTTTAAGGGATGTTTTTTTGTCGCTTGCATGTAGGAAGGCAGTTAGAGTTGATTAAAAGTAGGACCCTATAACACATCTATAAGTGATAATACGGGGGCTAATCTGTGTTCAACTGATTACATTAAACAAGTTAATTTTATCATGAAAACTAATTCAAACTGAAATAGAAAACATGACTTTGCATACAAGGGCAACTAAACTGATATAATCATTGACACTGTTGTGAAAAGTGTCACTATATCTGTGACATCTGTGTGACTCTTAATAAGATCAAATATTACTTGTTTTATTACCAGTTGCTACTATTTTATTATGTTTATTTTTATGATAGGGGATAAAACCTTAGTTTATGTATTCACTTCCTGGACAGCTCTCCTCTCAGTCGTCTCTTTGTGTCAAATGCTTTTAGTTCAAACCTATGTAAATGTGACCATTAAACGCCCGTAATCTCTTATTAAGACCGTTCTCTCTTTTTTTGCTTCATAAGGAGATTTACAGGTTGTTGTTTTTTTGTTTTTTTTTCCAATGATCTGTTTGCAAAAAAGGCAAAATTGCTTTGCTGGCTGAATGTCCACTTTTGGTATAATCCAGGATGCTGAGGGTCTCAAGCTAAATGGATGATTTGGGGAGGAAAAAAAACAAAATAAAAACATGTTAGAGCAGCTTTAAATGTATGCACAGCACTAATACTTTGATGGCAAGTCTATTCTTTTACATATGCTGGATTTTATGTCAAATCTCTAATCAGCTTTCTGCTTCATGTGCTGTCTATATATGCAACATATGCGCTCATGTTTACAGAAATGTGCTGCCAAAATAGCACTAGGAGTAATTTCTGACTGCTTGCGCCTCTCCTTTAATAAATATTACATTTGATATTTTGTTTTTGTTGAACAAAGCTTCGAGAGCAGATCAAAAGCAAAGTTACGAACATCTACAGTCTAGAAAAACTGCAACTTTAATCTCACATTTGGCCAATTTGGTTTGGATGTTTATAAAACCATCAGAAGAAGCCCGATTATGTACATTGCTGTGTAAAATTAGAAACCTTCCTCTGTTGTTGCGGCCACTAAAATATCCTGAACAGAAGGTGAAAACAACAGGGTGTTTCTTGGAGGATACGGGGGGAGTTTTTTTCTACAACATTTGCTAACATTTCCTCCTGAAGCCAAGGAGATGTCCTGTGCTGTGTCTGGAATCACGAGGAACGCATCTTTTCTGTTTTTACCACCAACGAAATAAAAAAGCAAGAAGTCGGAGAAAGTTTTGCTCAAACCTCTGAACTTTTCCACATTCTGCCATGTCAGAACCGCAAACATTACTGCATCTTATTGGAACTGTGCCTCATAATCCCACGAGAAGAGTCGCGTAACTGTAGAGAGGAAGAATGGGGACATAGGTTTTCATTGTTATTTTATTTTTTTTAAATTGTGGCAGTCAAGAGCAACCGATCTCCTTCAGAAAGCATCTAACTTGTAAGTCGATTCGGTGGTGTGCAACTTAATGGTATAAACTGATGAGTTCATTGAAGGCCTCAGATGTTTGCTGGAGCACAAACAGCAGCATCCTGCAGACAGAGAACGTTCTGGAGAAGTAAGGGAGGGAAAAGAAGAATGTCTCCAGCTTTAAACTTCTCATTGTGCTGATCAAATGTAAAATGAAAAGAATGTGGCACAAATTAACAATATATTTTTTTTAAAAGCACATAGTCACCCAGGAAAACTAACAAGTCAGGTAAGACTTCAAACTGGGATTAATCTCTATGCGCCCTTATTGATTTTTAACTTTTTTTCTTTTCTTGTTGGAGCCAAACATTGGCTCTATACTCTCCGTCTTCTTAAGCCTCTGCACGGCATCATCTTTCGCCGTTTGCGCGACGGCATTTTTGAGGTAATCTCGCCCATGCGGCGGGATTACGCGCGTGCGCTCTCTGCGTTTCAACCGCGGTCAGCGAGGCCGAGGAGGCGCCCGGTCCGACGAGAGCACACACACACACACACACACACACACACACACACACACACACAAACAAAACACTGTTAGTTCCACTTGTTTAAACTCCACCACCGCTGCTCCTGCTTGCGGATGAATCATGTTTGCGCCGCTGCGCTTATACGTGCGCACGGCGTCGTCGGCTCCCTGGGAACACATGCGCGCACACAACGATGCTCCTCGGTTGTGATTCTCACCGACGGGCCGTTGAGCAGAAATGTTCTTGTGTTTAATTATTTATTTTAAAAAAAAAAAAAAAAGAAAAACCAAAAGCAACTGGTGTGAAAAACGTTGTGGTCAAACAGCCTCAGCCTGATCCCAGCTGGGAGGAAATCCCGGAAATCCCCCGATCCGGCTGAAGTGACGCCGTTTGGGGAAAGCCTCGCCTGGGGGGCCACAAGACAAAAAAAAAAAAAAAATCTCTGACTCCCTATTTTTTTTTTCTTTATTTATTATTGTTTAACATCCTTAAATGCGATGAGAGGATTAATAAACTGTCTGGCCCATATGTCCTCTTTAGGGCCGCTTGTGCTTAATTAAAGGAAACCTGGGAGGGCCTCGCGCTCCTAATGCTGCAGGAAATCTGACTGACTGCTCCTTTAGTGACGTTTATTAGAAAACCCGAGTGAAGGCTGAAATATAATCACCAAGACATCTTTTTGGTGGTGGAGCCATTTCTTACAATATGATCTTGATCACATTCCTTTTACCTCTTATTTTTTTATTACGTTGTTATTACTTATTACTATCGTTATATTGTTTTGTCTATAATTCATCACTGAAGATGTGTTGAGCTGTCGTTATCGTAGCTTCAGTTCATTTCAAAGGCTGTTGGGGCGCCGCGGTTTAATTGGGTCAATTGTTGCTAATTGGCGGTCCGAAGGACTTCTAAAAGTCACGGCTCAGATCCGAGACTCGGTCACGGTTCCCCGTTCAGGCCTGATTAAAGCAACGTGACGCCCTGCTTGAATCCACCGGTTGAAGCCGCTTGGGCCAAATGCGTCCTGACTACTGCAACACGTAGGTACTTCCGTCTGAGTTAGATACCAATATAAATAAATATATATATAATTATATAGCTTTTCGATGTGTTCTGTGTGCTTTTGCTGCGTGATTTTGCGCTCAAGCTGCTCCAAAAGCGTGGCCAGCCAGCGCGTGTTTGTCATTTTTTCCCCGCATTAAAGTCAGATTGACCTCCTGCGTGAGCGAGTCACGCTTTCTTCCCCACTCAGTGGGTGGAGTCACACAAAAAAAGTTCAGGTTTCGAGAACTCCTCAAAACAAACTAAGTGACAAGGATTTAATGTGCGCCAAGAGGATTTGCGTGAAAACGGAACCAATTTGCTGACATTTTGTGCTGCAATAAACGAACAGAAACATCGCATCCGAGTCAAAAGGTCTTTATTGTTTCATAGTGGGTTTTTTTGTTTTTTTTTGTCGCTCTTTACAGTTTTGAACGGACCTTCAGATGCAACATGTACACTGTTGTTGTTCCTGATTTATCATGAAAACCAATAAAATCCTTCTTTTAGTTATCACCGGTAACATGGGGGGGAGAAAAAAGGTGAAATTCACAGCTTGCTTTTCCTGCGCATTTTTACGCAAGGCAGAATTGCATACAGGTTATAGAAAGAAAAGAGAAAGAAAAAAAATCACAAGTCGGGTAAAAAGAAATTTTACAAGGGGAGAAATGAACATTTAAAAACACATAAAAGACATTTTGGCTCACGCGCGAACGGACTGATTGTCAAATACTCGTATATTTTAGGTTTTTCTTCTTCTTCCATAAATTAAGTAGTGCATCCAAGTTCGCGTCAGAGCTGCTTTCACACTCTCTCTCTCTCTCTCTCTCTCTCTTTCTCTCCCTCTCACACACACACGCGCACGCGCACGCACACGCGCGCTCCTCACAACACAGACACTCATGCACGTCGCTTTGATCAAAGGGGCGCCCATTCAGCGTGCCAACAAGAAGAAAGAGAAAAAGGAGAGTCTTTAAGGAGCTTAGCAGGAAAAAGACCTGACCAATCCTTCAAAACTCCTCCAAGCTCGTCTCTCTTGATCCTTTTATATATATATTTTTTTCCCCCTTCTTCTTTTCTGGTCAGCAGATTTGTTCCGTGCCCCTGATCAAAGTGGGAGTCTCGATGGTCAATAAGTTAGTCCAACAAGTGTGAGACAGTCCCGCGCTGCTCGACCCGAGGTAGAAGTTAGGGCCTGAATTCTTGTGGAGGGAAGAAAAAAAAAAAAAAAAAAAAAAAAAACAGAGAGAGAAACTTTACTTTTGCATGAATGCAGAGCCGGAGTCGAGGCAAGAGCCAGACGCTGCTGCAGAGGACCCCCAGCATGCCACCACCCAGAACACAGATCCAAAGATGTCTGTTAATCGAGAATGAATCTACTTTTAAATTTGGCCAGTGATTTCTCCACAGTTTACTTGTTGGTATCCCTTTATTTAAATACATATTGTGTCATAATCGTGCTTTTTATGTTAGAAAACTGTGTGAGTGGGAATAATAATAATAATTTTTTTTTTAAAAGCCCAATAAGTTAATGTAGGTGGTGGTGGTGGTGTGGTTGCTGGTGGTGCCACCCGAATCAATTTCCGCTCAGGACCGCATTCAGTCTTCTACCGGCTCTGCGTGGGTTTAGAAAAGTTCCCAATTTCTTCCGTTTTTCTTCCCTCACAACACTTGAAACTTCCAAGCTGCTTGGTCTTTATAATCCAGACAGTCCGAATTGAAATTTAGCTTCCACGATGAGGCAGTTTGGTCCTTATAGTCCAGACAGTCCGCAGCACCGGCGAAGCCGAGCCCCGTCCCTCCGTACGCCGACGAGGAGAGAGAGGACGCCGGACTCAGGTGGCTGGACACCGCGCTGCCGCTCATGGGGCTCATGGTGGAGCCCGCGGCGGACAGCTGGTGGTGCATGGGCGACAGATAGGAGCCGCAGTCCATCCCGGTGAAGTAGGACGAGGAACCCGTGTAGCCCTGGTTGTAGCCCGTCGCCTGGGTGTAGGTCATTGGGTAAGACCGCTGCATGCAGGAGGAAGAGGAGGACGTGGAGGAGAGCGGGTCGGCGAGCGGGGAGATGGAGGCCGGGCTCCAGATGGAGACAGGCGCCGCGCTGCTGCTGTTGCTGCTGCTGTTGCTGCTGCTGTTGCTGCTGCTGCTGCTGCTGCTGCTCACAGCCGGCATGGAGGTGCTGGAGGGCGGCGTGAACTGGCCGCTGGCTCCGCTCTCAGAGCTGGCCTCTCTCACCGGGGAGCCTTTCTTTTTCACCGGCCTGCTGACAGACTTGTTCTGCACGCCCGTCTGGGTCTGCTGGGCCTGCTGGCGATGCTTGGCTCGTCTGTTTTTAAACCAGACCTAAAAAAAAAGAAAACATGTTTAAATCAGAATAGATCACAAACTACGAAGTTATTACTAGTTTACATAATTTAACCTGCAAAAAGTGGCAATTTAAAAGAATCGGATGGTCGCTCACAATACGATAAAAGACTAAATCACGTCTCGGTGGTGTTCAAGAAAATCAGACAATTCAACGCGACAAACGGATTTAATTGCGCGTCAAATATGCTGCGCATTTTTAATGACGGAGTCGCGTAATTAATTGCCGGACTCACTTGCACTCTGGATTCAGGGAGGTTGATCTTTAAAGCCACCTCTTCCCTCATGAAGATGTCGGGGTAGCGGGTCTTGGCGAACAGGTTCTCCAGCACGTCCAGCTGGGCCCGGGTGAAGGTGGTCCGCTCCCTCCTCTGCTTGCGAGGGGTCGCTAATAACGACACGTTGCAATTTAAAAACCGGAGGAACGCCATCGAAACTCCTTTAGATCGGAGTAGCAAATGTAAGGAAATCGACATTTCAAAGTGGCCACTTTTAAGGAAATCACTCCGTTACCTTGGTATCCCACTGAAGGATGCAGTAAGTCCACTCCTGAGGTCGATAAGCTCAGTCCGTTCACCGTGTACGGCGGTTGTTTCAAATAGGACATCATGTTTGCCTCCGGCGCCCCGATCGCAAAAAGTAGTGAAGAAAATGGCGCAAATAATAATAATAATATTAAGAATAGCGTTTCCGCCCCCAACTGGCGTCTCCGAATTCCGAAATGCTCCTAGATGAATCTGAAGGAAAACATAAAAAATATTAACAGTGGTGTATGTCCGCCAGGTTTTACGCGCAGCCTTTACGCACGCACACACACACACAAAAGTGGGCGTCCTCGAACTCGCGGAGGCTCTTAAAACAGAATGGAGACCCCCAGCTGTCCCCACTGGACTGAAGATGCTCTGTCTGGCTGACAGGCGTTTACGCCATCAACCCCTCCGCCCCTCCCTCCAAACAGCTTCAATAACCCCAAAAAAAAAAAAAAAAAAACATCGTTGTTAAAATGCGCACTCTCGTTGGGCCCCAACTGAGCACTCAATTAGCATATACACCCACAGGTTGGGGACGAAGCAGCTGATTTGCAGAAACAAAGCGCAGTGTTGACCGATAAGTAATGCTGATAACAAAGGACTTTCAGGGAACAAACAATGGGGCTGAGTGCGCATTTAATCACAGCTCTGCATCTATTGGGGTGGTTTTGTTGTTTGGTTGTTTCCTTAAAAGCAGCGCTTAACGATTTGAAACTGGAAACTTTTAGGGGAAAAGTATGAAACATAAATATCTGCTCTTCCTCCTCCTCCTCTTCCTCCTCTGCTTAATGAATTGCTCCCGGTAATTAGATTTAAGAGGTGACACTCTGGAGAAGTGTTGATTGAAGATCCAGACAGAACAAATAAAACATAACTCAAAGCAAAAAAAACAAATGAAAACGACCACTTCTTTTTGGTCTGATTTTCTTCTTAATTTTTTCTTTCTTGGATTCAAAGCTGAACCTTTCTGTTAATGAGCATAAGTGAATCAGTCCAAAACGGATTTTGAAGAACTTTAGAGCCTTTAGTAGCGCAGGATGTTCTAAATGAAACATTTCACAGTTGAGTACACTGGTAAAAACAAACTGTTAGCACCACTGATATAAATCTGTGTAACCGTCTGCTTGCATTTTGTTTCGACTTATGCTAATTTAACTGCTAACGACAAAGTAGATCCATTGCGACAAAACTGTTAACTTTTGTAACTATTAATCAACACTTCCTATATTGCCATAAAAATGCAAACAAGCTACTAGAATGTAACCAATGGAACTGTTGAAGCAATTTGCACACAGTTTATTTTTGGACGATTTTAATTCTTTTTTTCTGAGTAGAAAGTTTAACAGGAGAAAAAAAAAACTCCACCAAGTCATAAAGATAGTTCTGCTAATTAATGACCCATGTTAAAAAAAAAAATAAGCAAGAAGTTTGTGACAGTTTGTGATAGAAATAAATTACACAAAGAGTTAAAATAATGTAAATAAAATAAACACACAAAATAAAACTACTAACAGCTTTAAGAAGCTCAGCTAACAAGCTCGAACGAACATTAGCAATGTTGCTATTAGCTAAAGCAGTATCATCGTTTTACTAAGCTAAGTCTCACAGCTCTCTCTTACCGGTCAAATAGCTAATGTTTAGCACTATAGGGCTTGTGTGTTATGCTTAATTAAAATGCACATAATGTAGCTACATTTTTGTTTTATAAATATAAGTATATAGTGCATCAATAAACATGTTCTTTTAGGATCCTCTCACAGTGACCTGCCTGCCTTAAAATGTGTGCTTCTCTATTAAAGCTAATATTAGCATTAGCCGGACTCTTCCGAAGCCAATAACGGTCGCTGCTGTTCACCCGAAACTCAATCTGTCACTTTTCTCCTCCTCAGTAATAAACACCCCTCCCGTCGCGCTACAGGCTAATAATAATTATTATTGGCTCAAATCTTTCTTTCTTTTCTTTTTTCTTTTTTTTAGCCCCCCCTTCTCTCCGCCTCTCCTTCTTTCTGAGAGAAATTAACGCCATAATCCGGACGGCACGCGCTGGCCTGATTGCAGGACGCCATGCAGCCGCGGCTCCGCGTTCGGGCCTCCGCGATTTTCTGCGTCATGAAAATCAAACAATGAGTGGCGTTGTGTGTGTAGGGGGCAGCTGACTGGCAGACGACCCGCACACACCCCGAACCCCCTCTCTCTCTCTAAAATTAAATTAAATTAAATTTTTTTTAAAAAATACAGAAACCAGAGGAGTGGTCTCTTATTATTATTATTATTTATTTTTATTTTTTAACTGGAATCAAAGGTATATTTTAAAGAGAGAAAAAGTGCCCCAATTATTGACAATAATTAAAAACAAAGCACGTTATATTTTCAATTTTCTAAAAATAAATAAGAAAAACTGCTGTATAAAAATGTCAACATTCTCAAATCATTGTACATTTTGTCTACATTCAAATTTCACATAAAATGTATATTTGTTTGTAAAAATAAATAAATAAATAAAAATTACACCTTTATTTAGAAAAGTATAATTTAATTTCTTTTAATGATTTTACCATTTTTTTTTAGCTGACAATCAATAGCCTTCACTACCTAAATGCAGCATATGGAATTAATTGAATAGGCAGCAATTTCTAAACGGACTGCGTGGCCTGCTTTCCTCTCATCCTGACTAAATCCTTGTGAAGTTGTGAATCCTGTGAATCCTGCGCTGTCCTGTAATTCATTGCCTGAATGCTCCTTTGGTTGGAAGAGGGGAGAAAAACCCCCCACCCCAAACCCCCAAACCTCCCCTCAAACACGCCTCCTCAATTATCTCCCTGTAAGCTGCCTGGTCTGACTGTAAATTAAAGAAAAATCCTAGAAAGGAGAAAGAAAAAAAAAAGAATCCTACTTACTTCAAATCTTCTGTTTATATAAAGCGATCCTTTGGTTGGGCTTATAGACCCATCAAGCAGCTTTGATTTGTTTCCTTCTGGATAACCCCGTTGGATGCGGATTAAACTGAGAGATGCTCAGTATTTATTGGGAGAGAGGGAGAGAAAGTGTGTGAGGGTGTTCGAGAGGGAGGAGAGGAATTTGAGCAACCAATGGAAATGAGAGGGAAATTTGATTTGCAGAGGATGGAAACATGCGGCTGCAACACAAGCAAAGCAACGGGAAATTGGATAACGGCGACTGTTGGGAAGAAAATCTAGAAATCTTTCATCTCCTTTGACCATCTTATCAGATAGAGATCGTCTGCAAACTGCTACAACTTGAAAAGCACTTAACTCCAATCATTACACTTTTTTGTGTGAAATGAGAACAAGACAAAGTTGACAGGGATATTAAGTGGTAGACTGACTCACATAGAAATACAAAGTTTAAAAAGTGTTGGTCTTATTATAGAGCCAAGAGGAACACCTTTTTACATGAAGGTAACAAAAAGAAAGGCTACTGAGTTTAGCAATTTTTAAAGGTCTTTATTTTATTATTATTATTTTTTATTATTTTGCCTTTTTGGCTGTAGAAAATGACTGCTACACTTTTGATCTGTTAGATCATTAAGCTGTTAGGGAAATAAGTCACTCCAGTGACATTTTAATCTACGTTTACTGCAAACTAATCAGAAAATAAAGTGAAATGAAAACTTCCTGACTCTTTTGTCTACAATTATTTATTAAGGCTGCATGGTTAGAGTTTGTGTCACCAACAGGGAGCAAGTGACTGATCCAGAAGAGCGGAGACCAGAACCAGTGGATTGTTTTAAACCGGTTTTATTCCTACAGAAATGAGGTTTGAAAAGGCAATAAAGTAAACTTATAAAAGAAAAAAACACAAAGGTTAGATTAAAACGCCATCAAAAATCTAATTAATAGCTAAAATAAAAAGCAAAAATATCCAAAGAAGCTAGAGGTGGAAATTTGATTTCTTTCAATTTTGGTAAAAAAAAAACAAAAAAAAAACAAAACCCTACATCAGCTGGTTGAAAACATAATGTCTAACACGAGATAATAAAGTTCATGTAACGTTGCCCCTTCACATGGACTCACTGTGTTTTGCGTCTCAGGATTAAATAAAAGCATGCACCGGATTATCAGAAGCTAATTCCACAGATCTTCACCGCTCTGGTTTAATCCAGGCTCAGTCTCATTTAGATTCTTTGTCTTTTGTGTGATTCCAGTCGGCCAAAGCTTCAGCCTCGGCGGCCGCGGCTTCAACCGATGCTCTCCAACAAGCAGCAGGTTAGGGAACTAATTAGGAGTCTGCATGCCAGATGAACAGACTGTGAGGCTGTTGGCCTTTTAGTCGAGATGAAAATCAATGAGACCTTTGTGAGCAGACTGTACTCTGCTCACAAGCTAGTCCTCAAAATTTATTAACTCATATATTTATTTAAAAAAAAAAACACTTAACTCAAATATTTGCTTCAGCAAAGAAAGTTTCTCAACCACAAATCTTCTAGTTCTTCATGTCTCGCTAAGTTGATGCATCAATTCATAATAAACGTTTCATAATATATTAGCTTGTAGCGAGATGTGGCGGAAGAGCCTGTAACTTTTAGACCTCCTGGGTTTGATTTCCAACATGTCTTCCCCCCTTTTCTCACTGCTCATTTCCTGTCCAATTTCTGCAAGTAGATGCTACTTGTGCTATGAATAAAAACATTACCTCCTCTAAACTAGCTCCTGAAAATAGCTCATGTTGACTTAATCAGTATCTTCGGTTAAATTTCAGTCCAAATATTTCGAGGGCAAATAATAAAGTGGCTGATATTAGAATCTGTTTGGTTAAACATCGCAAATTTTGACGGCTAGTATTAATACAACTAATAATTTACTTTTATAGAATCTTTTTTTCTTCTTTTCTTTTTTTAGAATAGTGACGCTCATATTCCTCCCGATTGCAGTTTGACTGTAGCCTCCAAGTGGAGTTTTCCCGTTTTCCCCGAACGATCAGAAAACAAACAGCCCGGCCAGGCTTAAAAATCTGCTCCCCTTGTCGTCCCCCCAGCTATGTTCTTGGCTCACACTGAGCGCTTTCATCTTCACCCTCTGATATATAATTCATCGGAAAATATCTAATAGCCCAGGGGAGCATTTCAGCTAAACGGGGCCGTGCTTGTTAAAAGGTGAAGACGCTTGTTAATGTCTGTGGCAATGTGCCCTCCCCCTGTCTCCCGGCGAATCGACGGAGTCACGCTTCTCCCGCTGTCAGGGAGACGAACCGAAGGCTGAGGATCGTGGGACTGACTCTGCCGCTGCAGAACGGGCCTGGCTGCAGAACGGGCCTGGCTGCAGAACGGGCCTGGCTGCTGAGGGAGGCGCTCTCCGCTAGGCTGTTCATCCGGGACGTTAAGTGCTCAGCTTGATCATTTCGTCAAATTTAGCAAAACTAAACAGAAAAGTCAAGATCAAGGCAAACGGCTCGTGTAAAGTGTTGCTTTACGAGTCCAGTTTTTCCTTCTTTCACTTCAGCTCGGCTCTCTGTGTCAAGGTCAAATCAATGGCCTGGTCTGCCTTACCGGGTCCATCTGTTACACGCTGACACTCTCAGAACTGTAACGGACAAAAGGTTTCTCTGTAGCCATATGCACCTAACATTGATAGATTTATTGACAGGAAGCCGTAGCTGCTGTTTTGTGGTTGGTCACGAGGATCCAATCGGAGGAGGCTGACCTATCGTGCATCTGGATTAGCTGTTGTCGCTCTGGAGAGAAAGACTCAGAGACTAAGATATTTGTACATTTTACCAAAAACTGTGGTTTCTACTGACTGCACACAATTCTGACACATATGAATCCCAACAGACTCACAGGTCTTATGCAATCACTGTTAATTATTGTGTGTCTTGAATGGTTTGTTGTTTGGCAGAGATGGCTCGGTGTACCTCAGGGAGTAGTGCTCAGCACCCTTCGATTCCCCGTTTCGTCTTCTTCAGACTAAAAGGCAAACCTCAGTTATTCATGGAGAGAGAACATTCGAATCTTTGAGAAGTCGAATAGAGTTAGTTCAGAGCTAAGTTGGTGGTAAGGTAGTTCAGATGACGTGCTGTGAATTTTTAAGAACGATGCTCTACTGGTAGCATTTCTTCCTCAGCTCATTTATTCGCCAAACGAGATGATTTGGTCCAGCCACATTGCGATTTGCAGACCAACAGAGGTGGATTAACATTGAGCTATTGTTGTTGTGCTCTGAGCCTGATGCTTTGAAACAGCAATAGTCAGCTGATCAAGAGTGAGGCACCGTGATGATGTATGGGTACAATGTCACACATCGGTTGTGATTTCAGTTCCAAGTTGGACTAAAATCCCCCTGCAGAAATGCTAATCTGTCATGAATTCAATTTTAAATAGAGCCTTGAAATCCCAGTTTGAGAACTCAATGACTTCTTTAGTCCAATCATGTACAGTATTAGTTACGTTTTTAAGCAAAACATCAGACGTTATCTTGTTATTTATGAAGAAAAGTGCTTCGTTAAATAACTTGGTGGAGGATTACCTTTATTTTCTGCTCCATGCACTCTCTACTGCTGTCTCATATCTTATTCATGTCCTTCATTGAGATACATCCACCACTTGTGGTTTGCCCCTGGGAGGGTTTAGTGTCTTGTGGCTGCTGGTACCTCGTTAACCTCCCACAGCCCTGTGGCTAGTGTTAGCCAAGCCGAAAAGCCTTATACCTGGATACTGGTCAGCAGGGACGCACCCCGGGAGCCCCGGGACCCCCCACCGGCCAGGGGGAGGGAAGCAGGCGGGACAGAGGAGGGCCAAACAAAAACACAACCTGGCATCCCCACAGCAAACAGCCCACCTACTGTCAGCCAGCATCTGGGGCCCAGCACACAGCTCCTCTATTCAAACACACAAGTTTAGCTGTAAAACCCCAAATTGTTCTATACGACAATATACATCACCACATGTAAAAAAAAAAATGTATTGTTTAAGTTCAACATAACAGAGATTATCACAAAAAAAAACAAAAAAAAACCCAACAGACGTAGCTTTTTGGGGCCCACCTAAACACTTTGAATGCGTATACTTCCAAGGGAGTAGGTGGCATGTGGAGAGTAAAGTTCGGAAACTCCACAATAGAAAGAGATTGTGGGGAGAGAGAGAGAGAGAGATAGAAATAAGGGGGAGGAGAGTAAAGTTAATCCCGTCTGAATTGCTAGGCCCGGCTGCAGCGCTGCCACTGAAAACAGTTTTTCTTTTCTTTCTTTTCTCTGCAAATTTGCTCTCCCTTCTCCCTCTCTCTTTGCTTCCTCCCGTGCCTCTCGCTATTTCTCTGCCTTCTTATCCTTTTTAATTAGAGGGGCTATTCTGCTGCACAGAGGCCCTTAATCCCCAACTCACCAACATTATAGAACGCCAGCCTTTGAACAGCCGACCCGCACCCCTCCAGCCCCTCTAGCCCCTCTAGCGCCGCTTGCCCGCCGCCACCGCCAACACCAGGGCCGCCAATCACCGCAATATCTCAGCTCACGCTGAAAAAAGAAAACGCGACTTTCCAACATCTCGGACAAAGCATTTGAAGAACTACTTAAGAATAACTTGGCCGTTCCTATAGCCACCACGATTATTTGAAATCTGGTTTGAAATAGCGACAAACCATTGACTGAGTGGGAGGTTATTGACTCAGTCAACGATACAGAGATAACAAACTACTATCTACAGTGAATGACGCTTCAGATTGTTCTTAAGTCAGATATACAAAGGAATGGCTGACAGTGAAACACATTCATAAGTTGTGATTGTCCTAGTTAGAGTCCAGACCTAAATCAAGTAGATTTCAAATCTGTGACCAGATTTGAAATCTTATGTCAGGGGTCGGCAACCCAAAATGTTGAAAGAGCCATATTGGACCAAAAACCAAAAAACAAATATGTCTGGAGCCGCAAAAAATTAAAAGCCTTATATAAGCTTTATAATGAAGGAAACACATGCTGTATGTATCTATATTAGCAATATTAGCCTACTATCAAAATGACTAAGTTGGCTACAAATACATAATGAGCCTTCACAATTAAATGTTTTTTTCCCGCAGTGCATCCTAGAGAATGACGCACCACGTGACTACTCTGTTGCACGATGCCGCCTCAAGTTTAACTTCATTACAATATTAATGAATTATGTTTCATCGCTTTGATGAAATTAAAGAAATGTAATAAAGAAATCAGATTTTTTGATGTCGTTTTTAATGGTGAGGATTCGAAAAAAAACAACAACAAAATGGAACGTGCATAACGTGCCCCTTATGTGGGCAACAAACAGAGTGCAACAAAACGCAGCCTGAATTTATACAAATAAAACCGCAGCCTTTTGCAAATGTAGCATGCCTTCCCTGGAAATGTCTTTCCACATTACTCTTTTGTTATTTGACAACTTCTCGCTACATAGCAAACATTCAGGCAATCCTTCCACATTAGCAATGAATGCAAATGATTCGGTCCAAGAAACGTTGAAACCTCTGTTCTCCTCTGTTATTTTTCTCTTTTTTCCCTTTGGGATCCATGGCCCATCACACAGCCGCCGATTTGTTTACACCAGCCACCTGCCTGGCATCCCGCCCTGCTGTTAGAAACGTGTGTCGCAGGCTATGACGCAAATCTTCGTTGACAGAAATTTTTAAATTTAATATTTAATCTACACATTTTTACAGCATTGGAAAACGTTAAGAATGTTTGTGTCATGTTTGTCCTCCTACAGAAACCATATTAAAACAAAAAATATATTTCCCTCCCCCATCTTTTTCCATTTTCAAACATTTTTGAAAAAGCTCCAGGGAGCCACCAGGGCGGCGCTAAAGAGCCGCATGCGGCTCCGGAGCCGCGGGTTGCCGACCCCCGTCTTATGTTCACAAATGCCTGCCATCCGATTTCGATGAGTTTGTGCTACTTTGCAGCAAAGGATGAGGAAGCTTGCTCATCTCTACGTGCAAATATGGTAAAGACATCCATCTATAATTTCCCCTCTTCTTCTCAATTCTAAGAAACTCTTGTTGACATGTCACTTTGCAAATCAGTAAACCAGGCTGACGTTAAAGAAAGGATCCGAGAGCTTCTCCCTGAGGTACACCATAACTCTGTCAAGCCATTTTAGAGATGCGGTCGATGGCAGAGGCTTTATTTGAGAAGCATGAGCTTCTTGTGGTTGAATTGGAAGAGTCCTGTTGCTTTGTAAGATGGCAAGACGCAGCTTTTGTATATAAATGACCGGTTTATCCGTCAGAGTGAAAGAGATCCTAACTCATCACTGATATCAACCTCTGCTTGAATAAGAATTAACCAGCCAGTAGTGATGAGTCACTTTGTCAGTACTGGCAGTCAAATCACTCCAAACACAGTAAATTTGTTTCTAATAGTGACGACATCTAAAGCAGCTGGGACTGTGTTACCTGCGTCTTCGCCTCAAGCGTTTTGCAGGCTCGCCTCCCGAGCGCAGTGACAGTCCGCGCGGTCACATCCCTGCCCAAATGATTTCCCATTTCCTGCTGCTGCTGCTGCTGCTGCTGCTTTCTATTTTTACAACACCGGTTCAACAGTTCCCCTCTTACAGGCAGAGGGAGATGCAGGCCAGCCAAGCCCAGCGCCTGCATAATCACAGGCCCAATATTTCCATAGCAAGCAATTAGCATCCTGCTTTTATGTGTGAAATGACTGAGGCGAGAAGAGGACTGAGTCGGAGAGAAAGGCACTGTAGCAACACAGAGAGAATAAAAGAGCAATTAAGATGTTGGGTGAGCGGAGGACAGCGGCAGACTGTCTGCTGCCGTGTGATTTGAGGCTTGCAGGCCCAGTAATTAGCCCTTCATTGTGAGATAATGGACTTGGCCGATCTTCCCGGCTCCTTGAGCTGCCTAGCTCGAGCCGACCCGCGAAAGGTCAAAGGCCACAATGTGCAGTTTGCTCCCGCATTGTTGCGCGCCCGGCTGAGCCGCGCGCCGCTTAACGCTAAAGTTCACGCCGGAGAAGCTCGGCGTGGCGTGCGAAAGCGCGCCCGTGTTCAGGTGAGCAAGTTATCTCGGGAAGGAGGCGGCGAAAGCAGCTCCGAGGCGTCGGATACCATCGACCCCCCCCCCTTTGGCCTATCGCTCCTTTCTCCCAGGGATCTTTAAGAGAGCGGTAATCTGTGAACCCTGAATCATCAGCTTTGGGCAAATCTATGTAATACGGCTAATTCGATGAAGCAGTATTTTCCTGGTGAGAGGCAAAATCCTGTTGACTATTCAGGGATTGAATCATCCAACAGTAATGCCATTAGACCAGAGCCGCGGATTCCTCAGAAAATGCTGTTTAATTGCCAGTAACCAGCCATTGTTCGGTGACGGGTAAACACTGGCCGGGGGCGTGGGGGCGGCGGTGGTCGGGCGGTGAGTGTTGAAGCGTGTGAAAAAAAAAAAGAAGAAAAGAAAGAAAGATGGCCGCTGTGAGACGGATTTACTCGGGCTGGAAGAGGCCTGCGCTGCAAAGTGGCAGCAGCACCGGCTTAACCAAAGTCTTCAAGAGTATAAATACAGAGTAACCCTTTTGCTTTTAATACAGGATTTGCTCAACAATGCGATTTAGGGGGCTGTCTATTCAAGACAGACGTTTATTTTCTGTGGCAAGGTGTTTAAGCCTCGTTGCTCACGTTTATTAGCGCAGGACTGTGCAGCTCAGGGATTGTTTGATGTAATCACTGTGCAGTTTATCCACGTTTGTTGTCCCCGGTGCGTGTAACCCGACACAAAGTCTCATTCTTGAGAATCTTACGGCACAATGCCACTACCTACACTCAGCCGTTTATCCTCACTCATAAGGATTTCGGCTTTTGAGCAACACAGACTTGATAATATCCGTCAAAATCAACATGAGCCCATTTAAAGACACTGAATTTTTCCAAGTAGGGTTGTGTGTGTGTGTGTGTGTGTGGGGGGGGTTGGAGGGGGGTGTGGGGGGGTATATACTTTTTGCAGCTAATCCAATTCTCACCACCCGGGGACGTTTTATGAGAATGCGAAGGATCCGCGCTGCTTTCAGGCCCGTCCTGTAGGAGGCAGATTGGAAGCGAGAGGTGTAGCGGCCGAGGCTGGGCTCCATTGTGAGCCGGAGCCTGGGAGACGAGCAGCAGTGCCAGAACAGACACTGATTGGGTTTGACACTGCGTCCAGGAGGCGAGAAGAGGCTTATCTTTTGCTCTTTTTTTTTTTTTTTTTAATTCCCAAAAAACTAAAAGAACTTCTTTTTTTTTTTTTTTTTTGGAAGAAGTGCTCCTCCTCTGAATCCCCCTGCCTCTGTTGTGTTTCTCGCCCTCCGTCTTTCACTCCCCTCTTTACATTCCTACAACTACCTCGTTTTCAATTCCCAGATTAAGTCCGGGGCACTTCTGTTTCTTTTGTCTTCCTTCTTCATTGTCCCCTCTCACACTAATTTGGACAATAAGTTTGATCCCCGAACGTCGACATCACAAAACTTTTATTTAGTTTTGTCTCTCATTCCCAGCTGAACATTGTAACTTCATCTCTCTTTCTTGTGAGCTATGTTAAAACTAATCCTGCATCCTTGGATAAAGTGCATTTTCAAACATCCTTGTTCTCCAGGTTTTGTTCACGCTACTTTTTGGTCCTCAAATATTAATTGCTTTGATGGAATTCTTCCACCGTATTTTCAAATCCACAGAGTCCTGCTTGTCTTATCATCGTTATTCTGGTGAAATATGCACCGGAGAGCAGTTTTCAGTTCTAAGACCTCCTGGTTCATCGTGTCATGCTCTCCAGGACCTTTGGGAGAGAAGCAGGCCCACAGCATCACACGACCCACACCAAACTTAGAAGTGGATCCAGTGGGATTTTCCACATCGTCGTCCCAAAAATCTTAAATCCCAGACCCATCTGACCACACAAACAGTAGAGACAAGCTCCGCATGTTCACATTTGTGATGGTAGGACAGAAACTTTTTTTTTTTTTTTAATTATTATTTAATTTACTTTCAAAAGACCAGTCATGGACGGCATGTAGACGGCTTAATGAGTCCACAGTTCCACTTGTTGCTGCTGTTTTACTCTTTATTGTCTGTCCATCCATCCCTCTGCAAGGTGTCAATTGCTTCGACTGCAGACGTGGGCAAGAGTAGGTGAGTGGAAAACGTAGAAAAGCATTTTTTTATTTTCCTTCTGTTTCAGGATTATATACCTGAGGTTTGGTCTTTCTTATTAAGCCGGCAGGAAACAATCAAATCTAAATTATTAAATAGAACCCAGCTTTCAAAACACAAGTTAATCTCCGCTACCCAGTCTTCTCTTTACTAAGTGCTTTACTAATTTAGATAAATACGGCGCGTTCTTCCACAATGATGTTTGCGAAACAGAAAGGACAAATGTGAAGACAATCACATTTGAACAGAACCGAGGAGGTCCTGTTCGTTTAGCTGTTTGTCGCTTTCAAAAAATTTCGCCTACACAGAAGCTTTCCGTGGAAAAGAGGCCGGACTGGATATTTGTTTCATGCGGATCACCAAAGGAGAACAGGAAAAATCTCAATCCTCCTAATAGAGCCACTAATGATGGCCTCCATTAGCTTAATGTAAGCTTTTATCGCCTCGCCCTTAGATGACTGTAGCGTTTCATTAGACATGTCTGCCTCATATCTCACTTTACACCCAGAGGAAACTGTGAAGGGATTAATTTTTTTTGATAGACCCCCTGCCTCTTCCTGCCTACCACCCCTCCTCCTCCTCATCCTCCTCATCCCTCCATCCTCTCCTCTCTTCGCCGCCACATCGAGTTTGGGGAGGGCAAAAGGGGGGGGGGGAACCCAGGAGGAATAAGTGTCTTTGTCGTCCTGCCGTTTTTTTCGGAGTTGAGGAACAAGAGGAGTTTAATCCTCATTGTCCAGGAGACTGCAGAGGGTGAAGGGGGGGGGGTCCTCCGGCTGTAAAATGATCCAACTGGCCTCGGCTAATCCCTTTCTAGCCCCCCGCCGCTCCCCCGCCTGACCCCCCTCCTGGCCTTAATTCACGCCCCACAGTAGCACGCTGGAAGCACACTGATCTGTGCGTATAAAGCCAGTTTAGATCACTTTGCTTTAGAGGTGAGCGATACGGCGTTTTTTGTTTTTTTTTTGGTATCAGTTTGATACCGTGTAAATGCAACATGAGTATCACCGATACGACGTCGATACATTTCATCCAAGTCTGATCTTCAGACTTCTGACGTTTAGTTGGGTTTTTTTTGTGGGTTTTGCTTTAAAGTGTTTCGTCAAAACTCGACACAAACGGCATTGGTGTCTGCAAAACACGCCCATAACATTTTAACGTGATGAACGGAAACAGTAGAAAAGAAAAGCATATCTTTGGCTGCATAAACAAAGTGCAAACGAATTATCCTTTGAGCGCAAATCGAAACAAAACCTCCTCCGAGGTGGGAGTTAAGAAACTACGACGTCAAAATCAAAGAGGGAATCTGAAAGTAAAGTATCGATCTCGTCGATACCGATGTCAGCTTGGTTTCGATGTTATCGATATTTCTTCCACCTCTGCTTGCTTTGTCTCTCTTCTGCACGTGCGTCATAGCTAGCGGCGTCGTTCTCAGCCATGCACGTTTGAGCGGGGATTTACCTTTAATCACCTGCACCAACCCCACCGCTGGAGCTGTCTGATCGACTCAGCTCCTACACACACCTTACAACGCCGCGCGCGCGCAGATAAGTGTGAATTACAGTGTCGTTTCACACCTCAAACAGCTTCGTTTGGACGGCTTTGACGTCTGCGCACATGTGACAGGAAGCAAACAGCCTGGTGTCACCGCGTGCTCGATAAGGAGTCATGCAAAACGTGGGCTGAAAGCGCATGAAACCAAACAAGCAGCCTGGGTTTTTTATTTATTTATTTTTTTTCATTATTATTATTATTCCTCCATTAACTGGGGGATTATTCGGAGATCAGACGGGACGGGGCCGGACATCTAGTTGACGTTAAGTCTTTAACAAGAATCTGCCACAATCTTCTCCTTTCACTGTTCCCACCTTCTACACCCCCCTCCTCCCTCCCTCCCTCCCTCCTCTCTTGCCTTCGTCTTTCCAGCTCTCTCCCGTTCTGTCTTCATTTCTCCTACGTTTCCCCTCCTCTCTTCTTCTGTCTCCGCGCTCCTCCCTGAGTGACAGTTCAATGCACAGCTCTCCCAGGCTTATCTAGCCCCAGCAGATGGTTGACTTGGATCAGTGTTCGTACGCCACGATCTGGGCTGGCGATAAAGACTGCGACGGAGGGAAACGTACGCTATCTGTCCCTCGCTGGCGCTTTCTTTCCTTTGACTTCTCCTCTCTTCGCCTCCTCCTGATTGTCTCTCCTGATTCAGCACTCTTCCCGCTCCGGCCTGTGTAGACCTTTGCACGCCTCGGCCCCGGGCTCCCGCCTCAATATCACTCCTCACCTCAACACAACCCTCCATCCCTGTGCATTGAATCTGGTGCTGGGTGATTGTCTCTGGTTCCCCGCTGGGCTGGCGCCTGTCTAAAGGGCCCTAGGATTCTCAACCACCGAGGGGGCGCCAGCCATGCCAGAGGGCCCTCCTCTCCTTCCCCTCTCCTCCACTCTGATATCTCATCTCATCTGGTCCCTCGTCATCTCTGCGGGACAGATTAAAAGGTCAAGCCGTACCTCTTCCCCGTCTACGCGTCGCAGACGCGTTTGAGAGGAAGAACAAACAGTCCTCAAAGTGAAGCAGCATTTCAGCTCTGTGATCGCCGCACTCGTGCAACTGATGTCCACTTCACAGGCAGCCTCCGCTCGTTTTATGTACACTTCACTGGCTTGGATTGCTCACTTGTAGGCTTCTTCTTTTTTTTTTCTTCATTCTTTCCTTCTTTTTTCCTCTTTCTGCAGGAGCCAGGGAACAAAGGAGAGCAGAAGCGTTATAGCTGCCACTGGAAGATGAAGACGGGAGCTGGGAGTGATTCGAACAAGGGAACACCTTGCGTGGCGACGGGGAAGTGGAACAAAACGTTCCACGCACCCGATCTGTGATGTGGGAGGGAAGGGCGTGAAAGCCGGCTTGAGTCGGGACGGCTGCGATTACGGCTCGTTCTGAGAAGTGAGAAGAAAGACTGTCGAAGTTTGTCCTGCGATGAGAACGGCCATGTCAGCGCGGATGCTCCTCTGCCGTTGGCTTGTGTGAAAGTGCTCGTGCGCCTTCAACTTTTTATACTTTGAAATGTTGCAACCACAACATTTCAAAGCCCCTGTTTTGTTTGGTTGTCGAGAGAGCTGAAACGGTCGCGATGAAACGATTGTTGAAATAATCGCCAACTAGTTTAGCAATCGACTAATCGCTACCTGGAGTATGCAGGCCCAAACCTAACAACCCCAGCAATGCACGGCCTAGTCAAAGTGATGACCTAAATCCAATTGAGACTTAAAAAGTGATGAGCATGGAGATTCCCCATCCAATCTGCAACGCAGCAGAAGTTCAATCCTTAGATGTCCTAAAAAAAAAACTACCAAAGATGGTTCAGTAAAAATACCGACTCAGGAGAGACTGAAGTAAATTCATGCCACATTGTCCTGAATTTTATTTACAGTGAGCTGACACTTTATGTTTCTGCAATAAAATACACACACGTCTGAGACAAAATGGGGGAAAGTTCAAGGATACTTTCATAGTCCATTGTGTTTCTCCGATGCCCCAGATAATCCGCAGCCATCTTAATCTGAACTGTGGAACCTGGCAGCCACTCGGGAGCACCTGCATCCATCCGGCCTGACCCGCTTTTGTTCCGGTGTGACCCCGCCCCCACAACTTTGTCCCTAATTAACCCAACAGAAACTAATTAAACACAGCTACGGCGGACCAGATGCCTGAGTGAGAGAAAGAAACCGGACAGGCGTCGCAGGCAGAGGAAGGAGGTGGAAACCCCCCCAAAAAAACCCCGAGAGGCAAGAACGAGATCGGAGTGTCAGTCCTGTGGCGCCTCGCTGACCTCATGCCCCTTCACTGGCTTTTTGTTTTTTTTTTCAAGGTATTTCGGGTCCTCGCTCGCATGCAAACGCGTCTGCCAAAACCCTGTAATCACAAGCACACCAGTCACATGATGCAACCGACACCCCGGAGATATTTGGAAAACGGTAGAGGCGGTATGGAAACGGCGGCGAAATAGAGACAGAAGCGGCGCATAATGAAAGCGGGGGGGGACGCGAAGCGGGAGGAGCGGGGTACAGTGGTGGGGGGTAGGAAGAGGCAAAGGACGGGCATGTGAGAAAGAAGATAGGCCTCAATAAATATAGGCTCAAAGCAGCCAAATGACTCTGGCAAGACACTTTCTGCTCTTAGTCCCAAGCAAGCGCAGCTCTCTAAGTGATAGAGAAAGTAATTAAGAGAAGCCTGCTCAAGTAGATAGGCCTGCAAAGAAGATTTGAAGGGGAACTGATTGTGCATGTCTGATTCCAGCTCTTCAGTTAGTTTTCAGCCCCCAGGCTTAGCCCGTTTTCAGAGCCGCCGCTCTCCCGTTCTGTCGCTTCGCCTCTGTCTTTGTGGTAGTTCTTTAGAAGCACTATGTTGCTTTTATTTTCTCAAAATATCCCATTGTAGGTACGCAAGAACATGTCAGGAACGGTTGCGAAATATTTCAATCTAGACTGTTTTTTGGGGGAGGGGGGTTTGTCCATTATTTGTATACATGGGTGTGAGGATGAAAAGTTCTCACATTGTCTTTACCAAATTAAAGCAGACCAAAGCAAACCACCTCCGGGTACCTGGAACCACCCGAGGAAAAGTGGAGCAACATTGCCACCCAGGACAGACACAGCTATACTGCAAAACAAGGAGTAAAACCTGATGAATTGTTAAAATGAGGGGGATCTTCCTTGATGAATCCAACATCACCAAACGTTGCACTTTTCAGTTTCCGTGCCTTAGAAAAGCCTCCGTTTATGCCCAAAGTGCAACGAGTGAAAGGCTGAAGGATAAATATTTGGTCATGCTTCAAGAAGCATTGCACTGTAAGAGGAGTACCGGACATCAAGTTCACAAGATTTGTCAGTATTTTCTCATTTTTAAGAATTGAAATCATACATCATCCGTGGCATGGATTTGTATTCCAGAAGCTTTTGCTGCAAATGCAGCAGCCGTCTTTGCCCATTTAGTCTTTTTAAAGTCTTTTTGCCACGTTCATCTTTCCGCAAACGGCGCCCGACTTCTCTCTCCAGATAGAAATAAAAAGCATTTTCACCAGCATGATGCTCCCACTTCCATGTTCCAGCTTCAGTGCATCATTACTGGATAATGTTTTCAGCAGGCCAAAAAGTTACTCTCTTCCTTATCTGCATTGTCCTCTGCATGAAGCTACTACAAATGGTAGTTCTGACGTCTTTCGTTCAGCATTGGCTTTTCCTCTAAAAATGTAATATCTCAGATTCAAAAATACTTTACTTATCCCAGAAGCAAATTAAATAATAATAATGATAATAATGGTAGACCTCTCAATTTTTATTAGGAGCATTTCCAGAGTTACTATTACGGTTCTTTTTGCTGATTCTCTAAATAATTCTCTCTTTGTCCTTGTTTATGTGTAAACAATTCTGAAATAAATCAATTTTTGCTCCACATGATAATGATGCTCTACTCCGTTCGTATAAAAACCAAACAAACTGCATTAGTATTTTGTGGTAGAATATAAAAGAGGTTGAGAGGCATTACTGGTCTGCGTTTGCAATGCACAGTACAGGAGGATTTTTCTGTGTATATTCTTTTGCTATTGGCTATGACAAGAACAAAAAGCAGGGTTGTAAGTATTTCAGTTTCTCTCCTTGCCAAGGCTGTGGTCTCTGTCCTCTGCAAAATACTGGTTATTATTTATTTAGTTTTTTATTTTTTATTTTTTTTATTTTTTTAACCTTAATCTGTAAAGTTGTTGATTTAAAAGCCTTAATACTGTTTCAGATACAGCACACATTACGGTAAATTAAACTTTAAACAGGGAATTATTTGTGTCAAACAAATCTACTGGTGCCATCTGCTGGAGAAACTGGGATATTGCAGTAATGAGACTTACAGTGTCAACATTTCGCCCTCTTGTGGTGAAGAGAGGGATAGCAGGAGCTGCGCTGATTTTTAATCCTCTGGAAAAATATATATATTTTTAATCTTTATTCTTTACGAGGGGTAAAAGTCATGAAACCATTTATTTTACAAGGTTTATGCATAAAAAATTTTAAGTAAAAAGAGTTAAATTCTGATTAAGCTTAAAAATGAACAATATTGCATTGGAGAAACTTCTGTTCTATTTCTGTTCTATGAAGACTCTCGTGTTTGAGTAAATATTGTTTTTTTCAGTTTTTTTTTAAATGACAAAATGTCTTCTTTGCACAAGAAAATGTATTCAAAAACAAGCTTAAATTGGGCTTCTCTTCAGCAATGTTAATGATAGTGGATCATATAAATCACTGAAAAATTTAGTTTTGTAGAAATTCGAAGGAGTTTGTATCCAAAAGGAGTTTGATTCTTTATTTATAGGGCAAACACAGGGCAAAAAAACCCCCAAAACATTTAGATATCTCAAATCTTACATGTTGTGTTTAAAATACATATCTTTTCTCCAGTCGAAAGAAGTGTTGTTTTAATTAAGTCATAAAAACTACAACACCCATAGGTTACGCAACTGCCGTAAAACGACTTCTTCGGTTGCGATGGCGTTTGCGGCAGCAGGGAAATCGAGGGGAGAGCAGTGACAAACGTCGCCAACGGTCACGTTATCTCCTCAGAATCGCTCGATTTCTTACAATATTCGGCTCGCTGGTTCAGATATTGGTTGTGTAATTATTCGCTTTGTGGATGAGATTGTGTTGGACGTTTCCGAAGCGCGTCTCTCCACTTTAATGCGGTGGGATGGCCACAGTGCCGCCTGGGCCTAGTAACGCACTGCCTACATCCCCGGTTGAAGTTGCTCCTTTCTCCGGGGCAGGGAGAGCGGAGCCGGCGGTGGAAGCCGGAGAGGCGACCTACCGCGTGGAGGACAGCGTGTCCGCCGGCACGGGCAAGAAGTCGCAGCCGGCGAACGAGGTCAAAGGGTCGGCCAAGAAGAAGCATAAAAACATGCTAGCCCGGGCTAGCCCGGCGGCGCTCCACTTGAAAATGCAAGCCGGAGAGCAGCAGCAGCTAAACGGCTTGGCCAGCCCCTCGGAGGACCCTGACGAGCACCAGCGCGCGGGGGTCCGAGCCGACAATCTCAAACCGTCCGAGGACAACTGTGACAGCGAGGCTGCGGCCGCCATGAACAGTACGGAGCACTGTCAGCACGAAGGCCACAACCCCTTCTCCAAAAACGGCAACCACTCTCCTGTGACTAACAGCAGCGTGAACGGGATGCCGGCTTTCACGAGGACCGAGGCGGCCCACGACGGCGAGGACCGGCGTGACCACGCGCAGCCCACAAGAGAAGCGGGCGTCAGCGACGGGCCCCCCGGGTGGCCTGAGCGGCTCTCCCGGCAGGGCGGAGGGAGAAAGCCACAGCATCCGCTACGTCCGCTACGAGTCCGAGCTCCAGATGCCGTGGATCATGAGACTAATCACCAAGGACTTGTCTGAGCCTTATTCGATTTACACCTACAGGTACTTCATCCATAACTGGCCGCAGCTCTGCTTCCTGGTGAGTACGACCCTGAAACCTTCCGCCGCGATGTTGTCCTCAACTCACAAATGTCTCTGTGTTACTGAGCATTTATCACCTGTCAGCGTTTATACAGCAACTTATCTGGTATCAAAGGGGTCATCAAGGTATGATAACTTTAACTAAAAATACCACAGTTTCACTGTGTACAAAATGCAACAGAATTCACGTGAAACAGCACAGCATTAAATATTTTAAATCCAATTTCTATTTTGTTCTTTTTTTTAAGATAAACACATCAACCACCAGCATTTGATTCATTTATTTGTTTAGTTGAGTAAAGCTTATGTATAGTTTGGTGAAAAGAGCACCTCTGCCTATCTATATGGTTTGATGCATAAATGAGGAACTTAGTTGAAGTTTGTTTGTCCACTGTTAGGATTACATATTATACAATCAACATTATTAAAATGGGGGCTCTAAGTGTTGTAAAGGCCGTTGCGGAGGTGAATATTTGCTGTCTATTACATTCTAATTACGAGTAGCTCGAAAGTTTGCGTGTCAATATTTTTTGTCTCAAAACTGGAGCCAAAAACACACATAAAAAAAAAAAAACCTGAGTATTTTTAAGATTGATGAGAACGCCTTTCCTCGTTTATTGGTCTTTAAAAAAAAAAAAATAAAAAAATCCAACAGTCATAAAATGTGGTTCGAGAAAAATAAAAATCGGTGACGACCGATATCCACCAAGTGGAGATCGGTGCACCTCTACCCGGAAAATAAATGGAGTCTGGATGTAGTAGTGGTTTTTGAAGTGCTTGATGTTGGTTTATAGCCTCCTGCTTTCCTCTTCTGCTCTCTGTGGAGTTAACACCTGGACAGCTGCCGATATTAGTCGGGACCTCCTGGTGGGACGCAGCTGCTCCAGTCATTTTCTGCGGGACAGTTGGAGTCTGCTGGCGGCCGTCGGGGTCCACCGAGGGGTCGGACCGGGCCGTCCAGGCCGTGCCGGAAGCCGCTTGCCGGCTGTAGTTCTAAAGCGACACTTCATTCAGATTGATGGATGGTGCTCTTTTAGGTCCTCCACCACGATAGTAGAGCTATAACTCCTCACACGTTTCTTGTTCATTTAAACAAATGAAAACGTCCAATTTCAGTCGGCTAACTCACAATAAGGAAGCAGACATCTTTTATTAGCAGCTGAATATACGGTTCCTCAGAAGTACCGTCGGACTCTTTTAAGTTCTGAACGTCCCACCCCGAAAGGGTCAGAACCGCCACGTGAGCTCCTAGAGGAGGCACGGCGATGAAATGAACGTCAGACGGCGTCTCGGCGGAGCCCGCGGATCTGACCGGACGGCTGATCCGCCGGCGTCCCGCCTCTGACCCCGGCTGACGCTCGGGAGGAGCGGAGTGCTGACTTTGCGCCTCTGTTACAGGCCATGGTGGAGCAGGAGTGCGTCGGGGCCATCGTTTGTAAGCTGGACATGCATAAGAAGATGTTTCGTCGCGGCTACATCGCCATGCTGGCCGTGGACTCAAAACACAGAAGGAAAAGTATTGGTGAGTGGCTCGAAACGCTAAAAAACAAAAAAACATCTGGTAAACTTTAATCACTGCTTTTTTATCGTTTGGTTGTTTTGCTTAACTGATCTTCCTTGTTGGCTCTCTCTCGTTTTGTCTAAAGGTACTAATTTGGTGAAAAAGGCCATCTATGCCATGGTGGAGGGGGACTGTGACGAGGTAACGCCAGTCGATCTCTCTTTTAGTTTCGAGTCCAAATTTTAAAATAAATCTGTGAGGGAAAAGGAAAAAGCAAAACAATTTTGATTTAACCCTCAAGCACATTTATTGTATTTGTGCAGAGCTGAGAAAATGGAAAATGTGATTTTTGTTCATATTTGGTAAGAAATGTATTAGTATTTAAAAATAGAAGTTCCTACTGGAGTCCGTTTCTACAGCTCTGTTAAATAAATTTGTTGTGAAAGCACAAAATAGTCTTAACTGCTTTCGTAAACTTTACACATATTTTTCGAAGTAAGAAATGTAACACATTCTTGAAAAATTGTTTTTTTTTTTATTTCATATCAACAGGACTCTGTTAGGCTCTTTTTACTTTTCCGGTGCAGTTTTGCGAAATCCATCAATTTTGACCGGCAGAAATTTTCGATCAGGAAACACAAGTCTTTTCAAAATTGCCGTGTTTCCATTAAGCAAAATTTCCGTTCAATAATTTCAATTTTCTCAGATTGAAACTTCATCTGATCATTCTAAGGATGTGGTGTGAATATTCCAAAATGCTAAAAAGTCAACGCGGTGCACGCCGTGCTGTGCTTGTGAAAATTCCACTTTTCCCTTCGAGAGCCTCCGCTCACTACGCCGTCCTCTTGTGTACCCCGCAGGTCGTCCTGGAGACGGAGATCACCAATAAGTCGGCCCTGAAGCTGTATGAGAACTTGGGTTTTGTCAGAGACAAGCGGCTGTTCAGATACTACCTGAACGGGGTGGACGCGCTGCGGCTCAAACTGTGGCTCCGCTAGAGGGGGTGTGGGGCGGCAGCTCACCTCTAACACTAGGAGCTCAACAGTCTGAGCTCTGCCCTTGGTCATTACACACACACACACACACACATACACACACACACGCAAACACCCCCCGTGTTGAAATGCGAGGAGTCAGCATCGACACAGACACACCTTCCTTTCCTCCTCGACGTCCGAACAACCATCGCTTAGGCGGAGAGAGACTGAAACGCCAACAGACGTGTTTTATTTTTTACAAAGAGGGGCGGCCTCTTCTCCTCCTTTGCCCCCCCCAAAAACACCCCCACTCCTCCCCTGCACTGTGACATGACGGGATCCACGAGGACGAGCGGCACCACACCAAATCATCCTGCAGAACACTGGACCAAACAGACCTGCAGGAAATGACACGCAGGGAAGCAGGAAGCGGCGACCGGGAGGAAAATATTTGTGAAGTTGTTTTTGTTTGTTTCGCTTTTTAAGCTTTTGTTTGGTTGGGGAGGGTTAAAGATCTAGTCTGGCTCATGTGTTTGTACTGCCACATGACCTTCTTTTTTTGGGTGTGTGTGTGTGTGATTTTTGGTTGTATGTGCTGCTGTTGGTTTCAGTGAGATTTAAGCGAACGTGTTCTGGGTGACTGCTTGGATGCGTAGCGTATGGTTCAGTTTGTTTCTGGTTCTGTCCACCGGGCGCGGCGCGGCGTGGCGCGGCGCCCCCCTTCTGCTGTCTCTCCCATCACCTGGACCAGAGCCTGTCAACACATGTGCTTGTTTTAACGTGAGAGAAAAAACAGAGCTCCTTTTTTTTATTTTATTTTATTTCATTTGTTTGGTCCGGAGCAGTTGTTCAATCCACAATCACCTCAAACTTTTTTCCCAACTGCTTCTTTTGTTTTATTTTTTGCTTTTTTGTCACTTTTGATGTCTTTCATGATATCCAACCCTTTCAGGGTTATATTAGGGAGTTTAATTTCTGGGTTGTTTTTTTTTTCTCTCTCTCTCTCTCTCTTCAGTACACTGCCAGCCTCTGCAAAATGCCCCCAAAAGAGACTCGTTGCCAAGGATGGTGTGGTCATACGTGTCCAAGCTGTCTCTGTTTACTAATTGACATGAGCAGTCCCATTCTCAAGTGCCACTCTTATCCATTAGGACCGACTGGAGTTGTTCCCTATGCTGGATTCCTGTTTGAGTATGCTGTGTGTATTTAAACTGTTGATAAAAAGAAGAAAAATAGACAAGTATTCTTAGCAGGTAACATTCTTATTCCTCTTGTTTAAGCTCAGTTTGTTCAGGATTTGTCCACAGTACGCGTCAAAAAGCAGCTGGGTCCACAATACTCAACTTACAGAGAGGAATACCGCTCCAGCTGCTTTGGGGTCAAACGCAAAAAGTCAAACGAACAAGGTCAGATGCACTTCTTTTAAAATTGCGCAGCGCGTACGACTAAAGGGAGAGCGCTTGTTCTGCGGCTTTAACGGCAGCGTGGGGTCGGTTCTGTTCAGATTTTCCGCGCGGCCGAGTCGGCTCGCAGCGCGCGCTTCGCCTCGACTTCCGCGCTTTAGTCGACAGTATTCAAAGTGGAAATGTTTCACCTGTCATTAACTAGTAGGTATGGGCCGGTTTCACGTTTTTCAAGCGACACGGCGCGGAATTAAACCACCTAAATGTTTCTAATTTTTCCTAATTTAGACGCAACGCCAAGAGTCCGTCAGCGCTGTCGCCTCTCCTGCTCTTTCTGCTGTCGAAAGCCGACGACATTTGACGAGAAAGACAAATTTGTCTCCTTGGAAATATTTCTTACCACACAGAAAGCATTGGTTGGGAAGGTAGAAATGCGCCACCCTTATCTAGTTAAGTTAATGGTGTTTTAAAGCCACAGTTTGTTAGCTCCTAGCTATCCAGCTATCCAGTATGTCATATAAAACCCAGCAGAATTGGCCGTTTATTAGCTTTGTCAGGCAGTTTATGTTACATTAAATTAACGATAGAGTTGTACAAGTTTTCTTTTTTCATTTCAACTACAGTAAACTCTTTAAATTATTTTGCTAAACATTCGAGTAAGACGTTGTTTTTCTGAACACTTTAAATGGAGAGTTGCTGTCTGTCGATAGCAGCCCAGTAATTTGCAAACCCCGCTGGTTTTCGGAGTTAAGCTCGGAAGCTCCAACTTCCCACGATATTTGAAGGCACCACCTAATGCCGTCTTGTTGCACTTGTGTTACAGAACAGCCAAAGTAAATATACCCAGTGCACCAGGAGCACTTGGAAACAACTACTAAATTTAGTAGATGTTTATTTTAAAATGCTCGGCTAATTCTGTTTATTCAAGCGTAAGATGATACAAACGTCGTTATGAGTAATAACTTTGAAACTTTTAGCAGGTGTAGGGTCAAAGGTAATCAGAACATGTACATTTTGGTTTTAAATTGGCTCATTAATACAGAGAGGTGTTTATTAAACGCTGGGTGGGACTCGGCCCGGCCCATGCCTACCAGCAGAACACGTATGTGATCACTCGAAGCCGTCACGGCTGAAAGCCTCTTTCAGATTTACACTACATGCATTTATTTGTTGGCGTTTCAGGTTTGTTGTCGATGAGCCTAAGAACAGAGCTGCCACCCTGTCTGAGTTTGTGTCTGTGTGTATTTGAAGCCACTGATCGGATTACCTATTTTTCTTTATTCAGATTTGTATAACAGGTTTTTTTTTTTGTTTTTTTTTTTTATCATGTGTGGGGTTGGGGCTGAGTTATTTTTTTTTAAATTTCTGTGCTATTTAACCCATTCAGAGGTGCAGTGAGAATGATGAGCAAACAAAAAAATAATAATAACCTAGACCCCCAGAAGCAAAGTGCTCCTGCCTGTCTGACATCCTTCAGTTTTCCTGGTGACCCTCTCTAGAGCACCAAGTTCATTCTGAAGGTTGACCTTTCCTCAGCCTTTCCCACCGGTTGGTGTTTTGTGGCGAGTATTGGTCACTTCCTGGAATTTCAAGGGCATTACAGCCTCCATTCAGGCCATGATCACAGACTGAAGGGCTTTGTCATCATCAGTTCATAGCCACCGACTGGCGTTGCATTCGTTTCATAAAGCGTCAGCCGGACGAAGTAAGGCATCCGGCTGACGCCCAACGGTTCTGACTATAAATTCCCAGCTAAAAGAGAAAAAAGGAAATAAAAAAACCACACCTCTCAGATTATTGTTGGCACCACCACACAGAGGTTCCTGCGAGTCTTTCAGAGACGGACGCGCCACCTCCAACGAGAGACCCACGCGGCAGGAAGAAAGGGGGAGAGGAAGTCGTTTATTTTTGCATGTCTGTTCCCCTCACACACACACACACACACGCTGCTCCTCTCCCCCTCATCTCCCCTCTCTCCTTCATTTTCGATCTGGAAATGTCCAATAGCTTTTATTTAATGTGGAAAAAGAACACAGAAATAAATTATTTGATTTCTTTTTTTAATGCTGTAAAACTGAATTGTCTTGTCTGATGTCTGACATGACACACACACACACACACGCTTATCCACACACTCGGGGGGCCATTTCAGTCTTTAAATGAGTGTCATAATTTGGGTCATTTTTTAATTGCATTTGAGCTTCATCAATAATTTTTTTTTTTTTTAAATACAAGTACACAAGTTTTTATTTATGGCAGAGTTATGCAAGTGCAAGTCTATACATGCTACCCTGGTAATATTTGGATTATTACACTTTTATTAAGTTCCCACCAACAATCGTTTGGTTATTTCATGTCTCATGAGAAGTAGCACAGCTTACCTATCAAATATTTAGTAGCGTTGAGTTGAGAACTGCAGGGGAATCGCTCAATGAGCTTCTGAAACCAGTCGGAACTTTTGTTTGGCGCAAACAACTGCGTGAAAGTCGGTACAGAAGTCGGAACGTTTGGAAGGAATCGAGTTGCTTCGTTTCTTTTTAAAAGCCTTATGAACACACGGCCATGCATGGAGGTGGTAGCGTCATGCTGAGGGTGTGTGTTCCTGCTACTAATATTGGAACTTGTACATAATTGGCTCTTTATGTTAAAACAAAACAATGATTTCAAACTCATTAGATATGACATGAAGTCATAAACGCTCTGGGGGATTTGGTGGGAATGCATCAGTAAAGGCCCGTCTCCGTGACTGGAACAGATTTAATTTTTTTATTGATACAGCACAATAAAATCCTATTTGCTTTGAACATCACATCTAAAACATTTCTTAAAAAGGCGGCAACAAATCACAGAATCAAATTTTTTTTTTTTTTTTAGATTAAAAATTGTGGTCGATAAACAAAGACGTCTACAAGAAATGTATAAACAAGCAGGAAACAAGTCACACTGATGAAAGGTTTTAACTAGACCTTATTGGTTATTGCTCATAATCATCCCACATCTTTGATCCCAGCTCACAATTCTGCTTTTTAAAAGAAGGTGAAGCAAAACAAAAAAACAAACTGAATCTACAGAGATTTGGAAAGATCCGATCTTTCATTTTCACTCTCCCTCGGTGCGCCGCGCAGGTCAAAGATGAGAAAATAGTCCAGCGGAGATGAGTTCACAGACGAGTTATTTTGTACATCAGAGTGTATTTTATGCTATATGTTGTAAATAGGATGGCGATGTTCGGTATGTGCTTTGTTCCGGCAACTTCTGTCGAAAGAATTTGATATAAATTTCCTTTGAAATATCATTTTAAACTGGACATCTTTTCTTTGAAATAGATCACATCACTGCAATACACAACAGATGTCATCACTGGAAATGACACAGAAATTAAATTCCAATAATTAAATCTTTAACTAAATCTCCTTAACATGAATAGAAAGCAGCAGAGAATTCCTAAGGCTTTTGTTTGTTTTTTTGTTTTTTGTAGGTCCAATATTTTGTTTTTATAAATAATAATAATGTAACAATAAGCTCATTTCACGAGGAGGCGAAATTAGCTTTTTTGCCTCTTGAAAGAGTTAAAAACAACAATGTCGAAACTGGTTCAGTTTAAAGCTTTTTACAGCCACCTTTACGCACGTCAGGCCGTCACCACTGACCAAAAATTTGATCCTCATAAAGCAGCAAATACTGATTTTTTTCAGAGCAGAGCGGTTTCTTGCAAAAATATTCACACCCATTGATCTTTTCCACAGTTCAAAGGTCGTTGTGTTCTACTGGGCCGATAGAGCGACACACAGCAGTCAATAATCATTACAGTGATTACAGTGGGCTGAACACATATGTGCACATTTGTCTTTCTTTTTTCTTTTTTTTTTTTAATAAGTTTATTTGTTAAAAAAAAAAAGTACACGATTCAAATCTGCAGTGACGTTTGCAGCTGAAACATGACAAAGTGTGAAAAAGTGCATGAATGAATACTTTTGCAAGGCTCTGCGTGTGTAAACGTTAGTGTGGATATGATCCCGACACCAAATTGATCTTAATAAGGGTTTCATGTTTTGGGAAATAGCTTTCTAGTGTTTATTATTATTATTATTATTATTATTATTATTACTTTTACAATGGCCCAATTGAATGTGACACCATTCTAAAATTGTCCAGTTGAGCTATTTACACTCAGCTTATGTTCTCACTTCTTTCATTAATACACAAGTAAAACTAAGCTCGCCATAAACGGTGAAAACCGATTAAAGTAGCTCCTCTCATAAATCCAAAAACGATAGGATTAAAGCAGCAGTAAAAAAAAAATAGGGCTTTCTTTTCCATGACTGCTTCGGTTCTCAGCTGCTAAACATCCGAGGCTTTTGGAGGCCTCCTGATGTTTCCAGCGTCCAAAGCCCCACGGGTCACTGCCGAGGCCTTCCTCGCGTGACCTCTGCTTCGGCGTCTCAAGGCTCCGACGCCAGCGCGCTCCTCGCACCGGGCTTATCTCTGCAAGCTGGACGGCCTCCGTTCCTCTCAGGCAGGCAAACAAAAGTTCTCAAAAAGCTTTTATCGGGACAAACGGGAGAGTGTTTGCTCGTCGCTGCTGAGCAGATGCTTTGGACACGAGCCTGTTTGCGTAAACCCTGTCAGAGAAAACGCTGTCGCAAGTGAAAAAAGTCTGGAGGTAAACATTTCTGCACTGTGTGCAGAAATGCTTAGATCGGGGGTTTTCTCCGAGAAAACAATAAATAGGAACATGCAGAAGTTATAAAAAAATAAAATAAAATAAATTGAACACTGAGGGAAAGTTGCAAATGATTCTGAACTAAGTATGCAAAAAAGGATGTTTTCAAAGTCTCCCTTTTTGCAGTTTCTTTGTCGTTTATTTATAGCTGACAGAAATATTCCATGAATAGTTCTTACTGCTAATAAATGATGAGTCTGAATAACTTTGGGCTGGACTGTGAAAGACTCTGTTGGGTTTATTCTCCAGGCCTACAATCATGATGGAAAGAAGGTCAGCTCTCTTTCACAACCAGGACTTTATCTGCGACGTTAGAAATGATCCGGTCAAAAGTGTTTGCAACCCCCACTGAAATGTACTTTCTTTTTTTTTTTTCTTTTTACGCAACATAGATGTGTTTTATAATAAGCAAAGCCAAAATGAGTAATCCTTTTTAGTAATGGATGCGTATTTTTAAAACTTTCAACCCCTACGATCGCATCGTTTAAGTTGTGTTTCCAGGTGTTTTATTGGACAGTGACTTAGAAAGACAAGCGTTCATACGTAAGGTAGGATATATTACTTTACGTCCCTGGCGTGGTTGTCCTCAGAGTGCTAATGTGGTTAGCAGCTAGCTCAGTGCCAAAGTCATGGACAGAAAACATAATGTTTATTCAGTGGGACTTTCATGCTAAAAAGAAAAAAAAAAAAAAAAAAATTTAATTAAATAAGTTAAATAAGTTAAATATAACCCACCCAGACAAACAGTCCCAGTGAGCAATCGATGACCTACAACGACTCAACATTGACGTGTAAAACCAGCATGAATTTGGGTTTACAGAAGCTAAACATAAATTATTTCCTGGCAGATCCAGCCCGAGTTTGTTGAAGTAGTGAATAGTTTGGTGGAATCGCTCTTTAGCCATTTCGCCATAGGTCATGTGTGAAGGTGAGATACGGTGACTCTGTTTTAGCCTCGTCTTTGCTTCGAAAACCTGGGACAGAGTGGAAAACTGCTGTACGTTTCTGCACACTTAAATACCAAGAAGTGAAAGTTTGCGCACCTTCTTTCTACAATGATTGTATGTAACGTGAGGATCTTTCACACACACACACACTCTGTTAACATTGCAAACAGTGTGTGCCCTTCTTCTTCTCCTTCTTCCTCTTCTTCTTCTTCTGTGTGCATCAGATGAGCCGTGCCCAAACAGACGAGACTGATGGGGTTAATACTGACAGAGACATTTTCCAGAGCGCTCCTGCTGGAGAGCATCCGCTGAAGATCGCTCACAAAAACAAGCCTGAATGCTCTCAGAATTCATCCTCGGAGCTGTCAGCCAGCAGCATGGCCTGGTCCTGACAGCCGGTGCCAGGCTCCCGGGGTTGCTGGGCAGGAAGACGTAAACAAGTGTTAGAAAAGTAGGAGCCGCTCAGGCGACGAGACGAGAAACGGCTGGAACACCGACCTCCGGCTGCCTGGCCTTCCTCCTCTGGTGTTTGAAGCTGTTCCGTCTCTTGCGGTGGAGCATCCGGATGCTGTAGAGGGCGCCGACGATCAACAGGGCCCCGGTGATGCCGATGCCCACGGGGGCCAACATCCCGGACACGTACCCGGCCTGGAGAGGAACAGAGACTTAAAAACTTGCCCTTTCTTCAGAGCAAAATAACGTTCGGTCAGATTGAAAGGAGAGCTTGTGAACTTCAACTTTCAAGCACAAGGGTGTCAAATCAAAAATCGGAACATTCTTAAAAGGCCCGTCGTGCCACAATGTATTGATAAAACCATTAAACTGTTAAAAATATTAATAAATAGCTGTTTGTTTCAGCTTTAAATAAGTGTTCATTCAAATGAAATAATACCAAACATCTTTTCACACTGATCAATATATATATATATATAAATATATATATATTTATATATATATATATTTTTTTTTTTCTTGGCTTTGTCGTGGGCAAGTCCCATTTACCAAACAGCACCACTCTTCCAATTTGGATGAACAAAGAAGTTAGCAGACTAATATTTTCATGCGTTACGGCAGGGGCAATTTCAAATTAGGTGGTTTTGTGAAACGTTCTCACGCAATTTAATCTTTAATTGTTATACTCTGAGCTGTACTGACTTAAATAACTGGTTATTAGGTGACATATGAAGACAGAAGGGGACAGTCTTACCTTTTCTCTGATCAGCTCTGCCCAGCTGCGCACTACAATTAAAAAAAAAGAAGCAGCAAGAAGATGATGCTTACACAATTATCACATCCAGGTGCTAAATTTATTTATTTATTTAATTTATTTTAGTTTTGAAAAGGTGTTATGTGCGCTCGTACTCAGGCCTTGGTTGCGCTGGACCCAGACCGGCGGCGGGGGGATCAGGCTGTACGGTGGCTGCGTGGAGGACGTTTCTGGCGCCTCTGTCAGGTCTTCTTCACTGTCTTCTTCCACCGATTCCTCAGAGTTCTCGTCGTCTTCATCTTCATCCAGCTCCTCTGAAGAGAAAAAAACAAAACAAAACAACTGTAACTGTCAATAAAAAAAAAAAAAAGAATAATTTTAGAAGTGAAGGTGACTTACCCTCAGACTCCATCTCCTCCACTCCCGTTCTGGATTTGTGCAGGAGCCGGTGGCTCGCGATGGTTGTTATTGTGTCATGGCGGGACGTTCCTGCTTCAGAGTTTGTGGTCCTCACAGTACCTGTATCAAAAATAGGCTGACATTAAACTTTGCGTTTAATGTCGGCTGCTCTTTTTCTGAATATCCAGGAAGATTTCACAAGAACTGCAATTTGCAGTTGATACGCGGCAGCAGTGGCGGATCTAGAAATGTTTACATGGGGGCTGGCGAGCGACAGGAACGGCACGAGGTCCTCCTCGGTGAAGTAGGTGGGGAAAAAAAACCCTTATGTACGAAAGCAGAGACATCATAATGCCCAAAACACAAGAAAAACTATTTATTGTACCAGTAATACTCGAAAGCTTTTGGTACAAATGCTTTTTTTCCTTTAGTTATTTCATGATTATTTGTTCTCTATTTTCAAATTCTAGCCTAAAATACCAGAATTTGCACGTCTTCCTACTTTGCCATTCCAATGACATCATTTCTACATATTAAATTAGGTTTTGTGATTGAACAAAACCTAAACCTAATCTTTCTAACATTTACTTTTTGACTCAAGTCGAAAAGTAAATGTTAACCCCCCACTTGATGACTTTGTGTTTTTGTGTTTGTTATGATGTAAAGCACTTCGAATCTTTAATTTGAAGGCTACAGGAGGCTTCTGGGCAAAAAAAAGAGTTTCGATTTTTAAGAGCAATTTTTAAAGTCATAAAATGTGTTAGTTGGTGGTGGTGGGGGCTGGGAGGTGGCGAGGCTTTGCCCCCATGGCCTCCCTGTGGATACGGCCCTGTGGATACGCCCCTGGTCGACAGATACTACAAGCACATTCTTTCAGTGAAATGACGTCCTAGTGTTTAGTACATAAAGTTATTGGTTTTGCGACCTTCAGATTCATTAATCCCTCCTCACCGGTCCCGGGATGCTCTTCCTCCTGCTCGGTCTGGACCTGCCGCTGTGAGGCAGCGGTACCGGCGCCGACCGGCTCCAGCAGCTCCGACCCAGACGCCTGCCAAGGTGAAGTCCACTCGGATAGGAGAGCCGGCGGCTCCCTGGAGGGACCGTCGGCGTCAGAGTTCACCGGCTGGTCCGGGTCCGCCTCTGACGTGGGCGGCAGCCTGGTTGCCATGGCACCGGGCAACCCGGCCGGTGCCTGGGAGACCGCCGCCACCGCTGCTGCTCCGGCCGGTGCCTCCTCTGTGGCGTCTTCGAATGGCTCGAAGATCAGAGGCAGAGCCTCTGAAGACATGGTGGCCTCTGTGGCCTCATCCTGAGAGAGCGGGACCGCCGTGTCTGCTGGAGTTTGAGGCAACACAAGAGCAGAGATATTCACACCGCTTGGATATTTGTAAATATCTTACTAGTCTGGTATTAAACTTTTGATTTTTTCTTAAAAAAACAAAAAAAAAAACATGTTTTTATCAAATTGAGACAAGAGCCTTTATTCTCATAAAAACTCCAAAATGCAGGCAAATTAAAGCAGAAGAAGAGTGGAACAAAATTATTAACATAAAAAAACCCCAATCAATTCTTATGAATGGTACAAAGAGAAGGGGGATCATTTCTTGTTGATGCATTTCTCCCCCCTTAATGAACCAAATCCACATGATAATAACAACAACCTGCCTGACTCTAGTAACAAACCCTTCCATCAACCCTCTCCTGGCTGGTGTGTTGTTCTTCTCTTTTCCCCTTTTCTCTCTCTCTCTCTTTTTTTTGTGTCCTAACTTGAGTCAGGAATAGAAAGTAATTAGACTGCCATGAGTCCCAGCTGGGGTTCAAAGTGGAGCGTGGAAAAGCAGCTGCTTTTCTTTCCCAACCATCAAAGCCAAACTCTGCCTCTACACACACAATATCTATATCTATATCTATATCTATATCAATATAGATATAGATATATATATATTTTTTGAAGCCTTACCTCCTGCTGGTCTCGCCGCCTCGGTCCACAGACTCTCCAGGCCGTCGTCTCTGGGCATCATGTTCAGCGGTCCCATTTCAGGCAGAAGGAGATCTGGAGGCGAGGGTCTCGTTGGTCCCTCGTGGCCCCACGCCGACGGGCGTGTGGCGGTCAGAGGAGTGACCAGCGACAACGGAGGGACGGCACTGAGGGAGGCCGGTTTGGGGGACCAGAGGGGAGCGATTGGGGAAGCCTGCGAGGTCGCCTCGGCGTGTCCATCCTGTCCAGAGTCAAAGGCGGGCGGCCTGGTCGCGTCTGTTCCGCCCTGTTTGCGCTCTTGGCTGGAGGAGGAGTCCGTCCGCGGCGCAATGGAGGCCCGGGAACTACCTGACGTCCGCGCGTGGGTGTTCATGTCGGCGTCCACCTGTTGTCTCCCACCTGTTGGACCCCCGGGCTTTACAAGACCTCCATCTCCGCCCTCAGGTTCGCTCTCGGTCTCCTTTCGACCAGCCTCGCTCAACCCAAATCTTCCACGAGCGCTGACCCCGTTTCTCGCCTGCGTCACTGGACCGATCCCCTCCGGGCCTCCATGTGGGCCAGTCCCTCCTCCCGCGCCCGCATCCAGCATGAAGCTGGTAACGCGCTCTTTCTCCAAGGGGGCAGGCTCCGTGGCGCAGAGCTCTTCGCAGGAGCCGTCCTGCGTCCGGCTGTGGCCGGGGACGTACGTAGGGGCCCCGCCGGCGCTGAGCCAGGGCTCTGCCAGGAGCAGCGCCTGGAGAATGGAGGACATCATCATCGTCGTCATCTTCTCTTGTGTCTTCTCAGCGCCTGTTGACAGACAGCAGCGAATTAATAAATGCCAGCAGGCTTGAAGAGAGGTGGGAGGGACGGCTGTCTGTCTGCTGGTGGCTTGTGGGGTCAGTGCGCAGACATGTGGCTCCGGCACAAACCAGGGATGACGAGGCAGAACATGTTAGGGAGTCAGAATAAAACTTCACTTGAAGGCTCTTTAGTAAGAAGAATTTTTAAAAAAGCTGCATTGAACTGCTTTAGGCCCTGAAAGAGTCTCATGTTGTTTTACGCACATCCAACCAGTGGGGAGGTAAACAACCTGTCGCCTTGAGGTGACACAGCATGCAGTTTTACCACAAGACTGCAACAGTAAATGTCGGTGTCACGTCATCACAACAATACTTAAACAGCACAAGACTTACAGTCAGACTAATGAGCTTCTTCTTTTCTTAAATTTTTTTTAAAGCTTGTTTTAGTTCTCAGTAGTTGTGGTTAGTTAGAAAATGCTGAATATTTTTTTGAAATATCTCAATCTCAATTTTGATTTTTCTTTTTCTGTGTGTGTGTGTGTGTGTGTGTGTGTGTGTGTGTGTGTGTGTGTGTGTGTGTGTGTGTGTGTGTGTGTGTGTGTGTGTGTGTGTGAGGTTGCAGATTCATGGCTTCGCCCAGGTAGTGGAGATGGGTGTGAGTGAGTGAACGAGGTGAAACTAGAGGAAAATAGGAAGGAGGAAGAAGAGGAGGAAGAAGAGGGAAAGTGGGAAACAGATGGAGAAAACGTGAGGAAATCTGACACAGCAATCCTCAGCCCCGCTTCCCTTCTGCTATAAATAGCTCCAGGTTTTCTCTCCTGTAGGATCCACTGGAGATGCTTCAATGCAGATCGTTGCAATATATATATAGATAGATAGAAAACACACCCGATACCAAATGCGAAAGCTAATCCCAATTTGTGCAATATTGCTTTTCTTTTTTTTTTCTTTCTTTTTTTTGCTGTCTCAGGCTAGAGGAACACATATCTCACCCCCATCCGATGCAGCAGCATAAGATCAACGCTTCGATCAGACCCACTCTCCACGCCATCGCAATCGACTTCGATCAATATAATCGACAGCGCGCGTGCTCGTGCAGACCACCTCCCAGACCACCTGACAACATGACCACGCCAACGTCTGGACTGTAAACAAAATCACCCCCCCTTCCTCTTTCTGCTCCCCCACTGCGGTACTGAGACCCATTTCTCCAGCGTGTCGGCTCCGAACCAGCTGCCCTCGACACCACAAGCTGCATGCAAGGGGCTCCGAAATCAAAACCCAGAATACCTCTCAGAGCTCATGGCGGGTCTTGATGCGCGTGGAGGTCTCTCTCTCTCTCTCGCGGTGTGTAGGAGAATGCCGGAGTGACGCTGCGTCACCGAGCAGCGGCTGGATTCAGGAGAGAGCAGACCGTCTCTGTCCGTCCGCTGGGTCGCTGCTGAACGCTGTCGACCCTAATTCTTAATTCTCCCTGATTTCCGCGGTCATTCTTCGACAGGCGGGCCGTGGTGCTGAACGGGCAGCTCCTCCGCCTCAGAGCGCAGGTGGTGGCGGCGGCATCATGCTGTGGGGCGGGGGAGTCGACCTGTCAAACAGGGGCAGAGATATGGAGAGTGGTGGAGAAAGATGGAAGGAAGATTAACGTGGCGACATGTAAAACACTTGAGAGTGGAGCAGCCAAGCACCCAATCACCCAATCAGAGCAAGAAAAACACACACACACACATATAACACATATACACAAAGGTTTAGATATGCACGCGTGTTTATGTGATGATTTCTACGTGATAATAAAACATAGAAGTTTGTAATTGTAAAAAAACGTGCAACAAAACAAAACAAAACAAAAACTGACAGTTTACAACATTGGCATGATTTTATGCACATGCAATCAATTTCCTCAGATATTTGGATTATTAACTAAAGTTCAATATTGGGGGCTCAGATAAAATGAAGTTGTATTTATTTATTTATTGTTAATAACTTGCTTTGGCAGTAATAATAGTTGTGTTTGCGTCTGAGGAAATGAGGTCAGCTGTAACCAGAACGCCAAACAGTTGACGTAGCAAAATAAGTCAACCTATTGAAGGTGTGGAACTTTTCATTTTTTTCTACTGATCCCGGGATTTGCATCTTAATTGCATTTCCAAAGCAGTTTTCATGGAGAGATCAGGAAAGAGGAATCAATAGTATTTTCCCCTCTTTTGACAGACTGTAGAAGAGGAACGTTGCCAAGACGACAGATGCGTTTCAGTGCTTCGTGGAAACTAGAGATGTATCATGTAGGATTTGCGTTTTAAGTTTAAATCTGTGATGTATTCTCTTGTTTTGGATGACACGTTAAAAAGTGAACAATGCTATTATAAAGTGACATAAATCCTTCCCTGGCTCGAGCATGTTAATGAGTTTTTGTTTCTCCTCATTGCGCTTTTTCCCTGCAGTCCCTCCGGTCTGTGAAGAGGCAGCGCAGGCTAGGAGGAAGACAACAAGCTTTTTTATTATGCGACGCAAAGCCGTGACTGTTATCGTCAATAGCTAAAAATCATTTTCTGAATTAAAACAGTAAAATGCCATTATTTGATGGGTTGGGAAGCGGAGGAGAGAAGACTGCCATTGTGATTGATTTAGGAGCAGCATACACAAAGTGAGTACGCGTTGCTAGCAAAACAGGCTACCCGCTGCCAGGTTAGCATGCTAACGTGTAGCTTTATTTCGCCCATATTGTTGACTCTCGTTATTACGATGTATCAGAGATAAGACAAATTTAAATTTTTGTGGCTAGCAATGGAATTGGGACATATATATTCAAGTTTTATGGTAGGTAGTGAGTTCTTCTCATATGCTCAGCCTATTAGCTAATGCTAACGTAGCTGTAGCTGACACTTTTAGCTACAGCTAGGCGGAATTATCAGTAAACAGAGAACAGAACCCTTCAAAATGCCATCTGTTTGGTTTAACGAATCTGGCATGTTGGTCGAAACGTTTTAATTATCTATGTTTTACATATGTAAGCTCCGTGATGTACTGTCAGTTTTTCCCCAGTTAGCCTAAGCTAACACAGCTCCCCAAAAATGTTATTCACATATTTATTTAGCAGAGAAACTGACTTGAAGTCACATGCAGATCAAGTGGTTCTGCTCTGCTCTTTTATACAATGATTCCCTTTGTGAGTCCAACAACATAGGACACAGAGACCTAGTGTTAATTTGTTGGAAGCAGATAGTTTAGAATTAAAATTGTTCTTGGTATTTTTTTTTTTCATTGAATTTTGGTAATGCTCAACTCTCATTTCGATATGTATTTTTTCCCCCACTGGTTGCACACAGATTACTTCATTTTTAAAACATAATAATAGTGGAACAGGTTACGGCAGCGAGCAAATCTTTCTGAATTTTTGTCGTGTGATATTATTGCACTGCAAGAAAATGTATTTTAAGATTCTTCTTTGCAATGAGTGGCAGAAGATTTGTGCCACGCACCCATATTGAAATCAAAAGAAGGCTTAGTTGTAAATCTTACAAAATGTGTCATATTTATGCACATACATACCAGCTTTGTTGAAATGAAAAATATGTTGTTTGTTTTTTTGCAGATGCGGCTTTGCAGGGGAAACGGGGCCCAGGTTCATAATTCCGAGCGAGATTCGGAAACCGGGACAACAGCAGGTGACTCACGCGATTTACTGTAACTGGTCAGTGTGTGGGTTCGCAACATGTGTGTCCTAATGGTATGTTCTGTCTCATGCAGGCCACCAAAGTGGTCCAGTGCAACATCAACACAGAAGAGCTTTATGCCATCCTCAAAGAGTTTATCCACATATTGTACTTCAGGTGACGTGCTTTTCCTGCAACGAGTGTGCTTATTTCAAAACTGTTGTGTTGCCACGTTAACCGAACACCATAGATGATTCCCAGCAGTGATGAGGCATTGTAACTTGAGTCATGCAGCCTCATCAACTTAGAATCTATGCCTCATCAGGCACCTGTTGGTGAACCCTCGCGACCGAAGAGTGGTGATCATCGAGTCCATCCTCTGCCCATCCCACTTCAGGGAGACGCTCACCAAGGTCTTCTTCAAACAGTTTGAGGTACCACAAGATGCAACCGTTGTTGTGACAGATGCTTGGTGTAACGGTTACGATTGTGAATGCGATTGTTCAGTCTCTCAGCTGTACGCGCTCACTTGTGAATGAATGGAGTGGAAACGCACCTGATGCTTCTGAGTTGCGGACATTTGGACTCGGGTTTAAACAGTTAATTTTCCGTTTTGTTTCTGATCCAGGTGCCCTCTGTGCTGTTCGCCCCCAGTCACCTTATGGCCGTCATGACTTTAGGCATCAACTCTGCTCTAGTGATGGACTGTGGATACACAGAGACACTTGTGCTGCCTGTATCCTGTACTTATTTTTGGTGTTGTTGAGTAATCCAAAACTGCAAACGGCAAGACTGTAAAGTGATGTTTAAGCAGATTGTTTAAAGGGAAACGATGAGATTTTTGATATTTGTTGAGCTCGTTTGTAATCTTGTCGCAATAGGGATTTCTCAATTAATCACATCTTAAAATAAAATGACCTCAGAAATTTCCATGCTGATGATAATTTTTTTTTGAAGGTTAATTTTGCTTACAGAGACGTTTTCTTCATTGTTTCTGATTGTGCTTTATTTTGGATATTTAAAACACTTCCCGGTTAGAGTGTCGAAAATGGTTTTAAAACAACAATATTATCGTTTGTCGCCGGCAGTACGATAAACGGTAATATTATCGATTATCGGCCAGCAAAATGTATCATGTCAGTAGATCATTTAGCATAAATCCAGATCAGTTTTACACTTTGACAATTCGGTTTTGTGACATAGCATTTTTGTGAATAAGGTTGTTCTGCTCTCTCTTTTTATAAAGCAATAACCAAGATTTACTGCGGGCGCTTTTCTGAAAACAACCTTAACTTTGCTGCATTAGATTTATGAGTGCACTCCGATCCTCCCGGCCTGGGAGGCTCTGCCTCTTGGGGGGAAAGCCATTCATAAGTCAGTACCTCATTGCCTGTTAATATTTCATTTTGCACTTACTTCACTGTGGCGGTTCTGCCCGTCATGGTTCATTTAAAACGGCATTGTTTGTTGCTGCCGTCGTGTTTTCTCATTGCAGAGAATTGAACGGATTTCTCGTGGAGCAGTGCACCGTGGACACAGACACCAGCACTGGGCAGAGCGTACCGGCCGTCATCGGTAACGACCGGCGGCTTAGACTAAAAACGTCTTGCGACCCATAATGCATCATTCACTATTCATACGAAGGGCTTGTTTCCGCTCGACGTTCCCGTGAATCCCTTGCTCCGTTTTTAAATTATGTATTCACAAAGTCTGTGTCAGCGCTTCCTCTTCAGCAAACTGTATTCTTCAAATTGAGGATAATTAAAAAGAAATACATACATGTCATGCTGAATAATTTCCTAAGTCTTAGAGAAAATCACAGCAGATCCCGAATAAATGTATTGATCCTTTTTCCCTTAATTATGAAAATAAAGACCGACACGTACTCTGCAGCAGCCGCAGCTGTTTTTGAATCCTAATTAAATATAACAGCAAGTAGTTCTAATTAATCTCTGCAGCAGTGTCAGTTTAGATTCACGTCATAAATCTTAATTTAGTGATGCAATAAAAAGTGACGCATTTCTGTATTTTTCTCAGGAACCATCCCAGAAGAAACCGTGGAGGACATAAAGGGTGAGTTTAATTGGCACTTTCTACTTTCCTTAACGAAGATCATTGGCCAACTACAGCATTTTGTAAAAGACATAATATTTCAGCCCCAAAAAAATCAGCATTTCAGACTCGCATAACTCAATATCGAGGCATTGCTGCTGCCGTAATTCTATTACTGGACGGTTTATACAGATTGGCGTTAAGACATCGTTTCTGCTTAATTCTCTTCACAGGAGTAGCGTAGTGATTTATGCGTGCTGCTTTGTTTCTTGCAGCCAGAACATGTTTCGTCAGCGATTTGCAGAGGGGCCTCAAGATCCAGGAGGCCAAATTTAACCTGGACGGTACGGCTGAGGTAAGAGGAGTGTTTGCTGCGCCGGTCTCATTTCACTTGTTTTAGTTCCTCCGAAAGTTTGGATGCAAAACAAAATAAAGCTGAACTAAAAGGACCCTAAACGTCGTGAGGTTTCCTCTGTGCCTTTGCAGCGTCCAGCCCCTCCTCCGGACGTCGACTATCCTCTGGATGGAGAGAAAATCCTGCATGTTCAAGGATCTATTAGGTGATCTTAAGATCTTTTCAGCTGGTTTCAGTTTTTGCCGTTTTATAACAACTTCAGGAAGTTCTTGTGGTACTTCTCACCGAAGAACATGTAAATTACTGTCTGGACCGTGTCGTTTTAGAGACCCAAAACTTTCAGTGTCGAATGTTTCGATCCTGATTTTTAGGATCACAATTCGATTCAGAAACCCAAATTTTAGATTTAGTCTAGAAATTGTGACTGACAAGAAGAAAAAAACTGTAAATAAATATAACATTTATTTAAAACAATCATGAAAGGTTCCATTAGTTTATATTTAAACTAAAATGGCTTTGTGCATAAAATTCTGTAACTTAAATTGCCAGTAGTAGGTCAGCTTGGCTGCATGGCTTTTGCTTAAATTAGAACAACATTAACAGAGTTATTTTGTCCGGTCTTGCAGGGACTCGGTGATGGAGATCCTGTTTGAGCAGGACAACGAGGAGAAAAGTGTGGCGACCCTGATCCTCGACACCCTAGTGAAGGTCATTTAATAAGCGCAGTGTATCAAACAGATGTTGCAGTTTTTATTTTTATTAATCTCTAACCTGTGGAAATCTTTTTTTTTGTTTGTTTGTTTTTGTACTCAGTGCCCCATTGACACACGTAAAGTGCTTTCCGAGAACCTGGTGGTGATCGGAGGCACCGCCATGCTTCCCGGCTTCCTGCACCGCCTGCTGGCTGAGATACGCCTCCTGGTGGAGAAACCCAAGTACAGCAACGTGCTGGCTAGCAAGAACTTCCGCATCCACTCCCCACCGGCGAAGCCCAACTGCAACGCCTGGCTCGGAGGTACTCTACAATAACGCATTTTCAGTGTCATTTCCTGCTTTCTTCCTGGCTCTCTACGTGAGCAGATTGGGAGGAAAAATGGCTGTGTGGATAAAATGTTTCTTCAAAATCAGCATTTAGGAGAAACGACTCAGTCAGCTCTTTTTCAGAGCGTTCTTTTTGGCATCTGTTGTTCCCTCTCTAAACGTTTGTTTTGAATTTCTCCTGACCCGCCCAGGCGCCATCTTTGGGGCCCTTCAGGACATTCTGGGCAGCAGGTCGGTGTCCCGGGATTACTACAACCAGACTGGACGCATCCCGGACTGGTGCTGCCTGAGCTCCCCGCCCCCCGAGTCTTTTTACGAGGCGGGGAAGACCCCTCCTCCACTGATGAAGAGAGCGTACTCCATGGAGAAGTGAATCGTAGCCAGATCGTTTTTCTCTCAGCAGTTCGGTAATCTTTAACATCGCGACACTTTCTCAGATCGACGCGTTGACTTCACACACAGATTTCGAATGTCAAGTAGGCAACACTTCAAATGCTAATTCGTATTGTCCTGGTTTGCGTGTGTGTTAGTCATAAATTCCCACCATAATGAATGAAATCTCAACAGTATTTCACTTCAACAGTAAATGCAGCAGCAATCCCGTATTGATTTGCAGTTGCACGAACTGATATCAAACGCAGACATGTCATCGGTCACAACGCTGTACGTGTGTCTTCACACTTCAGTGTTTTCATTGGAAGTGAATATGAGATTCACTTCCAATGAATCTGCTGTGAATCTGCTGAAGTCAGCAGGATTGTTCAAGATGACTTCTTACAGTCATCTTGAACTGAAAGTGTTGCTCGTGTCGTCAGATTGTTACGACAGTTAAAATGAAGAAATTACCCATGGAGATCACAAACAATTTTCACTTATTTATTGTTTCTACCTTGTTGTTGGAGGTTTTGGATTGTTTCTACCCATATGTCAAAGCAATTCTGGATGGATTAAAATGTAGAGGGTTTGTTTTGCTCCAACACTATCATTAAAGGTGTAATCCACAATTTAGACACTCTTGACGAGATGTGCAATTCGCTTACGTACCTGATAATATATTTACGTGTCTTGTTTTTTGGGCTATTCAGAACATTCCTTTGAAAGTTACTCTGTAAACCATCATAACTAC